>OY101440.1:84758345-85358345 GCA_956483585.1 Gymnocheta viridis | reverse complement strand
GCTATGACAAATGGTTTAAACGAATACAAAAGTGTATTGATCATAAAGGGGAATATTTCGAAATATAATAAAGTCATTTTCATTTAAAAGTGTTTGTTATTATTTGCTATTCCCGAAATATAAATAGTAGCCCTCGTATAAGTATTTATTTATTTAAACAAATAACAAAAAATAATGGAAGCTTGTCTTTAACGATTATTTCGTGATTTCGATTCGAAAGAAAACACTTTCGAAACACAATGTATATGCTAACAAATTCGAATGATTTCCGTTTCGAATCGTAACACATAATAACCCCCTGATTAATCAAAAAATTTTACTATTCAAACACATGATTTTGATTATTTTTTTTTTTTTTTGATTTTATTATTTATTTTGACCTTACCCGCAACAAATAAATCTTATTTAATAAATTTTAAATTAAAATAAAATTTAATTTAAATTTGTTTGCAAACTTTGCACAGCATTTGAGGACGAATTTCATAGTCCCCAAGACTTTTTTTATTTGTATCACTACGACGCTGTCGCTGTCCGCAAACGGAAGCTTTCACTCTATTTCTATTAACCTCTAAATTATTGCAAATATACAATTCATGTTCTGTGAATCGATTGATGCAAAATCGTACGATTTCTAAAAATATTTTCAGAATTATTTGTGCTATTAAAATTATATTTTTTCATAAATATTTAAAATAAATGTGCGATTTAAAAAATAACAATTGAACGACAAATTGTATTGTGAACAAACAAATTTGCAGAACAGAGCCGATTGATTGTGGGTTTCAGATTGTCAATGCACAATTTATTAGTATTCATCCCAGCTGTTCAGCAAACTTTTACGCAAATTTTAGAAAAGTTAGTAGTTAGTTTTCTCATTTTAATATATAATTTTTAGATCTTTTTTTAAATATTTATAATATTCTTTAAATTAAGCTTGAGGGCACTTTTTTGTAAAAATCATCCAAATAATAATATAAATTTAGATAATTTTTATAAAAAAAGTGACCTCAAGCTTAATTTAAAGAATAATATAAATGTTAGTTTTCTCATTTTAGAATTTTTGCTTTGATAATTAAATAGTCTGAATTTTTTTATTTATATAGTTTTTTTTTAATTATTTTCAAGTTACGCATATTGGTTTAGCTGCAAGTTATTAAATCAGGCTTCAGATCGTTAATTAAAATTATTTTTATTAACCCTTTTAAAACTGGATTTAAGCCACTGGAGAAAAATCCACTACATTTTGACAGATGCTTTAAACCAATAACAAATGTCTGTATTTCATTATTTTTTATCTTCTCTGCTTTGCCCGGGAAGGACTGGCCAACTTTTCGATCCCGTAAAAGCGCTGGCCAAAAAAAGGCCAACATATTACGCATTATTACGCAGTCACTGCTTGAATGTGGGTGGGTTAAGAAAAGAATGCAGGAAAAGCTAATTAATTGTATTAGAGTACGCCTAGTGGTCCAAATTCGACCGCCAGTTTTTTTGCATTCATTTAAAGAGAAAAAACTACCTAATTACTTATTCCCTTCACCATGGAAAAAACAATAAACAAAATAAATTTTCATACAATCACGCACATTTCTAAAAAAATTCTTATTATTCATGTACATATGAAAGTCGGCACGCTTAAACACTCTCATTACTTTGCTTGTTTTAATTTGAACCAATACTTACATAAGTGAATGCGTATACGTGTGTATTTTTAACATTTGCAGTGGTGTCAACTTTATGAGCCTGTTATTCCTTTTATACTGAACCGATTTAAATAATATATAGTCGGGGCGCTAAAGCTCAACAATGTTTACCATTTCAAAAGATTGAGGAAAATCGGTTGGCAAACAAAGGAGAAAAAGTGATGTAAAAATTTGTCTTTGCATATTTATGTATATGTAGATTAGTTCTGTTTCTGGGTACCGCTAGGTCCTCTCTCAGTAAATTTTTCTTTTTCGCTTCGAAAGCATTTACTAACATTTTTTCCAAATTGTTTTCAGATGTTTTTCATTATGGGAAAGAATTTGTTGATTTCAAATCTTTTTCTATCAAGATACAATTATTTCTAAAAGTATCATTTTATTTGTTTCGGCTACTTCCAAAAAATGAGATGTCAATTTGTTTGTAATTTTTTTAGTATTTCTTCCCTCAGAACTGCACTATTTATGATCCGATTTGGTAAGTTTTTGCTTTATTTGGAAGGACTTACTTTTTCTCCATTTTAAAATCACTTTTAGGGATTTTATTCATTTATTTGTGTGTTCAAGTCCTATTCAAAAAGAATTACTCTTATATTTAGAGTACAGGATTTTAAATTAAACGTCGGTTCCTTTGTTTGGAGCCGGGATTTTTTGCAAGATTTATTGTTGTGTTAGTTAATGATATTAAATTTTTATACAAATACAATTTTTTTTAATTCAATCATACTTTTTCGAAAGTTGTGTGCATTTATATATTTTTTTGTTGGAATTTTTAGTGTTCCCCGCTATAAGAAAAAAACAACATTCATAAGTAAAGATACTTTGGGAACAATATTTTGCAGTGGCATTTTACATTAATTGCATTTGCCAACCTTTTTGTTGTTGCCATTACAGCAAATCTTTGCAATAATACTAATACAAATGCAACAACAATAATAATAATAAACTACTTATATTACAACAACAACAACAACAACCGTAATGATCACAACAATAATAATGTCTCTTGATTATTCATTTGTCTGTGCAACTCCCGTGTGTCTGTCTCTGCAATCCGTCTATCACTAGTTGTGGCAGTTTCGTTACTTGTAATTAAATCTCAATTTAGATGTTTTTTTTTTGCTTCTGCTTACAGCTCCGGTAAAAAGGTAAAATAAAAAATAAAAACTTTTGAGTTTATCTTTTAAGCCAAGTTTGTTTCATACTTTTTTGAGAGCTGCTGCTGCTGCTGTTGATTTTAATTTCATTCAATTTAAGGCTTTTATTCCTTCTTTTCATAGATGATGTGCTCCGCTCCGTCTGTTTATTTAATATGATTTTATATATTTTTAGTATTTATTGTTGTCGTATTTTGTGTTGCAAAAGGGGACTTTTTCGTGCTGGTTTGTGAATGAAAGGAACTTTTTTTGTTGGTTTTAAAATAATTAATACTTTTTTTTGAGCCAGTCAGTTTATCTGTGTATTTATTGTTTGCTGGTGCAAAACACTTAATGAAACTAATTCAATTAATGTGTGTTTCAACACTAATGATTTTTATATTCACACATGCATACATATATATTTTTTTTTATTTAATTGACAACAGAAACTAAATATTTTAAACTTTTATATAATGAACAAAGACGTTAAGATGTTGTTTGGGATATAAGTTTATGAGAATTTAGATAAAATTATTATGCAAGATAATAAATGTATGTACATACATTGATTGATATGTATTTGGAGAAATTATACGTATTTTTAATTTTATTATAAATGGAATTTCCCATAAATACATAAGAAAAAAATTTAAAATATTTAATAAGGAGGGCATGCATGAATGCACTTTTAAATGTAGTTTCTCGGAATTAACACTTTTATAAACAATGCATTTGAAATTAAATTGATAATTTTTAATTTTTTTTACTTGTGATATGTTCGTACAGTGGGAGACAATGTAATAGAAATTTTTTTTAACTCTACTACATTATTTCAGTTTTCAATAACAATACTTTTTAAAAGTTGTTTTGGTGTTAACGAGATAGATTAAAAAACAATGCTAAATTTATGAATTTTTACCGTTATTTCAATATTTATTTTTTTAAGTTTTTTTTTTCAACTGAACTGGAATTACGATTTGCGTAACGAAAAAAACCTAACACCAAGTTTGTTTCTTTAGTGGTTTGTTTTTTTTAAGTATCTGAATCGCCTCGCGTATGTTAACCCCTAAAGTATGCTATTGATTTCATTAACATACACTATTGCCAGAACAAATTTTGACATGTAGGAAAACACAAAACGGCGTACTTACGAGCAATCGTGGTTGATAAAAAATGATATACACAAACAAACAGACAATTCGTAGGTTTTTAAGTGGTATTTTCCAGATATTTAGAGGATTTCAAGTCTCAAACTCACCACGCTCAAAAAGTGTAACTTGAATTAATATAAAAAAAAAATCTGCATAAATAAAAAATAAATAAATAATTATTATTGCAAAAGTTGATAAAAAATGCTATGCAATAGCTTTGCCGCGGCAGTCCCCAAGTGCCAAACGTCTTTTTTTATTTAAAACAGGCTCTTAGTGAAAAAGGCATATGTATGATAAGGAAGATAGTAATTTTTACCAACCAGCAGCGAATATCGTGTTTTGCAATAAATAATGCAAAGTAAACTAAATAGGACGGTCACAATTAATGGATAACTTTTACAACTGTTTAAATTTGCATAAGATTGTGAATTGTGCGAATTTCATACTGAATTGAAGCAAAAAACTTTTCGTGATAAATATTCAATTAATAAAACATCAGGGCGCAAATTACGGCATTCGATATGGAACGAAATTTCTATACAAATTCAAAAAATTTTATATGGAATTTCGTTCGATATAGAATTCCGTAATGTGCCCCCAGTTTTGAAATTTATTAGTAAAAGTTCTAGTTTGGCAACAGTGACTTCAAGAAGAATTGAGTAGAAAGAAGTTGAATGTTGAAAATCATGTATGTGTATGTACGAGAATTTGAATGAAAAACCAATATCTATTTTACAAAAAGGTACAGTGGGTGACAATCTAATTAAATAATTTTTTTTATAGAGTGTTTATTATTGTAGCGTTCGCAAAATAGTGGCTACTTTTATACTTCCACAAACAATGATGATCTTCATCATTTCATAATTAGACTTTTTAATAATGTGAAAAAATGGCTGGAATCACGATTTTCAAAGATTTAAAAATTAAGGCCCGTATTCATAAAAAATAATTTGTACTTGAAATGTATTTTAAGAAAAAAATTTCATACAAATTTTCCTTAAAATAGATTTCAAACCCAAATTATTTTTTTATGAATACGACAGTAACATAATAAATGATTTTAAAGTGAAAACTATTCAATTAATAAAACATTAGTTTCGAAATTTATAAAAGCAAAATCGTGAGACAGGTATCGTAAAAACCAAACATTTAGGAGCAATACTTCTTTAAATTACTCCAAGTTAAGACAATTTAAAAGCAAGAGTGTGAAAAAAATGTCCGAAAATTATACCCGCAGCAGTTATCAATAATTTCGAAAATCTAGCTGGTTGTGACCAGCGAAAATTTTTCTTATATCAGGGAAAACCGTGTTCCTCATTAAAAATTTGTGAAAGAACACATAAACTGGTCCCAATAGGAATGGGATACTGTCTTCTTTTCAGGTCAGTTTGAATATAATTTAAAAGGCAGTTATGGGAAAACATTTGTAAGATGACCGAAGCGAAAGCTACCGGACCCCAAGTATATGAGCGTAAGACTGTCAGATTTTAGGCGGTGGGAACATTGTGGTGCGAGCTTGTTTTTTCGGGTCAGGGAATGGATCCCAATTAATATTATAAAATATCTAATGAGCGGAGTAGGATACATTTTAAATGATGTTAAGTATCCATATGCAAAGGAAAATGTAGCCCTATTTGGAGATTTCGGCCATAACGACCCCAAGCTCGAGAGATTTTTAATATAATTGGATTACAAAACATAGAATCACTAAAATGGCGAGAATTTCATTTTGTTAAAACGAAACTCGAGTTTTAATTGTTTTTCCAATACAACAAATGCTACTATTTTTAAGTTTGTTTTTTCTACTTTATGAGTTTTGTTGGTTATGTTTTAATTTTATATTAATGGGCCTTTATTACGGTTGTCGTATTTTTGGCTTCGACTTCGACAAGTTGTACTAGATTAAAGAAGCACACAAAATTATTCTTTAATCTCGTACACGCTGTCGAAGTCGAAAGTTAAAAAAACGACAACCGTATACGAGGTCAGTTTGATAATTCCGTAACTTTTATTCTCTCCTAATAAGATTTTTCAGCATCCTCAAAATAGGAGTTTGTTTCAATGACAACCTTTTCGTTTCATCCAAATCTGGAGCCTATGCTGGAAGTTTCCATGTTTCGTCCAGAGTTAGAAACAGCGCAAAAACTCGTTCGGATTGTGCTTGGGCCTCGCAAACACTCCTTTGAAATGGTCATATGGTTGTAATCGCGGCACCCATCGCGCGGATGGCTTTTCATATCCAAATATTCATGGAAAATGTGATGTTGCCGCTCGGTTCAGATGCTTACAGCCTCAGGCAACTCATGCACTTTTATTCTCCGATCGTTCAACACCATTTCATGGACTTTATCGACTATTTCAAGCGTCACAACACGATCACAACAAAACTCAGTAAAACACTTTTCAACCATTGAAATTTATGGTGCAGAGTCCCGATAGTATTTGTTAAGCCTTTCTTTCTGTGACGGTTTTTTACGTAAAAAGTTATATTTAATCAGCATACAAAATACGCTTTTTCATTTTCGTTTAAATTAACAAGGAGGCTGTCATAAGCAAACTTATAGACGCAACATTCTCGAAATTCGACAGTAGTCTAGTAGTAGATAAAATTTAAGAGGACCAGTGTTGGATTTAAAGTTAATACTTTGTATATATAAAAATTCGCGGAATTATCCGACGGCCCTCGTAATAATAAAAGTACGAATAAAGGAAAATATTATCCTGAATCATTCATCATACAAAACGCAAATGTTTTATTGTACAAATCGACTTGTATTTTACGATAAAAATCAACCCGATGAAAATTTTAATTTTATTATTTCTTTTTGATTTGTACACATAATAAAAATTTTGTAAATGTTTAAGTTCTACCAAAATCCTGAGGATGCAAACATCAACAAAAAGAGATTAATTTATAAAAACAATAATAACTTGCTCACCTGATGATGACCATGATGGAAACCACCCGAACTGGGTTGACGATGAAAAGCACTATTCACACCACCATAATTTTGTACACTCCCCACGCCACCAGCTGCACCACCAGCACGTGCATGCGGATGTGTATGATGATGATGATGATGCGGAGCAAAGGGAGCTGACGAATGTAACATCATACTTAAATCAGCTAGTTCTTCCTTTGCTTCGTCATCTAAATCAAATAATGGCGATGGCAAAGAACTAACTTCGGTCTCTGATTGTGGCAGATCGTTGTCCTCGTCGTCTCTTTTTTCGTCCTTGTTTTCGCGTTCAGCGCCACTACTATTGTTATCTTTTTCTTTATTATTGTTTTTGTTGTTGTCCTCACTACTCAGATCGTCTTCAAAATCACTGTCACTTTCATATTCTTTGCCAAAGTCAGTTTTAGTTTTACTTCTTTTCTTTGCAGTAGAAGCTTTCGTTATCAAATTGGTATCTTCTTCGTCTCCTTCTTCTTTATCCAATTTCAAATTTTTATTATTGGCTGCAGCGGCCTTGGAAGTACTGGCACCACTGCCGTGCTCCTAAAGAGAAAATAGTAAGTTTTATCAAAAACCATGTCTATTTCACCTGTAAATATTCTAAATATGAAAACTTGTAGCTTTTCTATAGAAGGGTTTTCAATAGAAAACTGAACTGTTTAATAGGGAATTTTTCTATACAAAACTTTACTTGTTTTACAGGCAAATTTTCTATAGCAATTTTGATTGCTTTACAACAAATATTCTATTAAAAAATTCAATTGTTTTCAGGCATATTTTTTATAGAAAACTCTTGAATTGCTTTCAGACATATTTTCTGTAGCAAACTTAAATTGCTTTACAGACATCTTTTCTGTTTTACAGGCAACTTTACTATAGAAAACTTGACGGTTTAACAGAGAAGTTTTCCATACAAAACTCTACTTGCTTTACAGACAAATTTTCTAGAGCAATTTTGACTGCTTTACAGGAACTTCTTCTATAGAAAACTTGATTTGCTTTCCATGCAACTTTTCTATAGAAAACTTGATTTGTTTACAGGCGACTTTTCAAGACTATTTCACAAACAAGTTTTCTATTGAAAAATTAACTGATTAACAGACAACTTTTCTTTAAAAAACTTGACTTGATTTACAATAAACTTTTCCATAGACAACTTGTTTGTTTTGCAGACATCTTTTCGACAACTTTTTTTAGACAACTTGTCTGTTTTATACGAGTATGCAACTTTTCTATAGAAAACTTGAATTGATTTTAGGCAACTTTTGGATAGAAAACTTGACTCTTTAATAAGCAACTTTTTTTATTGAAAACTTGATTGCTGTACGGGCAACTTTTCTGCTTTAAATGCAATTTTTCTATAGAAAACTGAGAAAACTTTAATGTTTAAAAAAGTTCTCTCGAAGACGAGTTTAATCAAAATGTTTATTAGAAATGTATATTTACCTCTTCTTCTCCAGCCAATTCAGCAAATTGTATAACGTCGTTAAGTATCTCGTCCAAGGGCAATCGAATGTATTCTCCTAAAATTGGAAAAACAGGAAAAAAAATATTTTTAGATAAAAATCTACTAAAACTGTTTAAGGTAAAAAATCCTACATCCTTTTTGAACAAAACCGACAAAAATTCTAAGAAAAGAATACGAAACTCAAATGAAAATAATTTTGACTTTTGTTACAACAAAAGATTGACGGAAAGAGTTAAGAGAATCATCCCAAAAACACAAAAAATAACAAATTATAATGACAAGCAGCCTCTACACTTGAAATGAAAATGAAACAAGAAATCCTTTTAAAAATTAAAACTGCATAAATATTTTGATTGACAGCCTTTTTGTGAATTAAGAAAAAGTATTTTAAAGCGAGTTTGTTATTAAAAAATTCTTTAAATTTTTATTTCAACCCAAGAGAATAATCAATTTCATATAATCAATAAGATTCGTTAATGCATATTTACAAAATATTTATTATTTTAAATCTTATTTTTAATATTTTAAATTAAAGCGCATAAATTCATGTATTATTTCACAAAATAATTTTTATAGAATTTTTTTTTGTAAAAAACTCCAGGGAATTTCTAATAAATTTCAACGGTAGCCAGCTAGAGGTAGTTGTTGTTATTGCTGCAGCAAAAAATTTGAAATATTATTTGTCATAAATTAAAAAAAAAAACAAACACCTTGTCTAAGCAAATCTCTTGATAATTAAATGTTTATTTGAAACAACGGACCCAAAAAAAAAAAGAACTTCTCTTTTCTATGAATAGTTGAAGATCATTTTCATTTATTACAAAAATTAAAACAAATATGTTTAATAAGCTGTGGGACAAAATGATCATTAATCATAAAATTGTTATTTTTATTATGAGTTAACACGGGTCTACTTTACTGCAGGAAGTGCAGCTGTAAAAGTTATGAAATGTTTAATTGCTGTATATAATAAATTGAAAAGTCGTGTGAGCAGAATTGATGGAGGTAGAAGTAACTCACTATTCCTAACCTGAAAAAGTCTCAAAATGGCGCTTCATATGAAAGGCCCACGGATAGTCTGTATTTTGGTGAGAACAAAAATCATTAGGTGTTTATTTAATTGTGTAAAGAGAAGGATATGCCATTAATAATGGAAAACAATATAATCCAAATGGCCGCCATGGTTACACTTTCAGGACTATATTCATTTCATGAAATTTTTCATCACCAATTCGCACATTTGCGGCTGAATGTTTTCTCGATAACTTCACGAATTCTATCTTTGAGGTCTTGAATCGATTGTGGGCAATTGGAATAGACCTTATCTTTCATGTAGCCGCCAAGAAAAAAACTCTAAAGGTGTTAAATCACACGTTCCCGGTGGCCAATTGTGATCGTCTGTTCGAGAAATCACACACGGTAATTTTTCACGCAAAAAAGAGATGGTAGGGTAACGTTGGTCTTATGCAAAATACTCTGTAATGTCGTTTGTAGAAAGCCCAATGCCAAAGATCGGCGGTAAAAGGACAAACCTGGGTTACAACATCAATATTCTCAGCTGTTTTTGAGCGATGTGCACGAGTTCGATTCTTAACATTTCTAACTTGTCAAATTTGTTCACCAGTTTCTAAATTAATGGCCGATAGATAAGGTGCTTCACGTCGACCCAAAAATGCTTTAGTTTTATAAACTGAGACCGCGAATTTTCCATCATTTTTGTAGTCAATTCTAATAATTTAAATGAGTCGGACAGTGGTGCCAATTAGAAAACAAGGGTGATAAATCTGTATCTTTGAAACTTGCGATCCGATTGCAAAACAGTGTATGTAAGAATCATAGAGGAGGACCTAAGCTTTAATTTTTTTTTAATTTGAAAAACCCTGTTGAAACTTACGGTGGGCTACAGAGTGTCAAAGTTGACTACCTCGCGCATGTAAAACTTTGTTGGCTTCATAGCTTTTACAAATATTATTTGATTTTAACAAATTTATGCTTTTTGTAAAGCTTTTTTTTAATAGATAAAGAAAATACATTTTGTTTTAGAAAAATTTCTTTAATATTTTCAAAGATATTTGATATTTAAATTTTTTAAATTTTTAAATTTTCGCCTTGACTTTGCCCGCAATTTTGTCAATATCTCAAAGATAATCCCATTGAACATCTTTGCGAGCATTCAGATAGACAGATCAAGAAAGAAAATATTACCAGTAAGAACTCTCTAAAGGATATCTGCCCTAAAAGTGGTGCAAGATCTCAACAGAAGTAGCGCCAAAATTGCTAGAGCCAATGCCAAGGAGGCTTGGAGCAGTTTTAAAAAAATAAGGGATGTCAAGCAAACTATTTATTAGACACTATTTCTTTTTAACTTTGGAAAAACTGTACACTTTCTTTTGACGCGTAGAAAATGGAGTATATTTGATTTTGTTGTTACTGTATTTGATGCTTTTGAATTAATTTTGTTTTTTGTTTATATATTGTAAGAGCACAATACAAGCTTTTGTTAAAGATACTAGAAGTGGTAAAAAGGTTAAGTTTTTAATATGCAAATAAAGTATTCTATATGTGAAAACAGGTTGTGCACTTTCTTTTGACGCTGACAGTATTTTATTCCACGATTCTGCCGACATTGCTGCTGTGTGTATGTAAAGTTCAGTTTTATTTTCGATAACTGTTAATTACTTTGCAGCTTCTCTTCTCTTACTGCGTTCAGACTTTTCAGAAAATGGAAGACGAGGGCGTTCCAGTGGTAATGAAGCTGGTTCATCTGGACATACATATTTCTTTTGGGCTTTCTTGTGTGCTTGCGTTTTTTTGGGTGTTCGATTGTAGAATTGAAAAAAGTTTGATAAGTTTGTAATTTTGCCTTCTATGGTACTTTTCCAATTACGATGCAAATTTTTGCAAAAACTACGACATTTTTTTTATATATGATTATCAGAAATGTGAGTATTTGAAATTTTTTCTCATAAAAATTAATTGTTACATTTTTTCTTTCGTACTTCCGTTCAGCCAGATTTGCAAAACCCAATTTTCTCAAAATATGCAGAAAAGTGCAAACCAAAATATACTTAAAGGAACGGTCCACACTTCCACTTATTAAGGCTACATACATATATAGTTACTCGTAGTTTTATATCCTTACCAAATCGTGCTAAAATTTTGCAAGCTTCCAATTTTTGGAAAACAATATTTTCTAGGCTGCATGAAACAGTTGAATTTTTTTAAAACACCAGTTCTTTTATTAATGTAATATTACATAATAAAAGTACGTACCGTCAGAAGTATTTTCCATAGTCTACTTAGTGTAAAGCTTTTTCTGTCAGTCCCACAATGTCACAATTATTCGTTCTTTCGTACAACTACATTCTAAATGTAATTGTACGAAAGAAGGAATATGTGTGACATCTTGGGTGGAAATAAATAAAGTAATTCAAATTTGTAAATAAAGTAATTTAAAAGTGTTCAAAAAATAAATAAGTTTATTCTAGCACTTTTTGTTATCAATTTTGAGACTTGTTTTCAATTTTGCGATTTTTCGCGAGCTTTCGTCATTTTGGCGGTAAATCTCGTTTGCAGTTGATTTCTGATATTCACAATTTGTTTGTAATTTTCCGCGATAAAGGCGAATTTTCCGAGTTTAAATCATTTTGCATTTCTCAGTGTTAAATTTTTTATTCGCACTTTTTCCCAAAATTAATATTTTACTTATTTAGTAAAACATTAACCATTTTGTTAATTTTTTTGTTATTGAGGGGTATAGCTTGTTCCTACGCGCATTTCACTGTTGCTAATGCAGATCATCAGGGAACTTCACCCAAATATTTCTTAGAACAACTGGAGATATTTTATTAAACCTTCATTAAAACAAATGAAAAGTTTAAAAAATATCAAAGTTGTAACAAGAACTCAATAATCAACCAATTGTTTTTGTTTTCTTACTTTACCATTACTACCTAGGCTGACTTTGTTTTCAACTCTAATTGTAGTTGTAAGAGGTTTGTAGAAAATGTAAAAACAACAATTGCTATACATTTGTATAGAGTGATGTCAAACAAAATTTTGCGACCGGGCGCTTGTCAAGTTAATAATTTGTGCTTTTTATGGGAATCTTAAAAATTTTAGTGTTAAATTTTTTATTCGCACTTTTTCCCAAATTTAATATTTTACTTATTTAGTAAAACATTAACCATTTTGTTAAAAACAAAAACAATTGGTTGATTATTGAGTGAATCAGTGAATCAGTTTTTACCGATGAATTCTTAAATTAAGCCTTAGCATTACATATCGACTCTGCCTCATCATCATAGTGTTCAAATAAAACGCTGCTTATTTCTAAAAAGTTATTAACAAAGATCCCCATCTCGTGGGTGGTACAGCGCTTTTTGGGGCATTGATCATACTTGGGTGCATAGAATGCATTATAATGGTACGAGAGAGCGCCTGGAAATCAATTAAGACATTAAGTTTATTTGGAAAAATACTACATACTCTTATTATACATGTATGTGGTTGTAACTTAAGAAAAACGGTTTTTAATGATCACATTGCGGAGACTATATATGGAGCTGCCTCAGTTATCAGAAACAATTTTTGTTAAAAAGACTTACCAACCTGCGTAATATGCAAATTTATGCAAGTCATATTAAAAATGCTTTTCTTGGGAAAAATTGGAAAAATATGCGAATGCATATTTTGCATGCCCTGATTATGACAGTAACAGAAACATAATATAAATACTTGTATAAAAAGAAATAAAAATATTTTTTTAAACTGGTGTAAAATGAAATTTATATTAATCGAGATTGCCTCGATATCTTTTTTCAAAGATTTAAAAAACTTTTGTTTGTTTAGGGTTTTTGTATAAAAGGTTGTAAGGAAAATAGAATAGATTCATATCGAATATAATAATTTGTTTGTTGGGATTTTTGAATAAGTTTCAAAGCATACTATGCTTATACTATTGTAATTTTTATAACTCTTATTGAGTTTTTAAAGGTTTTTGTATAAGTAAAGAGGTTTGAAACATTTAAAAATTAGGTTTAAGGTCTACTGATGATTTGGCTTAAGCACCAATGAAATGCATGTATATAGACTAGCTAAAAACCCTCAACAAACAAAAGTTTTTTAAATCTGGTGTAAAATTTTAAAACAACATGACAATATGATGCGATAGGACACCATGTGAATACTTCAAATATGTATTAATGAATTCCAAAGAATTTTAATCAAATTAAAAATAATATTTGTAAATCGAAGACTCAATTAAGAGGCTTAAGATTTTAAAATAGCCAGAGGAAAAAAAATAAATTAAATGTTCTCTTACATTTAGAACCAGTTTAATTACTTTGTTTTGTTATCTCTAGAACAAGATTGCTCCACTTGAAAAATATCTACAAGTAAATTTAAAATAAACACAAAAGTTGTTTAAACTATTCTATAAATGGATGATGGTTGGGTTGCAACGAAAGGTGGCACTTGAATGTTTATTTAACTATTGGTAACTAAACTGGCAGTAACACAACAGTTTCTGGTATTATCAGCTGAATACAACACAATTAAGAAGAAACAGAAAAAAATGTTAGAAAAACATGGCCTTTTCTTCTTTTTTGGCCATATTGTTAAAAAGTTTTTTTTCAAGAATCGTTATTTGTTGTTATTTTTATGCTTCAAATATTTTTGGGAAAAAATTTTAAATATACAAATTTATTTTGTTTTCAGTATTTTTTTTGTTGTTTTTAAGCAAACTGTTGGTTTATTTATTTATTTTTTTTTGTTTTTTTTTGTTGGAGTATTCTTATATTTGAGCTGGTAGCGGCAGTTGGGATGTGTATTTTTTTAGGCTTAAACGAGCTGTTATATTTTTCATATTTTTATTTATATTCATGTATTCTTGGTAACACAGTTCACAGCACATGAATAAGCGCGTATGTCAGTTAGTGTTTGACACGACAGACAGTCAGTGGGTTGTACAATAATTTGTTTATTTGTTTGTATTACATTTGTTCCTTATTTAAGGACTGGAAAATGCAGCATAATTGCTCATTTTTATCTACAGTGGGCGACAATACAATGAAAACATTTTCAAATATTAAAACTTCGCACACACATTTAGTTATCGTGATAACACAACATCATGTCATGGTAGAAAAAGTGGGAAGTGAACACGCCCAAACTTTTAAAGGGTGTCTCAGTAAGAATACACTTTTTAATTTTAAATAAAAACACGTACTTTTTTTTAGATAGTTGTGATTTGTTTATTGGATTGTAAAGAAAACATGTTCCGATTAAGTATGGAATAAAATATCCGACAAATGGCCCCAACGGCTATGACAGGACATTACTGTTTTTTCCATGACTTTTTCACAGAGATGTGGCTGTATCTCACCGATGAGGAGTTGGATCTCGGATTTGAGCTCAGGAATTGTTTCACAAAACCCCACAAAAAAAATATCACAAGGCGTTAAATCGTATGATCTTATTGGGCAGTTAGTTGACATCAGGATTTCTGGAAATCGTTGTTGCAATAAATCGATTGTTTCATGCAGGGTGTGGCAGGTGGCGCCGTATTGCTGAAACTACATGTCGTCCAGATCCATGCCGTTCAGTTGAGGCCACAAGAAGTCCGTTGTCATGTTCCTCAAACGAATGCCGTTCACAGTCACTGCAATTTCGGCCTGACCAAAATCCGCACCATAAAGTTGCTCGTTGTGGGTCCATTTGTTTCTCATGGATTGCATGAGTATTTTCTGGGCGCAAATTACGGCATTCGATATCCAATGCAATTTCCGTACAAATTCAAAAAATTGTTTATGGAATTTCGTTCGGTATCGAATGCCGCAATTTGCCCTCTGAGCACCAAATTCTATAATTTTGTAAATTCACTCTACTAAAAATTCTTCAAAGTTTGCGAGCGGTCTCCCCATAACTTTCAACATTTTTTTTAATAAGTTTTCACAATTATAACGCGCTTTTCTTTCGTACGGCACTCCATTTTTAATAATCGGAATAAACATATTAATGTCACAGCTGCCACTTGTACAAAAAAAATTAACACTAATTTTAAAAAGTGCATTCTTACTGAGACATTCTTTATTTCTTTATAAACAATCTTATTTGTTTGTAAGCATTACACGATCAAGTTTTGTCTATCAAGTTTCAGTTTCCTATCAAGAAAACATTTTTTGGTTTGTTTTTTTTTTTACAAATATTCTGCCCCAATTCCAAACTAATAATTAAAATCAAATATTCCAATAATTTGGTGAATCAAATAAATAAGTGTAATCATGTTGTGTGATGTATAGAGCAACCATTTGAAGCTGTTTTCTTGACGATGACAACTAGAAAAATTAAATTGCTTTAAAAATTTGAGCGTTTGCCTGCAGGGTTATGGAGATTTCTTTGTAGTTTTTTTTCGTTATATAAATTTTTATAAAAATTCTCGTATATTTGTTTTTAATTTAACAACTTTTTTGTACTCTAAAAGTAATTCTTCTTTTCACTGTTGCCAAACTCGATTTTTTTCTTAATTTTCCCTAAATACAAAAAAAGTAGTTATTTACATTTCAGCTTATTGTGTATTGAAAGCACATACAATGTATTCGTACATATGTACACAGTTTCTGTAAATAAGTTTTATTGTATTTATTTATTTGCTATTAATTGTCTATTATTATGTCCACTGAACATTTGTCACTTTTAAGGGAGTTTTTTTTTCTTTTTTTTTTATGCTCACAGTTTAAATGTTGATTGACTGTTACAACTGTTTCTTTTTTAACTTCCCGTAGTTTAACGTTTTGTCAAGGAGGGAAGAGCATACATATGTATGTACGAGCAGTTTGTAATAATTGGAAAGGTAACAAAAAAATATGTATAAAATAAAATCAATTGATTTACATTTCAATTGCCGATTGTGGTTCAAAACTGAATCATTTAGGGTTGTTGACAAGTTTTCTTATATATTATTTATTGATATTGTCTTTTGTTTTCTTCTTCTATTATTACCCATATTTGGAGACATGGTAATAAATAGTTGGGGTTAAATGCTTGTTGAGGGGTTACTACATGAAATATCTAAGACAATTGTACACAAATTTATGAAAATTCTATAGAATTTGTAAAATATGCACAATTATAGAAGTGTACAATTTAGTTTAACAAAAGCTGAGTTTGAGCATTTTGCGCCCAGCACGTTTATTGAAATGGAGGGAGGTTTAAAAAATGCACGATTATCAATCAAGAGATTTAAAAAGACGTTTGTTTGATTACCAATTTAAAGATAATAAATTTCTAGATACCATCTGCATAATTGTAAAAAACTCACGTACACTTGTGGACATACAATTAAGTCATTTATTATTAACATTCTCTTTTAAAATAAAAGAGATCTAGTAATATTGTTGGCAAAAATAAATTATATTAATTCAGTTTCGAAGATTATCCGCTAATTAACATTAAAAACTTATGAAGATTTTCATTGTAAATACTTTATTTTTTACAAAATATATGTCAACCTAACATTTTCATGTGGAAATATATTTATTTTGTTGGGTACACTTTTTAGCGAATTACTTCGCCACATCTGTTTGAGATTTTTTTTGCCAGTTCATAGCATTGCTGAGGAGTAATATTATTCCTTTCTACTTGAATAATATCCCAGAGTGCAATTTTTTGTCGGTTTTTTTGTGGAAACTCTCCGTTTTATGATGCTCCATAGATTCGCGAATGAGTTTAAATCGCTCCATAGATTCGCTAAGGAGTTTAAATAGCGACTTGAGCTGGCTGGCCAGTCAAGAACCCGGATATTTTTTTATTCGAACCAAAACTTAACGAACCGAGATCTATGCTTCGGATCGTTGTCTTGCTGAAATATCAATGCCAGCGGCAAATTATCAGCATGATCACTGTCAAGGTTATCCTGTAGGATGTTTTTGTATATTTCACCAGACATTTTTCCACAAATTTTCACTATGAGACCAACCCCTGACGATGTAAAACAACCCCACACTATAGCTGACGACCACCCATGCTTTACCGTTTTCTTTGTCTACTTTGGGTCTAAATGTGCGTTTACTGGACGTCGTACGTAGGGTCTACCATCGTTTCCAAACACATTAAACTTCGATTCATCACTCCACAGTATTAAATTCCAGAAGTTTTGACCATTAACTAGGTGATTTTTGGCGAAGCGCATACGCTCCTCAATATTTTTTTTAAGACACATCTGTTTTTTTTTCTAGCAATGCGACTATGAAAATTCTTCTCTGACAGTCGTCTTCTTACGATCCTTGCTGATACATTTACGCCACGTTCCGACTCCATGCATAATCTAATTTGTTTAATAGCTTTGACAATTTTCCCTCGCGATATTGCTAAAGTTTTTACCGCTTTTGAGGTAGAACCAACTTCATACAAGCAATTCCAAATTATCTTCCTTTCAGCTTTAGTACAGCTCTTATTTTTCACACAAAAAATAAAACGATCTTGCTCAAGGAAATCTAAAATGACTAAAAATGCAAGTAACAAATTTTTGGTTCGATATTTCCTTTTTTAGAAATGTCTTAATTATTTGCCCATTTAAACTTGGTGGTATGTATAGAAAGAAGGACTACAGAACTAAATACTAAAACGCTAAAATTTTTTATGCATAAAAGACAACTATAATGGCCCTTAATATTTGCAAAAATTCCAAATAATGTGCCATTATAAAAATACTTAGAGAAATGTATTTCATGAGTAACTTAATTGTATGTCCACAAGTATATGTCGTTTGAATGCACTCAAAAAATAATTTCTGGTTAATTTTTATTGCAACAGACGTAAAAATAAATAGAAAGTTAAGAAATAAAAACAACAAAAAATTTGAAATTCATTTGGCCAATAAAATAGGTACTTCCTGAAGATTTCTGTTCCGTTTATACAGAAAAGTGAAAGTTAATTTTTAAAATGTTGTCAAATCGAAGAGTTGCAAAAATTGCTATACTTCCACTTTGAGACTGCGAAAGCCGCGGACAAAGCTTACTTTGACAAAGACTTTTCAATTTTCTTTTAAACTTTGTTTCACTTCTTCACACGCAAATTTTTGTTGGATGAACAAGCAAACGAAACACAAACATGCAAACAAATACAAGTGCGTGTAAATGACGAACAAAGAAGAAACCAACTTTGCGAGTACATCCCCAATCTATTTTCCCTTCTCACCCCCCCGACTCAAGAATTTGCAAAGTAAACTTTGCCTCATTAGAGTTGCGAAGGATATCGCATACACAAATTTATAGAGCATACTTATTATTACTAGTGTATCCAGCGGTAGCCTCAATCGACCGCAATCTAGAAATTAATATTAAACATTTACATACATAAATATTTATATATATATATATATATATTAGAGCGGGTTAATTTTTTTTTATGAAGCGTATAGCAAAAACGTAATCTATAGGTGATTCTGAGAAATTTTCCTCAAGAGACCATAGCTCTAAGTCGGATTTGGAGCCCCCGAAATTTCAAAATAGAAATTTTTCCATATAACATAGAACAATTTAATTAAATTCGTCATAAAATCGGATAGAATTATATCTGGGCTTGTTTGAAAGGTATTTTTATCACCTTTCAGAATCTGTATAACTTTCCACTTGCTGCTCGTGGTCCACCGGTGACTGTTTTGTAAAATGCTTCATATAAATGACGAAATGGCAGTTCATTGAAATGAAGCAGACATGTTTTATTAAAATTTATACTTTGGACACGATACTTACAACCAAACTTTCGTAATATTGTAGATGGTGTAATTCAAAACAACTCATATTACGCACATCCAGAAAATATCTTATTAACAATGTTATTTGATGATCGAAAAGCAATACGGGATATAGCTATCAAAAAGATTTTACACTATCGAGAAAAATTGTACGATCCAACTAAACTCAGAGTTTACAAAAAATGAATATGAATAACGACGATATATGATCACTTGGTAGAATAGAACCACCTGATCCACAAATTCCAATGCACATACAAGGAACAGAAAGACGTACAATTATTAACGAGTGTTTCAAAACGAGTTATAGAAAAGAATCGTGAAGGAGTTATGGCAGTGACATTAGAAAGTCGTAAGAAAACTCCTCGAATGGAAAGTAAAAAGGACCTTAAAAAATAATATTACCACGTTAAAACATTAAATTGTAGGTCGAGAATAATATTTAAAAATAAATTGAATTAAAAATGTAAAAATAGTGTTTTTTTGTTGAAACCTTGAAAATGTTGATTTTTTCAGATCGATATTCCTACAAAAAGGAGTTCGAAAACAAAACAATTGATCGTAATAAAGTTGTTGGAAATTATCTATCTTTTACGTGGGCAACATTCCTAACTCTTTGTCATTTTACTTTCTGAAATTGAAATCTTAGTCGAAAGATAAAAAATGTAAGTGTGTTAGTGAAGAAGTGTAAGTGTATTGCGAGTTTCGGGAATTTACTTTCATGAGCAAATGTTAGGTAATTTCGGACTTTAGTAAAAGAAAAAACTGACCATAATTGGAATCCAAATAACACAAACTAAAAACAGCAAACAAAAATTGGTCATAAAATGAAAACAAAGAAGAATTTTTACTTTTTTTGTCCAATGAAAATTTTTCTTTGCCTTCCAAAAAAGGGATTCTAAAGGCCTTACCTTTCTTTACTAATGGCTCCGATGCACATTCCAACTTTCCTTCTTGCAGCAAAATATTGCAAAAAGCGTTACAAAAACATGAAGGAATTAAAAAAAAGTGAAAATTTAAATAAAAATAATAAACAAGAATTTATTTAGGCCCAAATTTACAACCTTTAGTTAACTAATGATGGCCGTTTAATTAATGAAATTTATATGAAAAGTCGTTAGTGAAACCTCTGTCATTAGTTAACTAAAGACTGAGAATATGGGCCTAAGTGTTCTATTGGAAGCATCAACGCGATAGGTTGAGTTTTTAAAAAGTTAAAAGATAAAAATTATGTAGTTGTTGCTAAGAAATAGAAGACCTTTTAGCAACATTTAGAAAGGTCATTCGGTAAACGTTTGTTTAAAAACTTCCATTACAAGATCTTTCGTCTATCATGGTTTCAAATGAAATGGAAGATCTTGCGTATGAGTTTCCTTCTCAAACCTTTTAAGAGTGCCTCCAAGTGGAGGCGAGTGTGGAAATCCTGCACCGCAAAGATATAGGTATGGAATGGTATGTAGTGTCGTTGTGTTTGTTAAATAATGTCTTCTAGAAGAACTCTATGCTTCTACATTTTAGCGCTGGATTGTAAGGTCGTCGTGACGACTATAAGTTTTTATCATCGCGATTAATTTTTCATTATATCCACGTGAGCGTACATGCGTGTGAATTTCACATTTCTTAAGAATGCTTATTTCAAATAAAATCCATATTAAAAAGTAATATTATTTAGTATCAAATAAATCGAAGGTTCTTTAGAATTTTATAAAAGTATTTCCCTCAATGTTCCTTTAAACTAAAAAAAATTATAAAAATGTCCCTTTCAGTGTTGCCACCACTGAAATGTTAAATCACACATGCATCATGCCAAAATTACACATGAAATTAGGAACTACACATGATTTCTATATTTTTGCAAAATAACGTGCTTAGATTTGTTTAGATTAAATATTTGAATTTTTTTGTTGTAATTCCAAATTTTTTTTGATGAATATATTTTCAATATTTGGGTTTTCGATGTAATTTTATAAAAAATTTTTTTTCATATTATTCCGACGTTTCGTTGGTATTTTCCAACTTCCTCAGGTAATTTTTTTATTTTTGTAGAACAATCTTCTTTAGAACAATTCTACATCAAAAGGACAATCACAAACATTATTGTTATTATTACACAAAATAAATCATTCCATATCCTTCGAAAGTTTTCATCAAACTTGAGTTGATCTCCCTTATTTCAAAATTAAAGTTTGTTTTATTTTTTTCGCGATACAAAATTAATTATTTTATGTAGAAAATTACTTAAATTTAATGTAGAAAATTTATTTATAAAAAACAAGTATATATTTTTGGACCAAGCACGATAAAATCCTAAAATGTGTGCGTATTGTAGAAATTATTTAACCCTAAGATGACCTTCATGGTCTGGCCAGATCATAATTGACTTTTATGTGCAATATCTTCTTTTGCAGCAAAAGTTTTGAAAAATTAAAGGTATGAATTCTTTAAGTAAATTGTTCTGAATCGAATCAAAAAAATTGGATATTAATAGGCGGTCACATTAGCTCACAAAAAAAACATAAAAAAAAGTTCGCTAAGTGCGTCTGGTCTGGCTGGACCTCAGGTTACTTTTATGAAATACTGTTTTTGCATTGACAAAGTTTACTAACGTTTATTTAATTTTATTATATATTTTACATTTCTTTTACAAAATATTCAAAAGACAACTTTGAAGGAAATTTAAGAAAAATCGTTTTCAAGTCCATTTTTAAAATTTGTTTAAAAATTGTTTTTTTGTTTAAATTACTACCCCATATTCATAATTTGTATTTGAAATGTGTTTTAAGCCACATTTTTCATAAAAATTTTCTTTAAAATATGTTTCAAACCCAAATTATTTTTTTATGAATACGGGGACTAGAATTCAAGTTTGAAAAATATGACTAAATTATTTATCAGTTTTTAATTTCCTCAGCTCTTGTACATTTGATGATGATAATGATTTGAGGTATGACTTCCTCTTTTTCTCAAAATAGAATTGGCAATCGTAACAAAAAAAGGGGTTTTGTATTTTAATAAAGTTTTAAAGCGCACATCATATAAGGGAAAAGAATATGATTGAAAATATACCTACCGGTCTATTTTATTATAAATCACTTCAATTCAATGAAAGATTTGATGTGTCATACTTTAAATTGATTGAGCAGTATTTTTGGGAAATTATAGTTTATAGTTATTTATGAGGACAGATCTGGTTGAGTTACTCTTTCAAAACAGTTTTAACCGCCTGTTTAGAAAAAAAAACAACTCATTTACAACGAATACATAAAACAGGCGAATCAATTCGTATTTTTGGATATTTAAATTAAATCGATATTTAAAGGAAATTTTTACCGGACTAATTTTTTGTATACTCCGTTTAAAGCTGCTGAATGGATAGATGTATTGTAAAGTAAAATTTATGATTTATGTCATCTTCAAGTTAATGGGAGTTTAAAACAATATGGGAAAATTACTGGACCTGGCATTTAAAAATGAGTCAACAGAGTGATCGTTACGTCAAACTGAAGCATTTGCTTCACCTGAAGATCACCATCTCCCCAGTTTTTAAAATATTCTATGTTCGCTCAACAACACCCAAATTGAAAAGGTGTTCTGTTTAAAAATATATCAAATCATCTTTTATAAAATACAAATTTAATGGATTTATTATCTAAGTGAGTGGTATTCACTCCTTTAACAATCGATTCATTATAATACAAGTTTTACAAAACCATTTTTAAATATATTGATAAATATGTTGTGAAAATAATATTATATACTAAAATTGGGTTCAGCATGGAACCCTCAAAGATTGTCTAATCTGAAGAATAATTTTTTAATGAAATATTCTGATTACACTCTGATTACGCTAAATATCCTGATTACAGTTCAATGAATACGTTATTTTACAAAAACAATAAAAAAAGCAACACACTTGGATCCAGCTGAAGCTAAAAAAAAATCTTTAGCAACGCAATAGAAATGAGAGCTATTTTTATTGCTTTGGGAGGGTAAATATCCTGTTTGTTCCCTCCCCTGAAAACGCACCTGAACACAATGAAACGCAATTTAAAATAAGATGCAAACTGCTTATTTGAATGTTATGAAATATGAATCGAATAATAATTTAAAAATAGAGAGTCAGGGTGGCGCAAAATTAATCATCCTTCCTTTACAATATTGTGGCTCCAGCTGCACTCCACATCTTCACCAAGCCCCGCTCGTTCAATTCTGACAGTAAGAAGTCGTTTAACATGGTTGATGATTCTTCTTTTTTAGCGACATCTGCAGCCACAGCCGCGATATTCCCGACAGAACGACCATTACGGTGGTGGCCACGCCCTGCAAGATCTTTTGTGATTCGAATCTGTTCAAGTCAAGCAACTCAGCGGTGGAATCTTTGCCCAATTGGCGCGACACAATTAGGAAATCGAAGTCGAAATTAATGATGCACTAATACTACCGATTATTTGTTTGAAAAAAAAAACTCCATTATTCCACACTCTTCTTGCAGAGTATAGCACTCAATTGCTTGTCTGTTTGTATACTGCAGCTGTCTGGTTCAAATATTATTGACGTACGATGCCATTTGCAAACTTATAACATTTTCCGATAGCGTGTTTAATGTTGCTTTACCCTGTATATAACTTTTTCCGATCTGCAAATCACATATTTATTTAAAAATCGTTAAACTATCATTTAACAGCTTAAAATATTGTGCAAATGCACTTGTTGCCACTCCATTGGAAATACTATTTAATAAATCTATAAAACATGTTT
The DNA here is from genome assembly GCA_956483585.1 of Gymnocheta viridis. Taxonomy (NCBI): domain Eukaryota; kingdom Metazoa; phylum Arthropoda; class Insecta; order Diptera; family Tachinidae; genus Gymnocheta; species Gymnocheta viridis. The sequence continues at coordinate 85,334,416 of OY101440.1, read as the reverse complement.
ATTTTTCTAAATTTTCGAATTTTAATAATCAGGGTTGTCACAGATTTCAATGTTGTCGGAATTGGATTTGATAAGGCGCCAAAAAAATAATTTGCTTGATGAATTTCAATGTTATGAGTTTTATGTTCAATTTAGAATTACTATCTGTTTTTAATATAAAACCGATAACATTGAAATTCATCACACAAAAGTATTTTTTGTCGTATTTTCAAATCCAATTCCGACAACGTTGGATTCTGTGACAACACCGAATATCTACATAACCCCATTAATTTTAAATCCGGTAACAAGCCTTGGCGGTATCCTAAAAAACTCTTTTTTGAAGTGTATTACGAATAATTTTAGTTATCAAATAGCAGACATTAGTTCATAGTCAGAAGCACATCAACGTCCAATTGCGTTTGAAATAAAAAAAACGAAAATGGAATTGGATCGGTCACAGTTTACGTAAACCTCAAAACAACATTATCAGAAATACCATAGAGTGGAACCTGCAGGGCAGTCTCAGAAAAAGATGTCCTGCTCATACATGGAGGCGACAAGTCGATATCGAAGTTGATGCCACTAATAAAAGCTGGGGCGAAATAAAATCCATTGACCAGGATAGATCACGTTGGAACGTGTTTGTTGAGGACCTGTGCTCCTTACAGGATCGACGGGAACATATATATATACAGGGTTTTGCAACAAGAACTTTGTTTTCTAAAACAAAATAAAACAAACAATTTAGATGAAGATGTCAGACCACTTTAATCACTTTTTGGCAAAATGACGGCTCTATTGAGTTAATCACATCACGGATTTTGAGTTTTAAGGCTGCAATGATTCGATTGGCTCCGTATAGACTCTGCCCTTAACATAGCCCCACAAAAAATAATCCAGTGGTGTTAAATCACACGATCTGGCTGGCCATTTAAAAGCTGATTTTTATGAAATTATGCGATGGGGAAATTTGGTTTGCAATAAATTGATCATTTCAGTGGCTGTGTGACATGTGGCATCATCCTGTTGAAACCACATGTCAGTAATATCCACGACATCAATAATAGATCAAAATTTGGTTGTAAACATCTCGTGATAGCGTGACCCATTGACCGTCACCGCATTTCCAGCCTCAACTTCGAAAAAACGGCCCAATCACGCCTTGTTGTAGTTTTTTAGAAATTAATAAAATATAACAAAGCTATTCAATTGTGACAAAAAGGAAGTCATACTTTATTGTGTAAAATTGAAAGACAAGAATAAAAAATAACGTGTGCCAAAATCATGCCCGCTCACAAATATGACAGCCAATTAGGGTTGCCGTATATTAAAGAAAAACAATGTTGCAACACGCCTCCAGACCACATATCGTGCCATGCAAAGGCTTCTCAATAATCGCTCTAGGATTTTCAGAAGCCCAAATGCGGCAATTTGGCTTGTTGATGTACCCTGACAAGTGAAAATGGACTTAGTCTGAAAAATGTTTTTTTTTTTCAGAAAAACCAGCGGGTTGTTACTGAATGAATTGTGCGAATGTACGGCGATGTGAATGGTCGGTCGGCTTCAATTCCTGCACCAGTTTAACCTTGTAAGGCTTCAAAGACAAATCATTAGACAAAATTCGCCATGTGGTGGTTTTGGAAGCCCTAATTGTTGAGAACGTCGAGAAATTGACAAATTTGGAGCTCACGACTGCCATGCTTTTAGGTGAACGACCCTGTTGAACACGCGTTGGTGTTGACACATTTTGTATCGAGCCTGTCGACTCAAATTTAACGACCAAATTCTAAATAGCGGTCTTAGAAAGACGATTATGTTGTCCACAAATATCACGAATTTTACGAATGTAACTTTAACAGAACCACCATTTTCATAGTGGATTTTAATTATTTTAATGCGATTTTCGAGTGAAATTGAATTCATTGTAACAACTGATTAACAAAAGCTATCTTTTCGCAGTTATAACAACAACTAACTGGTGACATCTATACTTATTTTTAGTAAATCTGAATGCTGGACTACTCCAGGAAAGTTATGCTTGACACAATTTGAATAAATTTTGTGATTGATGTAAATATTATTTTAAGGATTTTAATCTAAAAAATGCAAGTATTTATGAATATGCGATTTACAAGGAATGATGCGCTGGCGTTTTTTCATGGAAACATGGAATCTGTTCGGAAACAATTTTTAATTTTTTTTCTTGTCTGGGAGATAAGACAAGAAATCGCTTTTGCTCGGTGACTTTTTTCAATTAATTTTGTCGACATTCTAAGGTAGAATATTAATGCTTCACAAGCTTTTTTATAGTAAATTTGCTGAATGGCCCAATTTGTGCAGGAATCCTTATCAAATTTATTCAAAACTATTAGAACAAATCAGAATTTTGCACCTCTTCAACTTAAATGTCTTCATAAAATTAATTTCGAGCATTACGCGGACATTAAATCGGTTCCCCTACCTAAAAGAATAGAATAAGATTGCAAATGAAAATTACGGGAATTACATAATGAATGACAATGAATAATGGATGGGTATAAAAAGAAGGTATAGTTCAAAATAATATTTCTTATTATATAAAGTTTCAATACAATTCTTAAAGTCGTTCAAATTCCTCTGTCACTGACGGACTTTCATCTTTGATTGCACGAAAATAGTTTTGGTGCAGAAGTTATATGTGTACAAAAGATAAGAAAATATTATGGCAGTTGTCTTTATATTCAAAATTTTCACAATACTTTTTAAGGATGCCGACGAATGTATCGAACAATACCAACCATTTTTTTCAAAGTTATTCATTTCAAAATGCCTTAATTTTATTTTTATAAAAGAATAAATAAATTATTACAAACCTAATTAGCGAAATAAATCCAATTAATTAAAAGTTGTGTTGACAGTTAAAATATATTTTGTTTGTTTTCAATTAAATGCAGTGATATGCGCACAATTTGATGAAAAATGTCACATTCACATTTTTTTCTAAAATTTAAGCCTTAGACAATTTCATATTTGAACAATTAGTTATATTTTTGATTTAAATAATTTGGAAATTAAAATGTTATCAATTTTGTAACACTTTTTTGCAATTTTCACTTGTGTTTAAATTTGTTTAAAATTTTTAATAATGTATTGTTGTTGTATAAATATTTGATATTTATTGTAGTTATTTTTTTTTTATTTTTTTACGATTTCACAAAATTTTAACTTGAGCGACGGTTTTCTTTCCCTGACGCTTTAAAATACAATTTAATTAATTCTTTGAGATGGTTTTCTTTTTTTTAATATATCTTCTCTGAACAGGTGTTTTATTTATTTCTTTCAATTATAATTTATTTGCATGATTTTGCTTTTTATTTTTAAATTCTTAAAAAAAAACTTTGCACAGTTTTGATAAACTCATGAAATTTTAATTTTGAAAATCTGACGTCATTTGGTGTATATAATTTTTGTATAAGAAAAACGCGTCTATAACCGTTCAATGTGTGTTTAAGTATAAAAATTCAAATTCGATTCCAAATTATTGGGCCATTTAAAATAAATGGCCGACGTTTTGAATTCCCCTAAAAGCGTGAGTTAAACAAAGAAACCAATATTAAAATTTCAACTCTCTCTTATACACACACACACACACACTTATGGCAATATACACACGCACACACACATATAAGCCTGTGGTATCCAACCATTTATTCAAACCTTGAAGAAAAAAAAACAAATATAAATCCAACCACAATTAATTTTGTTTTTGGATCTGACTGCATATTCATATTTAGATGTGTATATAAACGCACACTAAGAAACATCTACTCTTATATATTAAAATATTAGAGTATCTGCACAGGCGTACAACTTTATATTCTTCATTCAGTTCAGGCTTGGGAAATAGAGATTTTAAAATTCACTGAAATGCAGTTTTTATACTTTTTTCAGCCTTAAAAGTACACATTTCTGACTAGACGCGATAAAGAGATATGGGCCGATTATTTCATTTGTATATAAGTAGTTTCTCGGGATGTAATCATAATTCGATTTGTTGTTTACTTCAGAATTTCCGCACAACGCTGAATATTTTCATAATCTCAATAATTTGTAGACGCTTTTCATAACATGTAGACTAGCTAAAAACCCTCAACAAACAAAACTTATTGAAATTCTTTGATACTTAACTCTTAGGAGTACAATAATTCTCTTGATAACTTCATATGATATAAAGTGCCGCTCAAACGGACCATGTGCCATCGATTAAAATATATGATAAGCGGAAGGGCGAATGTTTGATGAACCAAGATGTGGGGTACGACATCTCAATCAAATATTTCAATGTATGTTTTGACCGGCGCCTAAAATTAAAAAAATACAAAATTTGACTCACTATTTGGACTCCTTTACTATAAAGAGGATGACTAAAAAGTACACTTTCTCACCAGTTAGCTAAAATTTAGTCTTTTGTAGAAAAATGCAAGCCATGGCTAATCATGAACCGGCCTCTTCTTATTCTAATTCATTTAAGTTTTTTTTTAAACATTTATGAGCTTAGAAAGCCTTATCTCGCCGTGCCATTGTTGCGAGTGTCTACATGAAATTGCAGACCGATTTGAGGAAATTTTACCAAAAATTATTCTTACTTAAAAAGCAAAGCAAATTTAATAACATTATATTATTTAGGACAAATACAAACTGAGAACCCTCTCTAGTTGGTCTTCAGAACTCTGAGAATGTTTGTTTGGTACACTATTCACTACTCTACAGGACACCCTCTCAAAAATTATAGTCTTAAGATCTAAAGACTTTTAGTCTTTATTTATAAATTCTTCGTATACAGTACATTTTACTAATCTCATTAATCTGATTAAGTATATAAATTTGAAAACCCATTTTGAAATATTTTAATAATTCAATTTTAGGGGTCTATATCTCAAAATTAAACCTCAGCGGGCATCCAACTACACAAAAATAAAAACAAAAACCCCTAATTCGATAAAAAGTAAAATTTTTCAAGATTAGGGTAAATAATACCCGTAATCACAGTCGAAACTAAATACTAGCCCCATATAGAGTATAATTAATTATAGATCCATATTCTTGCGATAACTATATCTATTCTCAGGCCACTTCATTATATGAGCACAACATATTGAAGTAAAAACACATTAAAACCAATAATTCTTTATACATACGAAAAATAAATTGTTAGTTTTGAATTGAATTCGAATTCCTTTAATTTTGGTATACAAATTTTGTTGTTACTGTTAATTAAATTTATAATTTATTATAAATTTTTAATAAAGTATAATAATAATATTTTAAACAAACTTTAGTACTTCACAGTATGTTTAACTTAAATGGGCACAAGTGTATATAAATCTGCGAATATTTATTTGTACCCTTAATAAGAAGGACCTAACTTACATTGTGTTTCGTATTCGGAAAATCAAAACCATCTGAAAAGCAGCACTAATAGTTTTCCATCTCTGATATTCAGGGTATAAAATAAAGGCGGAGCTAAATGTTTTGTGCCTGGTTTTTTTTTCTCTACCAAATGTTGTCAGAGTGCAACAATAATACACTTAAACATATGGCAGCAGGCAGACACTTTTGTTTACTTTATTTTTTTTTGGTCTACTGGGTGCTCAGAGTTGTTTTTATATATATATATTTTTTTGTAGTTTAAGTTTGATTTTGTGTGTTGAGTTCATCGCACCATTTACTTTTGGATGATTTCAGGTTTCATGCCACCACTCTTAATGGTTGGTTGTGTGTAGATATCTGTGAAGTAGTTTTTTGATATACATAAAGGTACGTACGTACCTTCTACGCTGTTCAACTACTTTTATTTATATATATTTTTTTAAACCAAGTTACAAAATTTTCAAATATGGTTGTACGAGTAGTTTTTCTTAAGCGATAGAACAGGTTCTTTTTCTTATTATTGTTATTGTTGTTCATTTAATCCAATTTTCTTAAAACTGTGTTAAGAAAAAAATAACAAAGTTTTCAAGCTGAACTAATTTGATTTTGTTGGTTGTAAAAGAAGACCAGTGAATTAATTCTGTCTAATGGAAAATGTTTGGCCATGATGTTAAATTAAAATAAGAGTTGCAACATTTTTTTTAATTATAATTTTTATAGATATTCAACAAAACTTCATTTGAAAATAATAGATTAAGTTTTTTTTTAATATCAAAACAAAAATCTTGATTAAGATATTGCAGAGGGATAATAGGTAGGTAGATTTGCTTATGCATATAAAATTAGATAGGTACCTACTAGGTGTACAAGTGCCTATTATCAGTACAAAAGAAGGCAGATTAGCTTGTAGTTTTCAGCATGATGCGACCTCAAATACACCTCAGGGGTTGTAGCCGAGGGCTTATAATCCAATGAAGTACATGTGTAATTTTAAGTGGCCTGATCAGTCGCCAAATCTCAGTCGCATAAAAAACCACGTTTTTTTAGCTCCACTTTACGCCCGCAATACAGAACTGGTTTTAGAAAGATTTATATGTTTTCAAAGGTTTTTCTTATGTGTACTTTGTAATAAGAGATAGCTACGAGTAAGTAAGAGACCTAATAAGTTTTAAGCTGCTTATTTAGAATGTTTTTTGTTTTTGTTTTTTATCGCATGTATTTATGTATGTAAAAGTTGAATATTTAATTCTAGAATAGGTCCGATTGCATCGACCATAGGAAATACTAGTTTTCTGTTAATATATGAACTCACAATATTATTACAGTAACGAACTATACGTTATTCAAGAAATAATACAGTAATTTTTAAAAGAATAAACATTTAAAATTGTAAGCAATTTGTTTTAGCTCATTCTAACATTCATTCAAAAAACTAAGGACATAATAATATGGATTTTCTGCTGCATTTAAAATTGTCTGTTGTTTAAGTGGTGTTTTTATTTGATAGTAAAAATACCAGAAACAAATTAAAAATCTTTTAATTTTAAGGAAATTGGGGTTGATAATTAGTAAAAATAACAAAAACAAAGGAAAAGATTTTTGTTTTTACGTGCTTAAGTTAATTAATTTTTTAACATTAAAATTAAATGAACTTTTGGTTAAATTTAAATGAAAAATGAGTAGAGCGGTTTTTAAGTGAACTTTCACTTCTTTTAAATTACAATTGCAATTAATTTTACGTACAGAATATTTTGAGTGTGTCGATAAAAGTATAAGTTAATGAAATACTTACTCAACATCTTGCATATTGGATAATCGACGCAATTGAACTGAATCTAAGAGTTCTTCAATACAAATTGGCATTAGAAAATACCGTTGAGTGTAGCACTGACTCACTACAGAATTCTACAAAATTTAGCCCTATTAAACCCAGTAAAAACGTTGATGGCCAAAGTATTGAGTTAAAATGCATGTACATAATTTTCACTACTTCTACTTTGGCGTTTTAACTCATTACATGACCTGTCATTGGAGGCAACTCCTTATCACCTCAGATTACAAATAACGACATGAAAATGTCAATACTTAGAAGTCATTGAATATACAAAACACAATCAGGGTTTTCACAGAGTCCAAAGTAATCGAAATTGCATTTGAAAAGACAAAATACTTTTGTGTGATGAATTTCAATGTTATCGGTTTTATTTTCAAAACATATACATAGAAATTCTAGATTGAGCATAAAACCGATAACATTGCAATTCATCACAAAAATATTTTTTTCATCATTTCAAATACAACTCTGCTACATTGGATTCTGTGACAGAGCTGAATAAAAATGAAATGTATGATGTCCAGTATTAAACTCGTGTTTTTGAAAGAATTGTTGTGTTTGATGTCAAGTGTTTTACTCACTGATTTAGCGCACATTTTTTTTATTATGCACTAAACACTGGTGTTCGTGAATCCACACACAATCCCATACACACACACACACACCCAATAAAAGCCCATTCCCTCGCCCAGGGTTGAGCAACTAATCACCTGTATTATATTCCCTTGCTCTACTACCGTTCCACTTTGATAATAAATTACTTACTTATTTACTATTAATTGTTATACAACTACTGTCAAGTAATGCAGACGGTATGTAGTTTGTTTGGAAAAGTATATTCCCCTTAATAGAAGTCATTGCCATGTTTTAGCTGGATAGTTTAACTAAGCCTGAACAATGTGCTACTTGCATATTTTGTAATTGTAATTTTAGTTAGTCCCCTTTCATATATGTGACATTTCTTGCCGGGCACTTTTTTAATTCTCTTTTGTTCTTGCCTGAAGCTTTTACATATTGGAAATTAATAGACAGACAGAATATTTTTCATATTCGTTTTTCATCCATTTTCCATATTTATTTTATTCTGTAGTTTACTTAAATTACCAAAAACGTATAAAACAATCTTTTATAAAAATTATATTTGATAAAAAAAAGGAAAAACTAGTTTATGGCATAAAATTGGCAATAGAAGATTCTCCCGAAGAAGACGACTTGGGCTTGAGAAATATGAAGCAACAATTTGAAAATTGCGAAAATAACAAAAGAGAAACAAAAAATGTCCGGTACAGAGGGTCGTATACAACACACTCTGCATCTTCGCGCCTTCTTCAGCAAACTTCGTCTGTCTGTCTTTCAATTGCCGGTATGTGAAAGGGGACTTATAATAGATTTGAAAATAATAAGGATTACCAAAGTTAGGGCGCAAGAACGAGTACTCTCGCTGCAGTAACAACCAAATGATCTGCTAAAATTAGTTCCAGCAGGCGTTCGATGCTTAAACTTTGGAGAGACATTTTGGAATGAAAGACACGCTTTCGAAAATGGACTCTGCGATATTTGAATTGATTATTTTTATTTGATAATCATGCAATAAAATGCACTCCCCGGTATTCAAATGAATCAACTAAAAGCCAATAATATACTAGCAATTTCGATTTCATTGAACTCTCTTCGATACAAAAACATACAATTACCTTACTTAAAATTTAAAAAATTGTTGAATCATGGCAACATAATGAACTTTTTTTAATTAGTAGGAATTAAGCAAATTAGTTAAAATTTTAAATCATAGCGAAGCAGATCGAAGAAACAGTAATAAATATTTGAATTTAATATATTTTTTTTTGCTTTTTAAAATATTATGAAACAAAAAGCACCGACATTTTTTTCGTTTTCACAAATGTTAAGACTTAATAACTCAATTACATACATTGTGGCCATTATTAACAGGGTCTGGTATGTCTGCAAGAAAAAATAATTACAATGTCGAGTCAATGGGGATGACGTTGATCATGGCGATGGGATGATGATGATGATGTTTGTTGTTACATTATAATTTCCGGTAACTTGGCGGTATTTTACTTTTATTTTAACAACTATGAAATGTTAAAATTGTATTAGTGATGAAAACTGATTATTAACTACAAAAATTAGGCAGGCGCTTACGCTTTTTCTTTGTATTTCAATTGTAAATTTGTACAATTCTAAAGTTCAAATGATTTCCTTGTTTGTGCAATTTTATTATTATTATTATTTTTTTTCGTTTGCTTAAAAGTATTGTTGACCTGCTTTTTTTTTGTTTTTGCTTCAATAATCTAATTTATTTTAATCCTTTATTGCTCAACATTTTCATTTATTTTATGTTAAATTCTTTGTTGTTTGATTATACGTCATAGAACAGTTTTCGCATGGTGAAAATAAATTCATTCATTCGAGTTTGAATGACTATTCAAAATTATTTTAAACTAAAAAGTAGACTAGCAGAAGATGATCCGTCATTATCATCATTCTCATAGTCATTGTTGTCAGTGAATGAATTTTTGCACTAGAAAATTATATTATTTGGCGCTTAAATTCATTAAATAAAACTTACAAATCAAATACAATTGGAGCAGCTGTTGAAACAGCAACATAATTGTCAGATTTAGGGGATTTTTGTTTTACGTAGGGGCAATTTTCAGGGGAAAATTTAGAGGCTTAAAATTAATATTTGGAGCATTTTTAGGTAAATTCTTTATTTGCTGCGTGAGTGTACAATAACTAAGTATTATCATAGTTTATATCATTTCTTTTACATTAGATAAAGCTGAGTTCGAGTACAAAAGCTTTTACTTTATTTAACTACACTATATAAAATTTTTTTTACTCACAGGAGGGTGCATGAGCATGAGTGAAAAGTTACTCAGGATCCCATCTGTACTTTGAATACTAATAAAAATGATTATAAATAACGGGGTTTTTTTGCATTAAAATAAGATATTATTGACAACGTTTTGAAAAAAATTGCTGCATTTAAAAAAAAATACAGAAATTGTAACAGGTATATCGATACCCCTTGGCAAGGGAAAGTGACGCGCATTCTACGAGTATAGCCAATCCTTTCCAATTGATAACCTCACCCACTGTCACATTAGACATAGTGTTCCCCGTTCCAGCAAACGAAGCTCGACCGACCATGAGCGGTATAACCCATCCGAATATCAGCTTAGCTAAATACTTTGCTTAATGCATGTCTGGATGCATCCGCCCGCCTTAAATCCCACACGATTAGCGAAAACGGATCAAAATCAACAGCCCTACGTTCCTCCTCGGAACCACGAAAATATATATATATATACATGTATATACATGGATACATATTGTAATGCCCTTTACATGACTTGTATAAAAAGTCTTAATAAGGCCCATATTCTCAGGCTTTAGTTAACTAATGACAGTGGTTTAACTAACAACTTTTTATTTAAATTTCAATAATTAAACGGCCATCATTAGTTAACTAAAGGTTGTAAATGTGGGCATAAGAGGCTTTGCGTCCTCCGAGATCAATGTTATTGTCTTCCGTCGTTCAGCTTAGATTACCTTTTGGCTTGGAATATGGTCTCGTGTCCAATGCTTTTCGAATAAAATGTTACGAACTTTAGACTAATCTAAATATTACTTTGGATTATTTATTTATTAAAATATTTATTTTTATTGCATTGTTAAAATAAATTTTAAGAAATTGTCAGTCTCATCTAACATTTCCTCCTCCAAATGTTTAAGCTTTGATGATGATACATACGCTTTCCTTTCGCCTAGATCTGTAGCTGTTCAACATTATTTTTAGATCTTTCAATTATGCTTCTTTTAATTATAGAAGAAAACCATTAAAACAAAAACAAACACTTGTAATATGTTAAATTTTATGCTAATTTAAAAATATCGATTTCATTTTTAACAATGTTTTTTAAAAATTATTTCACAAATCATCACAATTTTTGTGTGTTTTTTGTATTTTTATGTTTTGTTTCTGGTATTAAAAAACAAAAAAATGTTCTTGACCTAAAGAGCTCTGATGGTGGCGATGATGATGAATTTTTAATAATTCAAAATAATATGATGACGTTGGATGACTATAACGATGATGACGAAAGAAATGAGTTGAAGATAGAGTCAAAACTATTTTGGTTAAGTGTCGATTTGTTTATGATTACTACTATTACAATCTAGTTTAGAGAATTTTCAAACAAAAAATATGAGGTTGGTAGTTTTAGAAAAAAAAAATAAAAAATATAAAAATGAATTATATGTGAATAATGTCCGTCGTTGGTGAATGAACGGACAGAATTTGAAGGATTGAAAACACATGTTATTGTTAATGTTGTGTATTGCTGAAATAAACTTTTAAATTTTAATAGACAGAAGTCAGTTTTTGTAATTATGAATACTAAACAAGGCTGGCAGACAGACAAGACCATAAATGTCTATCATTTTTGTTGAATATTTAAATAAAATTTTTTGATTTTGGTTTTTTTGTTTTGCCCATTTTAAATACATTTTAAATACCAGTCGCCAAATGTAGTAAAACAATTTGTAAAGGAAAATATGTGTATTTGTTTGTAGTATATGTATAAATATATATTTTTAAATTATTAGTGTTAATCAGTTGATTAGAGCTGCCACTGAAAAAATTCACATTTTCTTGCTTAAGAGTCTGGAGAGAGGAATACAAATGCTTTATATTTATTTATATTCGTTTCCCCTTCAAAAGAGTAATGTAAGCGCGATCCCAGATTAAGAGGAAAGGAAAAAGACTACGTACTAGACTATTAATTTGAGGGTCGCAGGTTCGATTCCTGCCTAGACCCTGGGTGTTTCTGCGGACAAGCCGAAATGGCTTCACTGTGTTTGTGTTAAAAAAAAAAATAGTTTTAAAGGTGTGGAACGTTTCTAGATTATTCACATATTATTCGGTCTGTAAATGCATCCCACGAGAAAAAGTCTAAAGTTGTCAAATTGCAGTTGCGAGGTGATTAATTTAAATCTCACACTGGACGACAGACTTCGTATACTCGTATGTAAACAAAAGTACGAATTAATGAAATACGTACTAAAAATTTTAAAAATTGCTTAAGGTGATAAATCTGAAAAGGCATAAATTAATATTTCGAAACGTTTCTATTGTATTCTCGCTAGTGTTGCCATATATTTAAAAAAATCTTCCGAGTTGAACAAAAAATATATTTTTTTAAAGGTGATTTTATTGAAATCAAATTCAGTTCAAATAAAACTAAAACAATAATGGTTTTTTGTGGACATAAAATTAAATAGGATGAAATATTTATTGCATATTTATACATTTAAGGCATATATAGGTTTTTAACTTCAAGTTCACCTTTTTCAAATCAAATTCAGGTATTTTAGAACAAATTCAGAATTATCCAAATTAAAACACATTCAGTATTTTTTAAACTGAATTCGGCATTTTAAAGATCAAAATCAGGCTGAATGCTGAACTTGGTGTGAAAAATGCTGGTTTTGATTTGCAAAATACGGAATTTGTTTTGGAAAATTCAAAATATCTGTTTTAAAAACTTGAATTCGATTTGGAAAAGGCCAAATTTGAAGTTAAAAGCCTATAATTAGAGTAATTTAAATTAAATTCATAAATGTTTTATGGTTACATTTTACATTTCATTATTAAACTTGCTATTTATTTCTGTTTGTTAAAAATTTGTACAATTACGATCGGGCTTTTTCAAAAAGTCGTTGGTCTTTAAAATACCACACAATGTTGGTATATCTAATTTATTTCTTATTTTGTTTTTATTGATATTGATTTGAGAAAAAATTCTTTCGACGTTAGGTATTTATAATTGGTGCTTTTTACGGGAATTGCTAAAATTTAAGTATTTTAAATTTTTTATTTGCACTTTTTCCCAAAATTAATATTTTACTTATTCAGTAAAACATTGACAATTTTGTTAAAAACAAATTGCAATTGGTTATTGAGGAGTATAGCTTGTTCCTACGCGCATTTCACTGTTGCTAATGCAGATCATCAGGGAACTTCACCCAAATATTTCTTAGAACAACTGGAGATATTTTATTAAACCTTCATTAAAACAAATGAAAAGTTTAAACAATATCAAAGTTGTAACAGGAACTCAATAATCAACCAATTGTTTTTGTTTTCTTACTTTACCATTACTACCTAGGCTGACTTTGTTTTCAACTCTAATTGTAGTTGTAAGAGGTTTGTAGAAAATGTAAAAACAACAATTGCTATACATTTGTATAGAGTGATGTCAAACAAGGAAAAGCATCAGAGCCATCGCAACGATTTGCATTCAAAATAATTTCCAAAAATGTTTTAATATTGTTTTCATTCAATAAATTATATTCTTTAAAGTTAAAGTGGAGCAATTCTTGCCATTCGTTATCAATTTGTTGAATAGTATTCGAATCGATAACATTTGAAAATAATTTCGTTAATTGAGAAATACTTTTATTATTGCTTTTCATAATATTAGTAGGTGACAGGAACTCAACACGTTTTAAAAATTCACTGTCAAAATCAAACTTTTTCATAACTCAATATTTTAGGCAATTATTTCGTAATTGCATTTCATCTTCATCTGATAATTTATGAGTAGAACTAAGTGTTATCGTTATTTGGGCTCCCAGGTATATATCCTCAATATTTTTATGATAGTATTTAACATTAACGGTCGGCGAAAGACGGGGGGTTGCTAACCTGATGACGCGCTGTGTATGTACAATTATTATCATAAATTTTGTTGAACTTTTCTAAACTTTTCTTTTATAATGTATTACAATATTTTAAATACAGACGACGAATTTCGTCAGAAAATAAATGAATTTGTATATAAAAATAAAACATCGTTGCAATTTAATGGATGGAAATAAACAGTGTTGCAGCGGTTAACCTTTTTTTATAAAAAAGTAAGGATATTGCAACACGGCATATTTTAAAATTTTTCCAGAACGGTCCGACCGATTTTATGTAATTTTGTATCGATCGTACAAACCGTTTGGACATGGCTGATTTATGTACAAAATATGTATTTGATTCTTCCCCACTGTGCTGCGTTGTCATCGGGAAATTACTAATTCAGCTTTTTTTTTAAAGAAAATTTCATTATGTAGTTTTTAAGGATTTAAAGATTTTTCTTTATAGCCCGCACAAATGTTTTGTAAATTGTGAGAACTTTTCACTTTCCAATAATAAGCGCGGCTATTCTGTAAATCACAAAAGTTCAAATTAAGAAATTATTTTACCAAAAGTGGACTTACGTGTTTTGAAGATCGTACGTACGATTTACAGCATACGAGGAAACTTTCGATTGGTCTCAAAAAACAATATGGGATAATAAATAAATAACTGCAAAAAACCCACAACAAACAAAAGTTTTTTTTTTGAAATCTTTGAAAAAAGATATCGAGGCAATCTCGATTAATAAATTTTAAAAAAATAAATAAATAACATTTTTTATTCTACACTTTTGAAAAAATATACAGCCTGTTCGTCGATATCGGAAGAAAATTTTCTGTCGTATAATTACATTTAAAACAAAAACAAAAATTTAAAAGTTGTTTTTGTTTCAAATATAATAATTCGAATGAAAATTTTCTTTCGATATCGACGAACAGGCAGATATTTCCTATTTTGCTAGAACGATTTTATATCTTACTTTTCTATTGTTTAATAAATTTAAAAAAAATTTATCGTTATAATTTCCAGGCGGTTGGTAACTGCAAGTAGAACCAAACAATTCATTCGGTAGTTTTATTTAAAATTATTGTCGGCAAACCATTGTAAATGATACTGAATACTACACCAGCAGCATTATGTTGCAATATTTCGTTATTATTTCAACATAAACTATATTTTTCGATTAGTTATGATGGTTTTCTTTTAAGTTATGAAAATAATTTTTGATACATTTTTTGAAAGTAATGATGACCACGTAAAAAATGTGAATAAGGTTATTTTTATAGACAGACAATTTTACCTGCATACAAGCTGACCCAACTAGAAATATCAAGTATATGAATAGAGGAAAAAGAACAGAAATTAATGAAGCATTAAAAACATTTCTTGAAAGTAGGAGTATTATAGAGGGGGAAAAAACTTCATTGTAACAGGATGCCCACTAGTTAATTCAAGATAAAAATAAAAATGTTAAGTTGTAAAATATAATGAAATAAATTTTGGGTGTTTATTGAAAAAAACTATTGATTGATTCACTTGCAAACGAATCGGCTTTAAAGATATAAAACAACTACAGATTCAAATTATACCACACTAATGATTTAATGACACTCTCCTGAGAAAATCTTTTGCATAATCAGAAGAGTTTTATCAACTTCTTTAACTTTGCTAAAAAAAAATTATGAGCAATAATATTAGGAGCCACCTTATGTATTTTATATGTCATGTACAGCTGTGTTCAAAATAATAGGAATGGGACTATCTTACATTTTCCTTACTTTAATTTTGGTTTTGGAAACTTTGATAGCACTTGATATTATAATCATATTAAATACGAAGTGTAAAAATTAAAACAAAAAACAAATGATTATGATAACTCTTACGGCAATGTTTCGATTCAGTAATTTTAATATTTTCCTTTGGAGCGCATTGATCAAAGAAATAGTGTTACAAGTTTTTAAAAAATTTCTGAGACCCCTTTCCCACACGTAAAGTTTTCTTTGACAAACTCCTTTAAATTTTCCTTTAAACTGTTTTTTACTTCTGCACTCGCAAAGTTTATTTTGACAAATTTTGTGCGCTTTTGTTGCATGAACAATCAACCAAGTACAAGTATGTGTAAAAGCCAAACGAAGAGGAAAGTAAAATCTGTACTCACCCGCATTCTTCTTTCCCTTCTCACCAACAAATTCAAGACTTTGCAAAGTTAGCTTTGCATGTGAAATTCGGGTCTGAGTTCAAGAAGCTGAAATGTAAATATACGTAAGTGATCCGAGAAGTTTTTTAAAATTGTTTTGTTCCAAAAAAAAAATTCGTTATCTTAATATTGCGGTAAAGAACGCATTGTAACGGACAAACGCGAAAATTAATTAAAAATCTTTGAAATCAAAGAAAAACTTATGAGGGAGGAAATTAAAGAAACGTTATCGTAACACCAATCAAATTATCGACATGGATAGATCAATGGATATCACTATAAAACGAAATTCATCCTTCGATATCATCAAACAACATCCAAAAGAAGCTGAATTAGTGCGTTATCATTTAGACAGGAATATATAAAATAAATGGAAAGTGGATGGACCTATTGTGGACTGATGAGAGCAAATCATTTTATTTGGATCTACACGTTATGTCCAGTGATTTCCTAATACAGAATGTAAAGAAAAATACAGAAGCAGAACGGCAAATCACGGTGGTGCAAAAGCCATGATATGAGGATATATTTTCTCATAACTGTTTTGGTCCATAAACGAAGGAACGGGGGATGTACGAGGAAATTGTGAATGATGTCATGATGTCATACACAAAGCGGAATAAGCCCCAAAAATTATTATCCAAACAGAATTATCAACCTAAAGCACACGAACAAACTGAAAAAGGTATGGCTCATAATCAATGGGGATGAGCCGTATGGAGAGGGCTTTCCAGTTTCCTGATCTAAACCCTATAGAACAGCTATTGAACGTCGAATGCATTGTATTGATGTATGTAATGTATTGCGAGATGCGTCGCGAAGAAATCCGCCAAGACGATATTGTAAGCATATTGACTCCATGACTCGGAAAAGTAGTGAAGTCATCAAACGTAAAAATCGGTTACACCGAATTCTGACCCTATTTAAGATTTTAGAGAATAATTTTTAAGTTTGTATATCATTTTTAATTTTGAATCTTAACAATTAGGAAATACTCCTTTTATTTTGAACAGCTCGAAAGGCGATTTTGCTAAAAGGAAATATTTTTTTACATATTACAGTTTTACTTAACTTATACATCAATTTAGAAGTTTACGAATTAATTTATTATTAATTTGACAAAAAATACTAAGTGACTCAAAATCGTGATTTTTGCCGAACAAGTTCAGTTTTCTTTTTTCAGCACAATCACTTCTATTTTTATGAACACAACTGTATGTAAGTATATTAAACAAAATTTATTTCATAAAAAAATAAAAATGTTTCAACATTTTCTACAAAAGATTGAATTTTAGTTAACGAATAAGAAATCGCATTTTGAGACACCCTGTATGGGTAATTCAAATTGTTGGCTTTATAGGGTTTCAATTGCGGATTTTCACGTTTTTAAAATTGGGGACAAAAAGTACAAAGCTTCTTGACGTCCTTAAGACAATGTGTGGTTATGTAAAGTCTGTGCGAAAAAACTAGCTTAAATTTAACACTTCAAAGAAAAAAATTTGTCGTGTTGTTGATAAAACGGCTTGTCATAAGGCAGGTGTCGCGGATTCTCAAGCTTTTGGCAGGGGAGATTTTCAATAAAACACAGAATTTCTAAAATTTTCTTCAGCAACCCAATATAAACGAGGGATATTTCATTTGTTTTGGGAGATAAAACATCATTTTCCCCTTCTCTCGATCCGCGTCTGATCAAGGAATTTATTATATTTTTTCAAGTCTAACTCTGTTTTGTGTGGTATTTCGTAGTTTTGTTTATAGTTTTTATAAAGTCAATTACCTTCTACAGAATTCAATAATTATATTAAATAATTTTTAATATTCTTATGATTATTTTTATTTAATTTAATTAATTGTCAATAAGTCACTTGTCATGTCTTCCCCTTTTTTTCTATTATAAAACTAGTGAAACCAATGAACAGTTTTCAAATAAATAAACAATAACAAATATAATTTTTGTTGATTATAAAAAGACAACAAAAGTTGTTAAAAAAAAGAAAAAATTTTAAATTATAAAAATCAGTGTATCAGTATAATCAGATTTATAGTGTTGTAGGAAAGATCAACAATAAAAGTCATGAATAAAAAGTGAGGAAAAGAAGACAACAGATAAAGAGAACAAAAAAAAGGCTAAAGGAAAATACTAATGATTTTACGTGGGTTATGTGAGAAATTTTTATTAAACGATTTTTTTCAACTAAATTTTGAACATGAAAATATTTTAAATAAAAATATTTCAATAAACAGACAAAATTTGTATAAAAAAGTTGAAGAAATGCCCCTTTAAATGTTGACGGCATTTAAGCAATAAAGAAGACAGTATTCGTCCTGCTCATTAATCACAACATGTCGTGGTATAACATGTTCGGATTGCAGTTTACTCTAGTTTTGCTGACTGACGCTGCCATTAAGCCAGAAGTTGCTTCTAATACATTTTTTTATTCAACTCAAAATTTCTTCTTAATACAACTGAATAACTTATAGACGCTTTGTCGAGCTGGGTCTTTTCATAATCAACTAAAATAGCGTGAAAATTTAAAGACTTCCACGATTTATAAGCCAAAAAACGCTACGCTATTTTAAAAATTACCTTGTAATGAATGAGTCACTCTCGATTACATTTTTAGGACGATTTTTTTTATTTATTTAGTGTTTAAAATTTTATGGATAATTATGTTTATTAATTTTAAGCAAATAAGATCATCAAAATAGAGTGTGTGAGAATTATGTAAAAAATATTTATTTCTATGTTGGCATGTGTGTTAATATTATATATTTAAAATTTTGTAATAATTAAATGAACCCCACGTTATGTAAAGCTGAAAATTGCCAGTCATTCAACATTTTTAAACTAATTAAAAAAAAGATACATCTATAACAAAAAGTATTGCCCCCTGTTCTGTAAACCGGGTAATTTTTAAATTAGTGTTCTGTAAATCAAAGGATTTCCTGCAGTAGAAATACATACATTCTTGTAAAAAAATAAATGTTGCCCTGTCTTGTTCAAAATTAAATAAATATCTATATTATGAGCCCTTTTCCACGGTTAAAGTTTACTTTGACAAAGTCTTTTCAATTTTCTTTTAAATTTTTTGTTTCGCTTCTAAGCACACAAAGTTTATTTTGAAAAATTTTGTATTCCTTTGTTGGATGAACATGCAAACCAAACACGTGCATCCAAATAGAAGTATGTATGTGTAAACGACGAACGAAGTAGAAAGCAACTTTGAAAGTACAGCAAAGTGTGTACTCACCCGCTTTCTTCTGTCCCTTATCACCATCAAACATAAGACTTTGCAAAGTAAACTTTCACCGTGGAAAAGGGCTCTATAAAAAAAATTCAAAGGATTGCAAAGAATAATTTATTGTTATTGACTTTATAACGTTTTTAGCTTCTCCTTTAAAATGAATAAAGGTATAGTTACGTTCGTTT
Source organism: Gymnocheta viridis (assembly GCA_956483585.1). NCBI lineage: Eukaryota > Metazoa > Arthropoda > Insecta > Diptera > Tachinidae > Gymnocheta > Gymnocheta viridis. Next base: position 85,314,849 of record OY101440.1, on the reverse strand, counting down.
GCATTTAAGATGACGATATGTATGTACATATATTCAAATATCAAAAAGACAAACTCTTTCTATCTGCAAATAACTGTTAGTTTCGATCCCTTTGAAATAAATAAATCTGTTTTGAATAACAAATGAAAAGTTGAATTGTACGAGTTTTTAGAATTATTATTGGCTGAATTATTATGAACGAACCTGAAATAGCAGCAACAGCTGTAACAACAGAAACAACAACATTTAGTGTGTTTTTATAATGAATCAATGAACAATAATAACAAAAAAGGAAAATAAAAGCACAAGCAAAATGGCGTCGGTAAAGATGGCGTGCCAATTTAAAGCGAATGGTTGAAATTATCAATAAACATTTTTTTTAAGTTACTCGTATTGAGTGAGATATTAGATTTTTTTAGTAAAAAGGCAATCTTATGAAGCATGCGGTAAACCAAGACGTTCCCACATGTGTCCGATCGCACAGTCTCCCCCCTAATGATGCCCACCAGAAGTGCAAGTGGCTTACTTGCAGATGTTAGGAGGAGTTGCTTTGTCATATCTTTCTCTCCTCGTTGAGGGCCAACGAGGTCAGGAGCGCACTCCATAATTTCATTCAATAACTCTACAAAGGGAATATGCGGTGAAGCCACCGTGTAAAAATGGAATATTAATATCTTTTTGCGAATCTTACGCATTCATCAACCGTTTCATTAACTTGAATGGTTTCGCGCTCTGCAAGCCAGACTAATCAGGTGTGATGTCGTTCAAACAGTATTTATATAAATGACGACGTACCGGTCTCTGAGTTCCGACATTCAAGTCGTTTTACATCTGGAACACGGTTTAGGTGACAGCTTACCTGAATGAAATTGAATAGAACCAGCTTACATTTCGGAGCTGTCTGTTACAACGAAAATGCACTATCTCGAATTACAGAGTTGGTCTAAATCGCCTGACTCTCTGAGTCTAAGAATTCCATATAACAAGTGGTCCAAATTACAGGAGTTATCATAGTCTTAAAAAAAATTTTAAACAGTTTTAAGTTAAATTAACCAAAAAAAAAGTTTGATAAATATCGAAGCAAGTATACGCATTCTTCCCACTAATCCTGGAATTAAGAGGTTAAATATTCACCCTTATTCCAGTTGGCGACGTCGACGTCACGTCAACAAAATACCGAAAAACTGGACTCTACTCGCTCTCGAGAACAATTTCGTGCTAATTAAAGTGTACTTCTGTTTTATAAGGTCTAGAAAATAACATGAGCCTGTCAATAGTAGTCAGTTGTTTTCGACAACGGGTAGACAAGCCCCAATTTTTTGGTATTGTGTTGACGTGACGTTTTGAAACTTGGTCACGATTCTTCGTATAACTACAAAAATTTATACTACCTTTGTCTATTTAATCGGACCAAGGACACATACCTGTCGTTTCGACATCCTTGGCTACAAATAATCGTAAGTGACAACATTTAAATTTTTCAGAAAACTTTTTTAAAATAATTTTTAAGATGTTTTATACAAATTGTCGCTCACGATAATATCTTGTAGTGCGTATTTTAAAACTCAACAACAATTTTTTAGTATTTTGATAATTTAAAATATCGGCAGGCTCATATTTTAATTTCAACAATAAAACAAAGAGAGATGGGATCACTCACGCTCATGCACGCTCACGATGAAAAAAATTTCACTCATGCACGCCCTCATATTTTTGGCTCATGTTCAATCACGCCCAGCTTCAGACAAGTCATAACATTCAGCATTTTTCAGAAGTGCATTAGAGTATGCCTTTGTATTTGTTGTTGTCGGAGTGTTTAAGTGATGAAGGCATAGCACACTGGTCACTGAACATTTCTGGCAGCAATTGATACTGGTGTATGCTAGCTGACATCACAGCGCCCTCCTTCGTCGGTATTGTAGCAAAATCGCCGGCGAAGTAAAATAATGAATAAAATGGCTACAACAGCTTAAAAACACATTTAATGCGCCTACTTGACATCAAAGGCGCTGCAACACTGATCTAAAAACTAACACAGCGCGCAATATCAGAGTTGCAAAAATTAAGCTTTCTCTCTTTCACCATCTGTCTTCTCTCACTATCCCTTTCCCAAAGAAGGTAACACACCTACGGGTTGGTAGGCATACTAATTGCCTGAGTGTTACTTCTCTTTATATAAAAAAAAATCTAATATACAATTGAAATATTTTTCAATTTTGATAAATGGATAAGCCCCAGAAACAGTCCACCAAACAAGATTTTTTGAAAGTGATCCAACTTATTTTTCTTTTTTCATATTATACTAGATATATAATTTTATCAATAAAATAAATGTATTTCGACGATCATTAATGCACAAATTATCATCAAATCGTACCCTACCTCATCAGTACATTAATACATACCGGCACAACGGTTTATGTCTTCATGACAAAATTGAAAACCTATTAAAAATATGAAAAAAATTTCAAAATCGAAAAAATTACGAAACAAGCACGCAAAAAATCTACTCATGCACGCGCACGTTGAGTTTTTTTATACCCACGCTCACGTGATTAAAACAAAAAACTGCTCACGATCACGCACGATTCACGCTAATCACGTGAGCGATGCCCATCTCTAGTATGTATGTAGTTGAGAATGGATCTGATCTCCTGCAGCCAATGCAAGGTGTATGGCTTAAAATCCTCATCTATAAGGATTTCTTTATTCAACCCTACGCCTCTACCGATAATTCCAATGAAATAACACAAAACTGAACAAAAATCGAGATAACGTAAAAATTATTCCGTTTGCACGAACTCGTGTAAAGAACATTATTCAACACAAATCACGGGGGAGAGGTGTAGTTGTAAAAATGTATTTTCGAAAAAAGTGAAAAGCACGTTCTAAGGTAAAGTTTTAGAATTTATCATATACAAATTCCCAAATACAGCTTTTAACTCAAATATGTAGGTACCTGTATATATCATTAATTTTTGTTTTATCAAATAACAATTTATAATTCTCAATATGTCTACTATATATTACAATTGTTCACAGAAACACATACAGAGAACTAAAACAAGAATGCCGAATAATTCAAACCTTATTGAACAGTGAGAATGATCATATATCTCATTTACAATCGAATCAAAAAAATTTTTGTTTTATTAAACCCGGCATAAGCCTTAAATACTTTTCAGCTTTTGTTTAGTCTTTCCTTTTCATTTGAAATAATTTTTTGTGGCCAATTCCCCAGAGAGTGAGTTGCACATACAACATTCAGCCGGCGCATTTAGTGAATTTTCGACTTAATAACGAACTATTATTGCTGCATTCCGTATATTTGTGTATTTCTAAAACTAAATACGTTTATTTGTATTATGAAATATGAAAGTCACTTACTTTTGTAAAAAAAAAGAAAAAAAACTTTTCTCAGGGTGAGAGCATAATAGTGTACGAGTAGTCAAAAATGGTATGCATCTTTATGCGACACGTTTTGAACAGTATTGAAGTACTAAATGAAACATTTATTTGCCTTACAACTTCACACCTTTTTGTCATTCATGCTTCCTCATAAGGACATTTTTGTAAATTTTGTCAATTTTAGTTTTTTTGCTTTTAATATAAATGTTCGAATGAAATCTTCTTTCGCATTTAGAGAAACAGAACCTAATTGCAATATTTTCATTTAACTAAAACGATTAACTTTTCATATTTCATAGCAAAAAAATAAAAAAAAATAAATGAAATTAAGATGTTTCTTGAGTTTTTTTTAATAAAGTATTTAATGTCATTATAAAACAAAACTAAAAGTAGAGAAAAAAACTTGTTATTGATACTTAATGATTTTCAGTTTTTTTTTTTCATTCAATAATTAAAATACAAAGTCATTTAAGGACGAGGACATGTTTTTACTAAAATCGATTTGTTTCAATTTATTTCCGTAAATGACAATGAAATGCTTTTGACGTCTTCTTTAAATGACATCAGTTTAATGGAATTTACAATATTGTTAATAGAAGTATACATTTTCCAGTGACATTTTTGTAACAAATTTTTCTAAGAATTTGTATTAAATGCACCTTTGGTAGAGCATCATAGCAAAAACTTCCACTGTCAACTAAGTAATGAGTTAAAATGCCAAAAAGCATATAAAGTACGTCTTACCATTACTTCTGCTTTGTCATTTTAACTTATTATTTTAACAAGGCGCTGTCATTGAAGGCAAGTCGCTCACAAGTAAAGAATTAATTGTGCCAATCTCTAAGTCACTGAATAAACATAAACAATAACAACTAAATGTCTGCTTTGAGTATTGAACTCGTACATTTAAGGTTATTTTTGTGTTTGATGTCAAGTATTCTAATCACCGGTTTATTGCGAGCTAAATAATTGTTTCCGGGAATATTCACACACACACAAACACACACACACACACACACACATGATTAAAAATACGCATTGCTTTGGCACTGCACCACACGGAGAATAATTTAATTGTTTATTTAGTAGTATGTAATTAGTTATATAACAATTGTAAAGTAATCTAGGCGGTTCAATACTGACTGCATACATTTACTTTTAATTATTCAATGACTTCTAAGTAAATAATTACCTTCAATTACATCGACATGTTAAAGTAATGTGTTAAAACGTCAAAGTGGTGAAAAGTATGTTTCTTAGAATTTTAACAGATTACTTTGCCATCAAAATTTTTAACAGGGAATTCTATAATTCTTATTTCGTTTATCCGTACATTTTCGAGAACGAAGTTACTGATGCAATCATCTCCAACACAGAGCGCTGCAGAGCAATTATGTCGACTCCTTTCGGACTATATAGAACGATATGGATGTCGACAACATGTGATACAAAAACAAAATGAAGCTACTTGCCACACAGCGAACGACAGTCTGCTTTAACGGTTTGAGGTCTATGCTTTGCTTATGTGTTGTGGAACTGAATTTAATACGAAGATCGTATGATTTTACGTTGCGAGATAAATTCATGCCAAGAAGTCGCTTTTAACCAATGCCTTCAAAGTCTTCACACTCCGGTAATTCCTCGAATTCAACTGAATGTGTGCAAATAAAGTTTGATATGTAGTGAATTTTAGTAACTGATTTCATCACGATTTTCGAAAATCTGGTTTTCATCAGAGGGATTATTAAATATGTATGTATTTCGATTCGAAAGGAATATCATTCGATATATCTTATACATTATATCTTATACATTGTGTTTCGAAAAGGTTTTCTTTCAAGTCGAAATATGTACATAATAACCCCACAGATCTCGACGAAGATGATTTTTTACGATGACGTACATATGGCTCTATATATATTATGCATGAGTAAGGTTGTGTCTCATAACTTTTTTGCATTTTGGTACAGTTTAATTTTATTTAGATTTCTTGTGGAGCCGACTCAGCCCGATACAATATGAGAATTTTCGAAAAAAAAATTTTTTCAAAATATGAATGCGAAATTTGGCTCACGTCTGTTGAAACCAACAACAAGCTGCAAACCTTTGTAAACAGATCCCTGCGTTATATTCTCCACATACAGTGGGTATTACATGCAGAGTTACACCATAGAAGCATGTTGGAATAATACAGGTGGTGTCGAAGCTGCAACAACACTGCTTTTAGGTTCGAAGCTGTCAAAAAGTACAAAATAAAAATGGCAATATTGTAGCATTTTCTGTTCTATAAAGAATTTTGTTTCTTTTTGGGTGTGTTAGTAATACATAATCAAATTTTGACTGACTCGAACCCAAAAAAAGTCCGTTAACGCTCCGACACTATCTGTATTATTCTACCACGCGTAGAAGCAACATGAAACCTTTTGCTATTGAAATTCATGAGAGAAAATGGAGACACCGAAAAATGTGCGCATACGTATAATAGACACAACAAAACATAAACAAAAGCTTTTTTAGTAATAAGCTTTTTTTTAGTAAAAAAGTGAACTTTTATTTATCAAATTGTTTTTTAGTTCCTGAAGAAGAACACCCAAGGTGTCCGAAATATTGAACAAAAAAATTAAAAATAAAATATCTAATAATAAAAACAAAAGATGAGTTTTTTATTTGAAATGGAAATGGATAGGTCAAACGCTACGTAAGCCTGCCAATGATATATGTAGAGAAGCCTTTGAATGAAATCCTCAAGGATCGCGAACAAGAGGCAGACCGCGGGGTAGCTGGAGAAGCAGTCTTGTGGAAGAGATAAACCTACATCCAGGAAATTTATCATGGAATAGAATAAAACCCTTAAGTTCAAATGACTGGAATAATTTTCTATTGGACCTATACGCACACGATTTGACATAAAAGTAATAAATAATAATATAATAATAAGACCGATACCGAAATCAACATCGATAGCTCGGAATTTCATTAAAATATATTGATCCGTTCGAGAGCTATTGTTGTGGGAAAATTTCGAAGTGTTTTTTGGTAAATAATATATAGAAAATGTTTGTCAAAGGGTTTTTTATAGTTATTGGTCGCGTTCATAAGACGTAACTGTTGCGACAACCGTTGAGTGTTCGTCTTAGAAACGCAGAGTAGAATAGTTCCGCTTCACACAACAGTTGAGTATATGCTGCCATTTTTTCCATCATAAATTGTTTTCGCTACATTTAGTCAACATGTGTTTATTTCCGCAGCTGATCAAAAGAGTTATGCACTTTTATATTCTAATGCAACGCCGTTTTGTTAGGTGCCGACTGAAAATTAATTTGTTAAATTTTGCATTACAAATGCGATAAAGTAACGAAAATAAAGAAATAAAATTAAAATACAAATTTAATTAAATGTACGTCGGTTTATTATGGTGTCTATTTATATTAATTACATAATTAGTTCAATATAAGGTTTAAAGATTTTTGGAACACAGTGCCGGCTTAGCGTTGAAATATAAATACTATCGGCGCAGGTTTATCATTTTATTGTAGTATTTTGCTGCGCATTTTTATGTTGCGAATATTAAATTTCTGGTGCAGATTTTAAAATAAAAATGGAAAATTCCTGCCATGAAAAACTCTTTTGCAAATTCTGTGTTATTCATACTTTTAGTATAAGCCAAAATAATTAATTTAGCACATTTAAATTATTTCTTTTGCAGTATTTTTATTTATTTTCAATCGTTTCTAAAACGTAACTGTTGGGCTCAACAGTTTCACAACAGTTGAGCTCAACAGTTACGTCTCATGAACGCGATCATTTACTTTTTTGATGCGTTGAATGCGGTAAATTTGATTTCAATCGCTCTAGTGGTTCGAGATAGTATAACAATGCAAAAAATCTATAAGCTTTCGATAGCTTTGAGCTTGAAATTAGCGGGAAGTTCCACGACTGGTCTGCAAGCCATTATTATATTTTTAAATTAAATTAATAGTTTTTTATCAAACATTAAAATTAGTAATTTGATAGAAATATCTAGAAAATCATAGAAGAGCTAAACCTGGAGAAAACAAATATTATTTACGGAATTGCATGTGAACAAAATTTCACTATTTCCTTTTCAAGTTTTATTATTTATAATTTATTTTTTTTTATTTACCAAATTCAAAATGGAGTTAGAAAATAAATAACCTCCTGCTTACTAAAAGACAAAAAAACTATAGCAGATTAATAGCTCTCCAAGAACATTTTAACATTTCGTGTTTCCTCCTTTCACGATATGATTAATAATTTCACTGGCGTTTTTTTTTTTTGTTATTTTTAGAAATCTTGAGAAACTTGACATTTTCAGTTGACAGGCTTATTTTCCTCATACAATACATAAAAATGAACACGAAAATTGTTATTAAAAAAACACAAGGATGTTTGCATGGACAAACTTTATTTGACGACGCTTGAGTAACTAAGACGAGGAGGCATTTACGAATAAAATACATACACAGTAAATAAGAAGAATAAAAGAAACCATTTCAACTTATTTAATAGATTCCCCAGCTCTTTCTGAAATTCGGTAATCTCTACCATCTATTCATTAAATTCTTGTTATTTATATTTATTCAGTATATTTCTGCTATAGCTTGTGCACATAAACGTGCTTAATACCCTGGATCAATATAATTTATATTAATGTTAAACTGCTAAAACGGGGAAAAATTTAATTCATTTTTCTTTCTTTTCTTTTTATATCGTTGTTGTTATAATATTCTTTTCCTCTTCATATGAGTATAATACGGACTTCATTTTTCTTTATATTTTTTATTGTTATTTTTTTTTTGCGCTTGTTAAGTTCGTGCTGCCCTGAAAGTTTTCCACTTTATCAGAAGCGGCATCAGCAGCAGCAGTTGCTCTTAAATGTAACACACCCCAGCAGGCCAACTGTGGTGTGTGTTAATTTTTTCATATGTACAATAGAGGTTACATAAACAGCACACTGTGCGATATTAGAGTAGGGAAGAACAAAGTCAAACAAAATTTCATTTTGCGATTAATTTTATTTTATAGCAATGAAGCTAATAAATTTTTCAGTTACTATCGATAACGATGTAAATTAAAAACGAAAACGCTCGTTTTTTTAAGAAACAGGACATTTTTATTAATGCTTTGAGGATTGAAAATTTATTTTATTAATAATAAAGAAATGTAAAAATGGATTAAAATTTAAATATATTAAATAACAAATAGTTTTACCTTGAAAAATATTTTATTCGTTGCGGTCTGAGTTAAACTACATGTCTGCATTTCATTGGTGATTATGACAGCCATCATCCTGATGCTTTCGAAATTTTTGTAATTCTCATTATATTTTTGAAAGTTATTGTAAAAGCTCACAAGTATGACATTATTTAAGCATACGGTTAAAGATCTACTGATAATTTTGCATAAGCACCGATGCCGGCATATAGACTAGCTCAACCCACAACAAATGAAAACTTTTTGAAATTAAATTGGGAGAATATCTCGAATAATAAATTTAATATAATATGTCAACGAAAATTTCATTAACCATTTTACGGTTATCGATATCATATAAAACTGGAATAAAATCTCAATTATCGATGTTAAATTATTTTGTATGATATTTTTTAAAAATTTTATATTTTTATTTCTTTTTGCGAATGGCTTGATCGGGGAGATGCGAAAATGTAAGCATATAAATATACATTAGCGGAAAAGGCCTTCGCCGCAAATGTATTATTGACAACGCAGAATATTTAATACAAATTAATAACGAAAAGGAACATATAGAATAATTCAGTTCCCCAAAAACTTTTTAATTACTGAATTATTTTCAATTTCGATTATTATTCAAAATTGAAGATATTTTTTTAATTATAAATAAAGGGTTGAAAAAGTTTTGTTTTTTGAGGGGTTTTAAAACCCTCAACAAACTCTTTGAAAAAAGATATCGAGCCCTGTCTCGAAAAATAAATTTAATAATAAATAAAGGGTTTTAAAGAAAATTAAATTAATACAACAAGTTAAACAAGTGAAAGAAATGTAGAAAAAAGTAAAAATAAAAAAAGAAACGGAAACGTAAAATCTCAAACTATTTAATTAATGTAAATTAATCAACATACGAAATAACTGGTTAATCATAAACTGGAATGATAAAATATTTTCAATAATCAAATAACCAGATTTAAATAATCTGATTTTGAATAATCAAAACTTCTTAATAACTGATTAATCGCACATTCAATTAACAAGTTGTCGATCAAAAACGCGTCAGTTGATTTCAATACTACTCGTATAATACAAATCTGTATCTATTTTTCGTTTTCAAGAACTGAAAGCCGTTTCTCTGTTTATTTGAGACGCTGAATTCGAATCTGCACTTCATATTTCTTTATCAGCTCTAGTTTCTAAAATATACAATTATGTAAAAAATGAGGACACTTGCTCGTTGCAGCATAACTTGAGAAGGATTTGCTTAATTAAATAAAAAAAAATCGGAAATCCATAATAAAATTATCTTTAATCTACGCAATTTTTTTTTCTAAATATACCTACTAGTTTCAGAGATATAGTAGATGTTCGATGTTGAATTTTTATTTTTTATGAATTAAAAAAAATTAAAAATTTTATATAATTTTTTTTACTCAACTTTTATCATATCTAGGAAACTACTAGACAAATGTTTGCACGGATTAGAGATAATTTAGTTGTGGAATTTAGATTTTTCCTTCTCCAATTATGCTATATATGACGTGCGAATTCAGATTCAATGGGCAGTGTGAATAAAAATGTAGTTCTAGCTAAAACTAGCAAATTTGAAGTTTAAACTAGTTTTGAGGTGAATCAAATTATCAGATAAAGCTAGTGCTTTTTCTAGCACAAAATAGTAAGTTCTGAAAATTATTATTTTTAGCCTAAATTTTTGTAAACATGTCATTGGGGTACTGGAAATAAGTTTAAGTGCATTGTCATTTGTTTTTATTTAAATATGATGGCTGGATTTGAGAACGTTCCAAAAAACAAAAAAAAACAATATCGTGTGCAAAATTTCTTGGAGACCATTCCGAAGATTTTCAAGAGGATGAGGAAAAAGAATAAATTTCTACAGTTTCTATTTATTTCTAATTTCTATAATATATTACATAAATTCGTTTTTATTAAACGCTAAAAGTTTATATTATATATTATAAACTCAGTCTCTTTTACACCTCTAAATTAAAAAATTAAAAGTAATCACTAAAAAATTAAAGGCTCATGATGCTATTATTATTAAAATTAAAAGAAAAAAACTAACACATTTCTTAGTCTAATATTTCAACCTCAAATTCTTTTATCATGTTTTCATTTTCTTCTTTCTTTCTTCTTGCGACATCTTAAATATATACTTTTATGCTTTGGGAGCATATAAAAAATTTTCGCGCTATTTTTACCGCCCATCCTAATAATAAATAATCAAAACAAACTTATAGTGTTATCAAAATATTCTTTCTTTGAATTTATAAGAAAAATAGCATTTTTTAAACAGAGGCAACTCCCAAACAATTTCTATCAGCTGATTTTGCCGCCGCATATGTTTTAATTTTCCAGTACAACCTATCACTTTTCAGTACTCGCTAAGTAGTATGTACTACCAAAGATTTATTCACACTTTTAGTAGTTTATACTTTTCAGCGTAGCTAGTACTGAAAAGTTAAAGCTAGTGCTAGTACTTGATACTATGTAGTATACACTATCTTTTTATTCACTCTACCCAATGTTCCAACACTCAGAAACATCTTTAAGTTCGCGGAAACGAAAATATATGTAAAGGAATCAATAACATGGAAAAACTAACACCACTAACAACATTTTCTGAACTTTCTCTTAAACAAATACTGGTATTGTTATCCCTTTATTACTTTTAGTACTTTTATCAGATGGGGGAATTCACCTTTACGTTTAGCGGATTTTTTGACATTTAGGCACACATTGGAATTGGAATATTGAACAATAACTTTTTGAGGCCATTGCCGTTAACGGCGATTGCTACAGATCAATGTTAACCAATATATTTTAATTTAAATTTTTCGATACGGACGTCCAAGACATGTGACTTTAACAAGAAATTCTAATTCTGTGGAGTGTACAGATGTACATACATATGTATGTATCACATATTTAGTTGGATACAAACGTTCATAAAACGCTTTTACTTACCACTATAAGAAATATTTTTTTTTTAGTTTTTTTTACATATTTGAGAAATGATCAGAGCATGATTTGCTAAAACAAAATCTAAATCATATGGCATGTAAAAGTATGATAACCTAAACACGTACATATGTACATATAAATCCATGCATACATGCACACACACATATATGTACGTGCATGCCCGTTCTCTTGCAATACAGGAGTATGTAAGTATTTATACATGTACATATGTATGTGTGTTTGTAAGAAGTAAATAGTCAGAATGGTTGCCTGCCTATAGGCGTATAGAAAATGGAAAATTCAAAAAAAGTCTTGTTTGTGGAGCTTATTATTATTGTTTGTTGAAATGGTGGTGGTGGTTTTTTTCGGAATAATGACGCTCATGAAAGTGGTGGTGGTTGCTTGTTAGGTAATGTGGCCTTAACTTAAAGTAAATCACTTTTTGTTTGCGTTATATTTTTGCTACTTTGATTAGCTTATTTATATTCATGTTGTCTTCCCTTTGCGTTTGGCTTGTTTGAATAAAGAAATCAAACACACAATCTATTGCAGTATAATCGCTCTAATAATAATAAAAAAAAGAAATAGTAACGCGTGTTTTTATATTTATCTAGTAGATTAATCTTTAGTATTATCGTCGTTACAACACCATATCCATTACATCATTGTTGATTTAATAAAAACAAGTGTTTATATACGAAATTATTAACAAAATTGTAAATAGAAATGTTTTTTTGCTGGAGTGGAAGTGTGGCTTATTTATTAAAATTATTAAATACACGAAAAATGTTTGTGGTACAAAAATATATACATACGAGTACATATGAAAGGCGAAGAGGTTTTACTTTTGTGCTGCACACTTTCAACTTGTTAAGAGAATGGTGCGGTGCTTAATTATTGAATTCATTTATTTCACATTCCAGTGTGTTTTAAATCTACATTGTTTTCTTTAACTCTTATAGCTCTTACAAAATATCGTATATATCGGGGGATCCAAATACAAGTACGTATCCTTTTAAATCATATTTTATTTTGACACTGGTCGGCTTTCTCTGTCCAAAATATTGACTATTTAAATTAGTCGCATTACGCTTAAACAACGTTGGAAAACATTACAAACTTAATCCAAAGTGAGTGCGTTTGTTAAAAAGACGTTTTGACCGATCGAACTGATCTTGAATTTCCCCAATAAATATTGTAGAGCCACGTTAATCACCAAGAAGATCTAGTGGGCATTCCCAGAAGACATGAATCGGGTCACCTGCATAGTGGGAGTAGTCTTAGACCAGTAGATTCTATTCACATAAATGTGATGTTCAGATTCATCTCTATATCAAAGAGATATAGTTATTAGAATTTGTTTTTGCGCATTGTCAAAAGGAAAAATCTAAAATTTTCAAATGGATCTATTTTGCGTTTGGAGAACTCAAGAAGCGGGGCACCTGTATAGTTGAAGTGGCATAAAACCGGCAGTATCAGTTCAATGTTCAGATTCCAAAAAATAACATTAAATTACAATGGACCACGTAGTCCAATAGTGATTTTTCTGCTTATCATTGGACCCAATATGTACCAGTGATGGACCGATTATCAGTTGACAAAACTGCTTGTGTCATTCACGGGTAAATACAAAACCACATACTTCACATTACAACTAAATGAGACAACATTGAGCTTATCGGTTAGTGCTAAATATCGATGGCTGCTGTTTACATTTGCAATGAAGCTATAGGTGCCTCGTGGAACGTCTGCACGCAAGTAACGATTGTCACGATTGCTTTTGGGACCATGCAAGTATCATTGAATCTTGGTAATACTTACCCGAACTCATTCACTAAACCATCCCGAGAGCCTTCTTTTCTAGAGACTTTCTATATCGGATGATAGTATATCCGGAGGAGCGCTCTTCCTCATGAAACACTTTGATGTCTACGCAGATGGTTTCGCGAAAGGAGATAGGCTTGGTGGTGTTGTCTGCTTTGAGAATCGGGAAGTTGGCTTTGGTCATAGGAAAAGCGGCAAACTTGTCTTTGGTACTATAAAATATCCGACGTTATTATCAGAATCTTCCCCGATATCTAAGCCGCAATCTTGTGTCTAGCATATGCAACATCTAACCTGATCCATGAATTCCGTGCGTCCCTGCATAAGGTGGCGAGCCATTCAACATGAGACCTCTTCAGACAACTGCAAAGTTGAGACGGATGGCTTCTGTGGAAGACTACTTCCGCAACCTGGAGTAGGGCATCTAGTTCAGCGAACTTACTCGCAGAGTTCTACTAGGATCCTTCTACGACTGCAGAAAATGCACTTGCAAGATATCACTAAGGCGATTATCGGCAGCTATCGGACTAATCGGACTTGCTTCTTGTGATTTCTGCAGAAGCTGCCAGGACGGGGAGACGATTTTTCAATCTAGTGCGCTTCTGCCCTTCAATGGAAACCCAGCGACAACTATATATAGATTACCAATTCTTCGTTAACCTGTCCAAGATAGCGAAGGTAATCCCCAACAAACCAAACTCCTTCATCAGAAGAGACGGATGGTTTCAGCATGCACTTTCTTTGTCACTTTATTGGCATCAAGTTCTTCTCCCTATGAATCTTTTGCAACTTCTTTCCTACATTTATAAATTCTACCCACATATTTGAACATTATTGCAAACGTATTTGGAAAGTTTATGTTGAATGTTTCTAGAAAACGACTTGAAAATCGTGATGATCCTTTTAAAATTATTGCAACCGAGTGGAAACGTTTTCATATGTGCTTAAAAACGTGATTGAATCTTTCCAGCGTAGATGTGCAAAGTGATAAAAAACCCAAGAATCGTACACAGTGTTAATTTTTTTGCTTTTGTTTTGGACGCTCGTAAACGGAGAACTGATCCGACTTTGGTCATTTAAAATATAAAAAAAAAATTAATTTAAGTGGAATATTTTTTATGAATTACTTACAGGAAAGAAACGTAACATATTAATTGAAAACTTTTTCTGAAAATGGCGTACACACATACATATGAACATATACAAATATAATATTATGAAGTTTGTTGCTTTTGTTTTCCACAGTACTGTAGATTGGGAACATTTATGACATTAAAATTGCCATTCCTGACAACGTCCAATTTAAGAATTCGGTTTCGGTAAAATTATTCGGCATATTTCCATATGGCGATTGTAACGAATAAGCTTAATATTCGGTTCAACTGTCCATAACGATAATAATCATAATCAACATCTTATCTTATGATTTGTTTTCTTTGCTAACTAAACTGCTTCAAGTCGTGCCAATTTAACAAGATTAGATACGACAAGCAACCGATACAACGATAAAGTTTTGGATCACTAAAGTGTGAATACTAAAGAACTTTGTATAAAAAATACATATTATTTAATTAGTAATAAAGTACAAGATAATAATTTGTTTCTGAATAATGCAATTAAAAACAAAACATTGTGAAATAATAAACAACAATTTAAGGAGAACAGTGAGTGCTTGAAGTTATCTCGTTAAGAGCGAGTAAGCACTTGAATTAAAATATGTGGTAGCAAATTGATAAAACTATTTTTGTTTATTACGTTGTTTTTTTTATGTGGTTTATAAAAAGAGTTTTTTATAAACTCTTCAGTATGCACTAAGAGTCTTGCTCCGCTATTATATAAAGAAGAATTCAAATATTTGTTCTCAACCTCTAGAATTACGAGTATAGTCTACTAACATTTTAAGGGGTGGCTCGAATCAACAAAACATCGGATTTTGTAACGAGCAGAAATATTTTAACATATTTTTCGAACTTTGGACTTACAATCCAAGGACTTGCACACACCACTAAAATAAGTTTATAAAAACGTATTGAAATGCCGGGTTACGGCTGTCGAATTTTCGCCTTCGACAAGTTTTACTAGATTAAAGAAGCACACAATGTTATTCTTTAATCTAGTACAGACTGTAATGTCGAAGACGAAGACCAAAATTCGACAACCCAAAAAAAGCCGATTATTTAATAAATTTATTACAAGTGGTGCGATTTTTATGACTGAAGCTAAAAATCGAAAAATATATTTGGTTTTCAACTTTGATCGCTTTCAGCCAGCAAAAAATTTTTTTTCAATCGAGACCGAAAGATGAAAATTGACATTTATTTTAGAAAGCCACTCTGATTTACATACACATACATGGCTGTCACAGAGTCCAATCTTGTTGGAATTGGATTTGAAAAGGCGAAAAATAATTTGTATGATGAATTTCAATGTTATGGGTTTTATGTTCAATCTAGAATTACCATAAAACCGATAACACAGAAATTTATCACACAAAAGTATTTTTTATCGTATTTTCAAATCCAATTCCGACAACATTGGATTCTGTGACAACCCCGATAATCTATATTATTAATAGGAAAACACAATTTTTATCTCCCTTTTGCGGCCATAATATTGAAACGATTTTGAAAAGATTTCTATATTTTTAAACGGGGTTTTACATAGATGTAAACAATCTTAATTTTATTTAAATCGGTTCGATATTTAGAGAGCTATAAGCGTTTAAAGTTCCTACTAACACATTTACACTTATTACAACACATCCATGTATCAGCTTCAACTTGAATAATAAACAAAGTGTGTATGTGTGTTTGTAAAATTTGCTTCTGCATAAAAATGAGACAGAGTTTTAAGTTGTTTATTTAGAATGTTTTTTTTTTTGTTCTTGTATTTTATCGTATGTAAATTTTGAATATTAATTTCTAGATCGAGTCGACAGCTGGATACACTAGTCAAATCTGAGGTTAGAAAGTAAATTGACTTACAAAACACACTTTTTTTGACAAATTCAGTTTTGTTGATACCAATGTAAAGTAGATATATGGGAATTAATAATAGAATATGATGTCGGGCAAATGCCCACCTCTAGCACGTCGGAAGACTTATATGCTCTTTTCACAAAATTTTGAACCACATTTTGCAACAAAGCTTCTCTTAACTCGTCAATATAGCGCCGAATTTCATCTTTCAGAGCGTCAGTTGTTTGCGGTTTGTTCACGTAAACGCGGTCTTTCAAATGACCCTAGAGAAAATAATCCAGCGGCGTTAATCACAAGAACGAGGCGGCCAATTGACATCGCCAAATCGAGAAATTACGCGACCGGGAAATTTCTCATACAATAAATGAATTTTTTTTTGTCCAGTTGTGTGGCTTGTGGCACCGTCTTGCTGAAAACAAAGGTCGCTGATGTCAACATTAGTTAATTGTGGCCACAGAAAATCGGTTATGATTTCGTAGCGCAGAGAATTCACGGTGACGGCGTTTCCTTGCTCGTTTTCGAAAAAATACGGGCCGATGATGCCGCCTGACCACAAACCGCACCATGCGGTCACTTTATTCGTATGTAATGGTTTTACGAGGACTGTTTGTGGATTTTGTGAGCCCCATATGCGACAATTTGATTTGTTTACATAACCGCCTAATTGAAAATGGGCGTCATCACTAAAGATGATTTTGTTAAAAAAATTTTAAATGGTTAAAATTTACCAATTTTTTAATAAATAAATGGCAAAGGATGACAGCTCAATTCTTAACATTTCATCGTTTGACAGCTAATTTACTTCTTAACCTCAAATTTGCCCACCCTTTACATGCATACTTAGATACATATAGATGTATATGAATTTCTGATTTCTTGCGGATTATTTAAGCAACTGTAACATTTAATCGAATTCTTTATAATTCCCTTTGAAGTATCAAAATATCTAATAATAAATTTTAATAAATTTCTTTTCAACTTACCGGTTTCATTATCAATGGTAAAGGGTATGCCAGCCCATTCATCTCCCAAAACATCGTCATTATTGTTATCAATTTCTTTTGGATCATATTTTGACTAATTGAATAAAATTAAAAAAATTAATGTTAAAAATTATTCGATTATAATAAATGCAGAATTTTGAATCAAAATGATGGTAAACACACAATTTATGAATTTTGTTTATGATTCGATTCAAGGCAGTTTGGAAAATGTAATCCAATGTAAAACGCAACATATGTAAATGATCTGCTGTTGCTCTAATGAGTTTACCTGATGATTTATTGTCATGCTGCAGGTTTCGAAAGAAACTTAAATGTCTGCAATCATATGATTGAACTAGTATATTTTCGGTACAATTCTAAAAACGAAATCATGAAAGAAATTTTTCAACTTTTAACCAATTTTTGTTTGCTATGGAAAGTATTATTTATAATGAAGGAAGGAATTCATAAGGGTGCAGTTTAAAAAATTTATAATATTGTTGTTGACATTGTCCATAAAAAATAGTATGCTAAAATATCAACAACTTTAGGAGGTTCTGGGGTCTAGGCAACGCAATAGTTACACTCTAGTGAATACCTCTAATGGTTTACACATGAAACGGATGTTTATTAACACGTCTAAATAAAGGGATTTCCAATAAGCTCCGTTCTATCCTGCTGGATCCAAATATGAGGTATTCAAACCAAACAAATTTGACTTCAGCAGACAAGTGCATAATTATTAACTCATTTAAAAATAGACTTAAGCCGCTCTGTAAAATCAATGAATTTGTGTAGATATTTTCAACGAAAAAAAGTCGGTATTTCATATTTTTCTATCATCTCCAGTTTGGGCTTTGAAGAACTGTTCAGTTTGAACAGTTGAATTGATTGCAACCAAAAATAACTCAAATGCGGTTTCCACAATTCAGATAATCAACTTGAGTTCAAAATTTATTATATGAAAAGCACTAATTTTTTTTGGGTAAATTCCAGATAAATTTTCTACTCAAACCAATCGTTTGGGTTGTGGAAATCGCAATTTAATAAGGCAACAAATCAACAATATATTCGAGTAATTAACTCTTTATCTTTCCTATGGTAGAATTTTCGTTGAATGGTTCAAAATGGGTTAAGGAAGATTAACTCTCGTATTAAATTTGCTCTCATAAATGTTGTATCCTCTGACATGACTTAGATAGTGTAATTTACAAGAGCGCTGATGTGCGGGTGTTGCGGCCTCCGAAAGCAAGATCTTATTCTGTTTTCCTTGTGGTGCCGGTGTAATTAGCGTTTCATTTGTCCATTTATTTTATCGACGTTAAAGTGAATCCATTTTTTATCAAATAGTTCAATTAAAAATAGGTGAAGGTTTACAATAATAAACACTAATTTTTATAATAAAGTTTAATCACAGACTATCAACTCTAACCAGCACTTATTGGAAAACACTTTCGTTAAAACATCAAACTATTCTAGTTTAATGTACAGAATATAATCCGTATTCATTAGAAAGATGTTTCAGGTGACAATATATACGGTTCAGCCGTTGTTTGTTAGTTGCCATACTCTGTATAATTTCGAGTATTCACTTGGATTTCTGAACCAAGGGTGTTGAAAGTTTAAAAATTAGAGTTAAACAACAAATTAAATTCATATAAAATAGATTCTATCTCAAGACTGCTACAACAAAAATATTTTAAGTGTAAAATTCTTATGCAAAATTACGAAAAGACCGAGTTCTGTGTTATCATAGAATTTGATAAAAAAAAATGTGATGAGTATGAGATAAGAAAATAAGAGATTGATTAAGAGAGTAACCCTCCTTTTGATTCTCATAATGATGATGATGAGATGTTGTTCAAATAAAATTGTAGTAATATACTTATGAACTATTTGTTTTTGCTTTAATTATTTTTATATATGTATGAATATATATATGTATATATTTTTTTTGTAAATTCCAACACTTACATTATCTAATTTGAGAGCTTCTAAAGCTTTCAATTTTTCAATATCGTCATCATTAGCCGCTGATGATTGCAGAGCTTTTCCTGAAATACCAGCGTCAGCCAGTTGAGCCGCTGTAATACTATATCCCAAATCGACATCTTGTTTCCACAAAACTTCAACAATTTCACTTTCCTACAATTTGATTTTATTTATTTTTTCAATTTGTTTAAAGGAACAAAAAACAACATAAACGTCACCCAAAAATATACAGAATTTTTGAAAAATAAAATAAAAAGATAAAGAAAGAAAAGAAAAGAAAGAGTAAAATATAATATGTACATATATAAATAATTGCAAATAAATAATATTAAAATGTATTATATTGCAAAATTATAATATGTAGTTCTAAGAGAATTGTAATTTGTATTTTATTGAAACCAAAAACACGTACTTCATGAATATAATGACGCATCTTGATAGAATTTACTTTATATATCAGCAGCAGTCACTTTTTTTAATATCTGAGATTAATTTATTTGTTTTGGAGTTTATTTTATATCAAATAGTATACGACAACAATGCGTGACAATAAAATAAAAACTAAATTCTAAAAAAAAACATTATTCTTCTTTAAAGCTAAAAATATCAACTTCTACGGGAATAGTAATTTTCTATAAATGTCGTTTTTATCAAAGCAATGAAAGATCCACAAATCTCTGTTATATTGCCTGAGAATTATTTTGTTTTATCTACTACAACCAGTGTTGCCATATGTGAAGATTTATCTTATTTTTAAAGTTTTTTTGAAGTGCAAAAAAATTAAAAGATTTTTTAGCTAAAAAAAAGATTTTTTAAATACATGATATTTTGCACTTTTTGTCTATTACTTGAGATTCCTGTTAACTAAACTACATATTTTCTTCATTACTTCATTAAAAGTGTGAATAGAAGTTAACCACTGCAACACTGTTTACTTCCATCCGTTAAATTGCAACGATGTTTTATTTTTATATACAAATTCATTTATTTTATAATGAAATTCGTCGTCTGTATTTAAAAATATTTGAATGCATTGTAAAAGATGAATATATCTGTTTTGAAAAGTTTACCAAAATTAATGTTAATAATTGTACATACTCTGCGTTAATGTTAAATATTATCTTACAGCCATACCTAAATCAGAACGTTAAGCGTCGCGTTAGTAACATCGTAATTGTACAAATTTTTAACAAACGAAAGAAATGAATAGCAAATTCAATAAATAAATGTATAATGTAACCATAACAAATGTGTGAATTTAATACGTTATTAATCTATTATAGGCTTTTAACTTCAAATTTGATCTTTACCAAATCAAATTCAAGGGACAACATTAGATATCGAACGAAATCCCACACAAAATTTTTTAACTTGTATGGAAATTTCATTCGATATCAAATGCCGTAATTTGCCCCCGGGTTTTTAAAAAAAGAAGTTTTGAATTTTCCAAAACAAATTCCGTATTTTACAAATCAAAGCCAGCATTTTTCAAACTCAGTTCGGCATATTAAAAACCACAAGCAGTCCGTTTTAAATAAAATTCATTTAAAAAAGCCTGGGGGCAAATTGCGGCATTCGATATCGAACGAAATTCCATACAAAATATTTTTTTAATTTGTATAGAAATTTCGTTCGATATCGAATGCCGTAATTTGCCTCCTGATCTTTAAATGCCGAATTAGGTTTAAAAAATACTGAATGTGTTTTAATTTGGACAATTCTGAATTTGTTTTGAAGTACCTGAATTTGATTTGAAAAGGGTGATCGTGAAGAGTTAAAAACCTATATATGCCTCCAGTGCATCAACGATTACGGGCTTGTCCCTGTAGCCACGAATGGTAACATAACCACAGAAAAAAATAGTTTAAAGGCGTTAAATCGAACGAGATGGGCAGCCAATTCACCGAACTCGCCTCTCAATTGGGCCATTGTTTCGCGTGCTGTGTGGCAAGTACAGATCTTCTATTTTGGGCAAAAAAATATGCAACGTTCCTGCCTTCGTCGTTTTTAAAAAAGTACGGTTCAACGATGCCACCGGTCCATAATCCACACCAATCAATGCATTTTGTGGGATGCATTGCAAGTACTTGCAATGCTTCTGGCTGCTCTTTACAACAAATACGGCACTTTTCCTTGTTCACGTAACCATTCGAAGCGAAATGACCTTCGTCGCTGAATACAATTGTCCGATAAAAAAGTGGATCTTCATCAACTTTGCCAGCGCCCATTCACGAAGAGGCTTCATTTCTTGCACCAGCTGTATTTTAATAGTTCTTACACCGAAAATCCTTCCGCGAAATATTCCTCGTAGTGGAGTAACAGAGGCCCTATTGCTGCCAACGGCGCCAAATTGATAATTCACGATCATCAACAACACTGGTAGATACAGCTGCGATATTTTCCTCTGTCCGCACTCTACGTATGCGTATTGGTGGTGGTTTAATGATTCCCAATAATGTAAATTTTGTGCGAAATTTAGCCACAAAATTTCCGAATAGCAGCTTCAGAAGGTCGCCGAAACTGATTATAAAATGGGAGAAGATTACGATGCACTTCACCGAGCATGGATTTTAATAATGAAATTCAATAATCTGCAAGCGTTGTTCGTTTGTAAAGGCCTCATTAGTTTTTACTTTTCGTTCTTTTCTGTAGAAAAATTACTTACTTACTTGTTCTGTGTCTGAAGTTTCGGATGTGGACGATATAATTGTAGGATTGAATTTTGTAAATGTTTGCAAAATGTTTTTTTACTTGACAAACATATATAAATCATTAATAATTTGAATTAAAATAAAATATTCTGACTTTTAAACAAAATTTGTAATATTTCATTCCACAAAAAACTAATACATACAAACTCTTGGCTGTCACTTAACGTTATATTCTCTTTTCCACAGAATAGTCCGCAACAGAACAGAACGAAAAAGTAACAACAAACCACACATATAATATTTCAATTGAACAGAAACAAAACAGCTGATTCGTAACAGAACAGGACGTACAAACTAATTCTGCCTAAAGTCGATGATTCATGGTTAAATTATAGACCAAACTGACTTGTTTAACAGCAACATGTTACACGAAAACAGCTGAGCAGCTAATAACAGTGTGGCCAAAAAGAAAGTTGCTCAAAAAATCACCCTTTATATAGACTAGCTAAAAACTCTCAACAAACAATTTTTTGTTTTTATTTTAGTTAATATTAATTAAAATTTAAAACATAACAGATGTTTGTGTTAATGCATATTTTACCAACCAACGTTATAAATTCTGCCAGTCCCACGATGTCATACATATTCGTTCTTTCGTACAATTACATTTAAAACAAAAACAAAATTTTGGAATTTGTTTTTGTTTTAAATGTAGTTGTACGAAAGAACGAATACTTGTGACATCGTGGGACTGGCAGTTTGAGTTTTAGTGTTAACTTTGTTGATTTTTTTATTGTTTACGGCCCTTAATAAGGCAACAAATTTTTTAACACAATACATATTTAAATAATTATATATTTTTATTTCTTTTTATTTTCAGAGGTCCTCCAACACTTAAAACGGGCTTGTAAGTAAATTGGTGCAAGAAAATTCATGAGAATATTGGCTTAGTTTTAGGAAGTTCTAGCAGGAAGCTGATTCATTTATTGCAGTGCTGGTTGTTAGTGGCTGAAAATTTACTTTTGCATCATCTAACGAAAGAAAAATGTTAAATTTAAATTACTGAAGAGTGTTTAATAATGAAATATGTGTGTAATAACATAATCACCCTTATTCCAGTTGGCGACATCGACGTCACCTCAAGACAATGCCAAAAAATTGGGGCTTGTGTACCCGTTTTCGAAAACAACTGACTGCTATTGACAGGCTCATGTTATTTTCTGGACCTTAGAGAACAGGAAAAGACTGCCAATAGCAAAAAATTGTTTTCGAGAGCGAGTAGACAAGCTTAAATTTTTTGAGATTGTGTTAACGTGACGTCGATGTCGCCAATTGGGATAAGGGTGGATATGTATATAATTTATAAATTATACAGTGGACGTCCAGTAGCACGAATTGTAAATTGTCAGGCCTATTCGTAATAATGGAAAATCGGTATTATTTTTTTTTCTTTGAAAGAAGATAGATAGTTTTACTCCAGATTCACCAATACTCCTATTCCAAAGCATTTTTTTACCTCTGTGCGCCACCCATCACCATCAAAGAAACGATCATAACATAATTTTTCTTTTTTGGAGATTCTAATTGTGCATCTCTGACGCTACTTTAATGTGGCTTCAGGTTTTTATACCACGATTTGGACGATTCTGAATTTCTACTGAAAACTTTCCGTTTCAAAAATATTCTATAATTTTTAATTTGTCATGTAATTAATTTTGTTCGTCCGTTTTTACAGTAACAAGTTTATAATTTGTAGAACATTGGTGCGAGTACAGCACAAGGCACTTGTTGTTATTACCACAAATATTTACAAGAACGGAAAATAGAACTTGAAATCAAAATAAAACCTTCGTTCACAGCCAGAGGACACATAAAATTCCACCAAAAATGCAGTTAATCGTACAATAGAGTAGGAAAAAATGTCCATCCGTTCGCTCTATAGAAGATTTAATGCAAAAAATTTGCCTTTTGTCCAATTGGGTATCCACTGTATTCAAACTTCACAAATATTTGACGAAAAAAGAGTAATCAGTAAATACTGGGTACCTTCTTTTATTTAGATATTCATTAATTTTATTTAAATTAAAATACATATCTGCTATTATTATGATTATTTATACTCTATGGGTAAAAACTTCATAGAAATAGTGCTTACGCTTATTTCATTAAGTATTTGTGATGTCTTGAAATATTGAGAAAGAATAAATTTTGCTGTTTCTTATAAAAAAAGATCAATTGGAAGAATAATATAAATATATTAAGCCAAGATCGAAAAATTCTACTTTTTTAATATATTAAACGTTGATAGTTCTCAACGATTTATTAATAAAGTTAATAGCTTATAATTGTTTGTTATTATCACGCACTTATTTTTAACTAATTATTTTCTATTTAATTTTATGCTAATAAAATATCAAATATGAAAAAAATACAATTTGTTTGTTGTCATTTATTTAATTAAGCTTGTTTTATTTTATATACGAGTATTTCCCAAATAGATTGCTTTTTTATAGTAATTAATGAATGCACGCATGATATACCACTGCTGACGTCATCAACAACAAAAATTATAATTTTTCAATTCTGCCTGAATTTGTTCTTAACACCAGGCGCACAGAATCACTTGAATGACAGCAAGTGGCCAAACATTTTATATATTTTCACAGCATACTTTGGGGATGCTGCAAGTATTTGAGTCATCCTACGCATAAACTAGCGTACAGGCTGAGTCAAATATTCATGCCCTAAGTAAGCCCTAAAGTATGCTGCAAAATATTTTTTCTACAAATTTATTTTCATACTTGCTTCATTTTTAACGTTTCTGTGCGCCGGATGATAAGAACAAATTTAGGAAGAAATTAAAAAAATGCAAAATTTATGTTGATGACGGTCACGTCGGCAGAGCAAGCAAGCATGCAGTTGTGTGAAAGCAAACAATGTGTTGACCGTGGCTAAGCCTTAAATGGTTCCTACGCTGTGTCCAATTTTGGCATACTCTTTCCAACATATCGGCCAGTATTTAACGAATAAATTCTTCAATATTTGCATATTTTTCAAATTTTTTATCAATCCCTAAAAGACTGTTCAAATAGATGGCGATCATTGTTAAAGGTTGCTATATATTATTGCGACAATTTAATAGAAATAAGCAGCGTTTTAAATGTGCTTTCTGATGATGAGGCAGTGTCGATATGTAATGCAAAGGCTTTATTTAGGAATTCATCGGTAAAAACAGATTTAGCATACATTATAAATAATTTTGAATGTATTTTCCACAGTATAATCAAAACCAAAGGACCTTCCTTTACATGAAAGTTTATCCCTCATAGAATACGTAAAAGAATAACTTTAAATCAATAATAATAAAATATTTATTGAAAAACTTAACAGAGTTTTTATTCAAAATATTGCCCTTCAACGTTAACCAAGATTGAAAATAACAGCAACATCGACGAATGTTGAACGTATATTTTATATATATTCTACCGTTTTGTGAGACAATCGAAGACCCTTTGAATTTCAAAACTTGAAAAAACATATGATTATACTGGGAAATAAACATTTTTTCAAATAAATCTGATTAAACATTAGTCTGTTTTTTCGGGTGCATACTTTTGAGCATATTTTTAAGTTTTTTTAGGAGTATTTGCAGGCATATTTGAATCATTTTTGTGCATATTTAAACTTGGATATAAGACTTAGCGTAGCCCAAAAATAAATGAGTATGAAGGCGTTAAATCGTACGATCTAGGCGGCCAATTGACTGGCCCCAAGCTCGCTTAGCAATTGAGGCATTGTTTCGCGTGTTGTGTGGCATGTGGCACCATCTTGTTGAAACCATCTGCCAGCTAAGTTCAGCTCTTCCATTTTGGACAAAAAAATTGTAATCATCGCATCAATAATTCACGGCCATCAACAACACTGGCGCATACAGCTGCGACATTTTCCTCTGTCCGCACTCTACGTATCCGTGTTGTTGGTTTAATATCCAATAATGTAAATTTGGTGCGCAATTTAGTCACCCAAAATGATCATAAAATGGAAGTGCATCATCCAGCGAAATATGCGAAAAACTCCATTTCGAAAAAAAAACCAGTTAGGACCTTTCTATATTAAGTTAACGACGATATATGTATACATCGGAATTGTAGCAAGAAAGAAATTGCGCAGTATACAATTTTCTACTGCAGTCAATCGTACTATTTACGGAACACAAAATTAAAAATTATTCGGTCTTGAGAAAACATTCGAATTAAAATCGCCACGGTTTACAGAACGGGGTGTGGAGATTATATAAAATATTTTATTAAGAAATGTATGGATACAAATGATAGTTGATAAGATAAGATGCAGTATTTTTTTTTTTTTGCAATAGTAGTAACATATAAAAGGAAAGGCTCCGTCGAATTTTAAAAAAATATTTTCTTCGGTTCTGCTGAACTTCCAGTTTTTATATACAAAATCTTTTTATCTCTCTAACCATTTATCTGGCGATATAGCCAGTTTATCATCCAGAAGAATCCCATGTCACGTGACCGCTGCCCCAGTGGTTGCGACCGGTTCTAATTCAGGAACTTTATATGAAAAACACATGCCACTTTTACATTTGGACGCATATCTATCTATATCAAGAGAATGAAATATATTACTCTCTCTATGTTTTTGGCATGTGGGAACATGATCAATGCGTGTGAGATTCTTAAATGTGTTCGTGTTTATTTCAAACATGATTATGTCAACCATGGTTTGTTTCAAGCTACAATGATACTAAATAAAGTTGTATTTGTTTGTATTATACTCAATTGTAAGCCTTGTCAAAGATTGTGTTGTGATGTGAAAAATTCTGAAACAGCTCAGACACTCATAGAAAGAAGTTCTTTGGGTTTTGTTTAAAACTATAAAAAATACTAAAGTTGTTGTATCACCCATATTTTCACCGTTTATATGACGAGTACGCTCAGGACAATTGACACACCGTTAAGAGTGTTGCTCTCGAAGGTTGTATCTACCGCCATACGAAATCGGTTATTGTCGCAAATAATATTTTTCACTTTTAGTGTATTTTTGTGAGAATATCATGTTCGTTACAATCCAGTGCGATATACTCATACCAAATGAAACAATCACAAACATTTATGTTCATTTGATGAATACATGATCGAGTATACTCGAAAGTTTGTTACTCGTTGCAGCTCTCTGATATTAACATTGTATTTCTCTTAGAAATACTAATTATTTTTCTTGTTGAAAAATCTAATAACGCATTAGAATTAAAAACAAAATATTGTTACCCACTGTTTATAGAATATCAAAAGAAAATTTCCCTTAGGGTAGAACAAAATACTGTTGTGGATGGGGCCTTGTTTTTGAGCAATTTTCAATTTTGGAAAATATGAATAATAGCCCCAATCAAGAATCAAGTTTTGGTTTTCTATACATTTTCTTGAGGCTATATTTCATTTTCGAATTAAAAAACCAATATAGAATTAGAAGTACGCATTTAAGAAGTTTTGATTTTATTGTCACTCACTGTTATTGATTTTAAAAAGAATTTGATAACTTGGTGCTGTTCAAATAAATTTAAAGTGATTTTTTCAAATTTTTTATATTTAATATTTTTTTTATATGCGGGAAAAAAATTATTGGAATATTTATATTGAAAGCAAATCCAAAATCCAAATAAAGCAATTATGAAAGTTTAGCGTTCGAAAAACAGCACTTGACAGCACATCTTTCATCTGAAGTTTCTCAATTCAGCAAAATTTTATTTGCTAATGCAATAGTTTGCAGACGGGTTGCACAAATTAACTGCATTTACGAATTCCCCATTATTATTATTACATTAAATTTTGTAATGTTTTTAGTCAGAAAGTATTGGAGACAATATTCCAAAAAAAGGACGAGGAAAGAATATCTGTTAATTAATTTTAACCCGTGCACTGAGTTTTTTCTTTTTGTTTGAATGGAATCTTCTTTTGTATTTAAAAACAAAATATATTTAATTTATTTAGTTGATTAAATTTATATTCGCTGTAATACTTTATTTATTTGAAAATTTTCGCAGATTAAAATGTGTTTTTTTAAATTTATTTTACACTAAACTTTTTTATTTAAACTTTTATATTTATATTTGAATTCTTTTCATATATTTTATTTGTTTGGCAATAATTTAGTTTGGTTTGAAATTGTTTATATTTTTTTTTTGCTCTCCGTTTTAACGATTTAATTGGTTCACAAATCACGCGTACTTTACGAACATCAAATGAAAAATATTAACAAATGGAAAATTTTGAGAGAATCTATATTATTTTGCTTAAATACCAATTTTGCTTTTTTTATTTATTTTAAAGCTTTATTTTTTTATTCCTTTACGTGCTCACTCGCAAATAATTTAATTAAATATTTTTTTGTTCTTACAGAACTGATAAGACAATTATTTTTTTTTTCGTTTTCGTTATTTAAATTGTAGATAAGGCTCTCATTTGTTATATTTATTCCATCTTAAGTAAAACTGGCGTTCTTTTTTTTAGTCAGAAATTTGTTTGTCTTTAAAATCTCATTACAAACCAGAGAGAGAGAGAGAGAGAGAGAGAGAAATAAAATTTTATGAAGAGCTTTACATACAGTTAATCGTAGCTTAAAAAAAATATTCTTAAAAAAAGTATTGTTTATCAAATATTAAAAAGAAAACCTCTTAGAAAAATACATATGTATATTAGAAAATTAAAACCAGTTTGTATAGTTGGTTAAAAAAACCCACCGGTTTCAAATTATTTGTGCTTTCGAATGATTCGACTTGTACAGTTTTGGAATAACAAATATTTTCTAGCAAAATAACTTTTGTAAGAAGTTTTCACAATGAGAAAAACTTATAAATTACACCGGGTGATTCAAATACAAGTATCTTTTTAAAAATTACCGGCTGGCGTTGATCAATTTTATAAGAAAAGCAAAAAAAAACAAAACTCACTAAAAATTTGTCAACGCTTAGCGTTGCGTTTTACAAATCAAAGAAATTAACTAAACTTAATTTCTTTTGTCATACTTATGGTTTTATTAGAAATAACATACATATATTCCCATTATTTTTTTTTAAGAACAAACACAAACTGCGAAGCCATTTTGGCTTGTCTGCAGAAACACCTAGGGTCACGGCAGGAATCAAACCTGCGACCCCCAGACTAATAGTCTAGTACGCTATTTACTAGTCTACGGGGGCAATAGCTTCGTTCGTCAGTGCAATTATCCAAAAATTCGATGATGGTTTCTTGTTCCATCTCACGTATGACTCGGACGTTATTAATCTTATGGGTGTGGATCGTTCTGGACTATTCGCATAGAATCGATCTTTAACGGTATCGTACAAGAAAAACTCGAAAGGGGTCAAATTGCAGCTCAGAGGCGAAAAATTGACAACGCCAAGACAATTAACAACACGATTTTTGCTCCAACTTCGATGTCCGATAATATGTTTGCAATACTTCCGCAACTTTGTTCAAGCGTAAAGCGACACGTTGTGATATGCGGAGGTATTATACTGACTGATAGTCAATATTTCGGTCATAGAAAATCTATCAGTGTCGCAATAATGTGATTTAAAAATATACTTACATTTATAACACCCTGTATTAGCCATCCATTTATTCTAGAGTGATTTATTAATAATCGAAATGAATTTATGATATTAAACAAAGAAAATGGTTTCATAGAATGCAAAAACAATTTTACCCATTCTTAAATTCTCACATTAGTTACAGAAAATGGGTGAAGGTCGTCGGTATTGTAGCAAAATCGCCGGCGAAGTAAAATAATTAAAAAACACATTTAATGCGCCTCCTTGACTTCAGAGATGCTTCAACACTGATTTAAAAACGAACACAAAGCGCAATATCAGATTTGTAAAAATTAAGCTCTCTCTTACTTTCATCATCTGTCCTTTCTCACTATCCCTTTCCCAAAGAAGGTAACACACCTACTGGTTGGTAGCAGTGTGCCCATTTTAGTATTTTCGGTGGTAGATTTAGCACTTCTTTTGTTGATATAGCAGCAAAATTTTCGACTTAGCACTTTCCAATTGTTAATTTTTTCATTAAAAACCTTTCAACACTTCAAAAGAAGTACATCTAAGTAGCTTACAAGTCTGTTAAAATTCTGTCATTATTTGATAAAAAATCTAAGATTTGGATATTTTTTGTATTTTACTAATTCATGCTTCATTTTAGCCGTTTAAATCCAAACCTGGATCCTTTTAACAATATATATGTATGTATGTACACATGTGCACAGGATCGCAAATTTACCCATAATTTTAGATTAAAAAGTTACAATGTCATCTAAATGACTTTTTTATACTGATGAAAAAGAACATGATAAGAAGTACACTTTCATTGCTTGATTTTCAGGGGAAGTCATCCCCTCTAATGTCAACCACGTGTAAAATTCATCAATGTTTTAGTAAATTTTTCACTACTTCGGTTTCATTAATTGTAGTGAATAAGTGATGATTGGTAAGCTCTTTTTTTGCTGGGAGATAATAGCACCTGAAATGTAAAGTTTACTACAATTATCAAAACTTACTATATCGCACCCTGAATACTAAAGGGTCACAACTTAAAATTTTCCAAAATTGACCTTTTTTCATAAATGAATTCACATTTCACATCTCTAATTACTTAAAAAATTTCATTCTCATCACTATCTTCTTTAACTGGAAAAATCCCGTTATGTCTGTTTTTATGTTAATTGCATTGCTTTTGCACATAAAAAGTTTTTTGCCTCTCCTGAAAATTTAAGAATTTTGAGTTGTGACCCTTTACTATTTAGGGAGCGATATATGTAACTTGTATGTAATTTTTGTAGAGTACAATGCCTAACAATTTATTTTCAACCTCTTTAAGCATTTTTTGCTATTTCTGAATTAAAAAGTTGTAGTCAAATCCTACTGCGTCTACTTAGAATAAATTTGCCTAAGTACATAATATGCGCATTTGTATGTATGTGTATGTGATATTTAATTTAAAGACTGAATTATTTTTGTTGTTTTTAAAACTTTTTATTGTTTTAAGAAATTTTGTTTTACTCAATGAAAATAAATATTTCTAAGGCATAAGCACAAATGATAAAACTATGACCTCTCAAAGAAAATATTTTTGCTTAAAATTAAGACATTTAAATTTTAGCACAATGTTTTAGCACTTACAAATTTTTGTAGCACTTTTGGTAGCACTATTTTGGTGCCAATTTAGCTCCAAAAATTTTTTGAAGTGTTGCAAAATTAAAATTTTGAAATGGTACTGAACTATAACTGAAAGAGTACTTTTTTGCATTAAATGGCACTTTTGCAAAAAATATTTATTTACAAAATATAATTGAACAAAAACTGGTTCATTTGAATACATACATATATGTATGTATGTCAAGTAATTACAATATTTATAGGTATAATAAAGGCAAATATATGTATATTTAAATAAACTTTGTTATACACACATTAACAAAAGGTACATTTATTGTTTTCAGTTTCTAAAAATATTATTTTATACTTATAGTTTATACCATGGTTTATACTTTTATAAATAACAAGATACAAAAAACTAAAAATTTAATTCAGTTTAAAAAGTATTTAAAAGTATTTATATTTAAAAATAAAGCTTTCAATTGGTTTTTTTTTAGATAAAGCTAATTTACTTTATGAGATCATCAGAAACATTATAATTAAAACATCAACTGTCATTTGATTTTAATAGATCTTTAGCTTTGATCAAACTTGAAACAGTTTCTACATGTAAGCGATTTCTTACTTTTGCTTTTTACAACATTTTGTGTTGAAAATATGCGTTCAAGTGCTGCTGACGAATGTGGTATTGATAATACTCCAAAATCAATACGTGAAATATCAAAAAATATTAGTTCGTTCATTTCGTTCTTAGTTCTGGCAACATTTGCAAAAATTTGTGTTTTATTTCTGGAATATCCATTATTGCACGGAATTGTTTTTATCTTTGTTAAGAAATAACGTTAACAGTAATGGTATTATACTATTAGTTGTACCAGAGAGAATATTTTCTGGAGTAAAACTATTTAATATTTCTAATGTTTTATTTTCAAAACAAAACAGTTTTTAATGATTCACAAAATTTTAAATAAAAAGATGTTGCGGTTTCTTTAAATTTATAAACAATTTCTTTGTCAACTTTGCATGTTCCTACATATATGTCAAATTTAGTTCCACAAAAAAAATTCATTTAAAGGCAAATGGTTTTCATTAAAATTTAAATTTTCCACTGACATATTATCCACAGCATTCCTTTTTATAAAATTTCTTGCCACTTGTAGGAACGAAAATTCCATTCTGGGAAACAATTTGTGGATCTTTGCTTCCTCAGCTTGCATTTCAGCATTAATGTCGTTAATTATTTTTAAGAATTAAGAATTGAAAGGCGCAAAATGTAAAATATAGTAGTAATGAAAAAATACTGAAAATGTCGTGGGGGTACCGAGGTATTTTTGAAATGAAAAAAGTACTGCATTTTTCAACGCTGATAGGCATACTAATTGCCTGAGTGTTACTTCTTTAAAAAAAGGTTGCTTACTTCTTTTATAAGAAAATGCCAGTAAGTCTTTCCAAAATCATAGCGAAACTCGAAATTCGTTGCCATAATTCTTTTATATTTCTACCTTTGGATCGATAAATTTAATTATCGACTGCGATAGTTAGTCATCCTCCAAATAAGCTTGTGTTCCAAAGAACATAAATTAATTTTCCAAATAAGCGTGTGTTCCAAGGAGCATAAATTAAATTTCGGCAAAAAAAATCACTAGGAAGATAAATTCAAATTTATCTAGTAGAGACACGAATAACACTTTTTAACTTAAGCTGTTTTTGCAGTTAACAGAGCTCTATAAACGTTTTTAAGAACGCAAAATATAGGAGGAATTAAAACCATGTCCATGAAAAAAATCAAGTTAAAAATGCTCCAATGATATTAAAATAATAGGATTATGATAATAAACGTGTTTTTCTCAAATTCAATTTATTTAATTTCCCAAATTATTCCAGATATGAGACCGATTGGCTGCTACGAGGGCGGATTGATATTGAAGCGATGGCAGCACAAACACAAAAACTTTTTTTTAGAAATTGCGTTCTGTCAAACGTACGTCAGCTGTTAAAATTTCACCTAAATTCATCGATTAGTTTATTTGTAGTAGTCGTTTGAAGTAAGTAACTTTTGTGTTTCTTGAAAAATTGAAAAAAGTGAATTTCGTGCAGTGATTAAACACTATTATTTGAAAGGGAAAACGGCGAAAGACACAAAAGAAAAGCTCGATAAACATTACGGTGAGTCTGATCCGTCAGATTACATGGTAAAATATTGGATTGCTGAATTTAAACGCGGCCGAACAAGCACTGCAACAATACCATCAACAGGAAGGCCAAAAGAGGTGGTTACTGAAGAAAATATCAAGAAAATCCTCGATATCGTTATGAATGATCGCCGAGTCAAGTTACGTGAGATTGTTGAAATGGTAAACATATCATATGAACGTGTGTTCAACATTTTGCATGAACATTTGCATATGAAAAATCTATCGGCAAGATAGGTGCCGCGTTTGCTATCAATTGACCATAAACGTAAATGTGTGACGTGTGCAGTCTCATTGGCAAAGCTCTAAGAATTGGGTTACGAATTGTTACCTCATTTTTTTTTTTTATAAAGAGAAGTCCGCTAGCATACACCAGTATCAATTGCTGCCAGAACTGTTCAGTGGACCAGTGTGCTATGCCTTCATCACTTAAACACTCCGACAACAACAAATACAATGGCATACTAATGCACATCTGAAAAATGCTGGATATTATGACTTGTCTGAAGCTGGGTTTGAACCCACGTTCTTAGACATTATATGCTTTGCAGTCAACGCGCTAAGCCCCTAGTGACTACTTTCTATTTCCAAACCTAAAGAATTGGCTCGGTGGAAAGAGATTTAGCTCCAACGATGGATTTATTGACCAAACAAATGCCTATTTTAAGGACCTCGAAAAATCCTATTTTTTGGAAGGGATACAAAAACTGGAGAAACGTTGGATTAATTGTATTGAGCTAAAAGGAGACTATGTTGAGAAATAAATGGTTTTTGAAAAAAAATGTGTTTTTCCTACTTATGTAGCTTCAATATCAATCCGCCCTCGTATTAAGGGTTCTTTGGACTACTTGCAGTACGTGTGGAATTCCATATTTGACCTTAATGGTCCTCAATCTTCTGCAGAAATTTCAATAAAAAATGTTTTTTTAAACAAATTTTTGTAGTGCTTACAAATACTTTTCCCATATCTTATTATTTTAATATCATGAGAAGCATTGGATAATTTCTAACGTTATTTTTTTACAAGAACGTGCTTCCATATCCTTGATTTTGCATCCTTAATCAAATTTGAGACTACTGTTAAACGTTTTACAGATCTCTGTAAACTGCAAAATGTGTATGTTAAAAATATGGTTCCTGTCTCTTCTAGTTACTGACTGAATCAGTCAATCGCCTGAATGATTTTCGTTAATAAACAGTATTAAAATCTTAAATCTACAAATTATTTAATAAAATACAGCCGGAAGGCCATACTTTGAATGCTTCGGGCTGTCATATACTGGACGATCTATCGGGGGTATCGAAAGAGTGGAGGAGTGCTTGATTCTACTTGATACACCAACCAACTAACATCCTTAGCTAAACTATAAACATTTTGTTTCGTTAGTCGTTTCATTCAATTAATTTCTTTTTTACTTGGCATAAACTAAAAATAAATAACTTGCTTCACCAAAAATGATCCTCCAATATTATATTCCTTACAAATGTTTACTGCTTGTGTGCCTTTTCAACTTGTTTTGGAATTTCCTGAAATTGTTCTAAATCTTTACGATATTTCTCTACAAAATATTTATTTGCTTAAAATTCATTTTTGTGGCTCATCCCACTAATGGCTGTGATTATCTGTGGTTTAGTCTTTTGTGCAAAAATCCCACAATTTTATTTTGTTTAATGTATTTCGTTTAGCATTCGAATCCTTTTTTTGTACCTGTTTTCTCTCACTAATCTTGACACAAAGTGATATCTTTGTTACTTTTCCTGTTTAATTATGGTTCGGTTATTTTTCGTACAAAACAAAATTAAAAATGTGTGTGTTGTCTTGATCTTTTGTTAAGTTGTTGACTTGTCAAAGGATTAAAATGTTGATCTTCTTTCTATTGTTTGTTTAAAAACCAAGAACGGATTTGAAAATAATTGTTATGAAATGTGGTTTGATCATCGATTCTTTTTCAGAGTGTTATTTTTTTATGCATGCAGCAGCGTTAATAATGCATAATTTATGCCTTAATTTGAAACTTCTTTTCATGTAGCATGATTTGGCAGAAAATTTTTTTGGGGGAAAAATATTTATTTTTTATTTATTTTTTTATTAAAAGTTCAAAAAGTTTCTTTTTTTTCATAAAAAAATTACTTAATAAATAAAATGTGCTTCTAAATTATTTTGAAATGTCGTTTATTATGGGCAGCTGTATTTAAAGTACGAGGGGAAGCCAATAAGTTTTGCAAAATAATAAAAAGAGCACAAGGAATTTAAAACAAAGTCGGTTGTCCAAAATTGTCAAGTTACAAGAGACGACTGGAGAATTTTATTAAGAAAATCCGTCACTCGGACTTTTAAGAACTATTTTATTTCTTGAATTTCATACTGTCGGCAAACAATTCTACTTGAAAGGCAAAACTGCCAAGAAAATCAAAGATGAGGGATTATGTTTAGGATTATTTACTATTCGGCAAATGAATTTAATCGTGGGTCTACATTCATAAATTAGGGACGAGATTTCCCACTAGATTTAGAGGGTAAAAATTCATAAGAAGATATTTAAAGGAACTTTCAGAGAATTTTCCTATTTGGATGCCTGTACAGTAACTAAGTAAAGTAATCTCTCGATTTAAGTTATATTGACATCCTTCAGCAACATTTTTGTTATTTTCCTGATTCTCCGTTTTTTTGTTTTATTTACATGAGATGTGTGTAGGTAATTCAATACATATCGCTCATTTGCTACGACAACTTCGTAACTCAAAACTTCAAAAATAAAATGCAATTTTTAAGTTAATAATCGCCATATCGATCTTCATATTGTACAAAAACTTCATTCAAATATCTTGTATACTCACTCACCTCCTGAGGCAACAATTTTTTTATTTTTTATAAAGTTGTAAGTAAATGGAAAAACTTAAATTCTTATTTTGCAAAAGCAAAACTAATAGAAATGTAGAAGAAACAACAAAACAGTCCAATGAATTTAACCAGGTGAATCCGCCCGAAAGAAGGCAAAAGTAGCGAAATCGTTTGGTGAGGGCGTATGATCACACGTTTTTGGGATTAACAAGGAATTAACTATATTAATTACTTGGAAAAAGGAAAAACATCAAGTGGAGCATAGTATTCGTCATTGTTGCAACATTGAAGCAAAAAGTTTCGAAATTCACAACGAAAAATATGTTTCCATCACGATGATGGTAGGGCGTAATAAATAAATTGATCAAAGAGTAATTAACTGAAAGGAAATCCGGGTTGATCCTTTTACTCAACTTAACTTAAATTCATTGATTTTTATTATTTTTACATAAACAATTCATTTATTAATCAAAGCAAAAAATAAAATCCTTTATACATGGATAAGAATGTTGAATTTTTGTTTTGTAATTTTAGACATTTTGATTTTTTTGGGGATACTGCAACTTCCTTAATCTTTTTAATAGCAACTAATTTTTTATAAGAAATGTTATTTTCTGTTGTTTATTTTATTAATTTTTCTTTTCTTAAATCGAACAAGATATTTATTGAATTCAAATGCACATATCACAAAACAGAACAATAAAAAGTCTAAATTTGACAAAACATTATATATATTCAAAATTCATTTTCTGAATAATCTTATGCATTTGTGGTCTAAACTATTCGAATATTTTATTAAAAGTTCAAACAGATCAAGAATTTATTGAATATTAAACTGCAAAGCCGAGAACAAGTACCATAATTAAATATTTCCAGAAATACTTTTCTATGTATGAAAAAAAAACTATAGAAATAATTACATAAAAAGACCCAATACAAAACAATAATAATATTAAAAAAATTAAATAGCTGACAGCTTTAGCATGACATTACACAAAAAAATTTTAAACAACAACAAAATTCTGTCACAATGACAGTTGGTAGTTTTTTTTTATTTTGTTTGTCTTTTTTTTCATTTATTTATGCTGTGGCTGGCTCTGTGCACACAAATGACTTAATTAAAATGTTTTGAAGCTCAGCCAGCCATCATCGTAAAATGTGGTAAAAAGTAACTGAAATTTTAAATGAAATAAGAAAAAAATGAATTGTTTAATGTTGTTGTATGGAACAGCTTTTTAATACAAAAGAAGCCAATTGAAGAGCCTTTTTTTGTTACATGCCACTGATGATTGGACCTTTTACTTTTGCCCATTTCTTTTATGGTGTATTTATTTATGTTTAATGTTTCTTACAACAACCATTTTGCTTCTTTTATTTTCTTATTTTGTTAAACTGCCGAATGACATTTTTTTTGTTTGTAACTTTGAAAAGAAATGTTTAATGAAAATATCAAAAGCAAAATAAGAAAGAAAGAGGCTTACAAAAACAGCCTATAGCTTCCTTCGTTTATACGACCTGTAAGTGCGCATGTGGGCATGCGAATAGGCTCGATTTTAATGCTCGTAAGACCCACAGTTACAGACGCATAAAGACGAAGACGAAGATTCTGCTCCATCTGTAGTTATGACTGATATATATAATAACGTCTTGGATGTTTTTGTTCATGAAAATCGAGTATGGTGTTCGATGGCCACATTATATTTTGCAAGTCCCAAAAGAAGTATTTTCAAATGCATCGGTTTTTTAAGATGGTATAAGAGTTACTTCAGACCATCTTATCTTACTATTTATACCACATATTGATAACACATATTATGTGCATCATTTACCTTCCGAGACCACTATTGCCAATAACATTCACAAATTTGATTCTCATTTTAATCCATTGCATGACACGCTGCTTAATAGACCACATGCAGTCCGTAGAAGGGACTTGGAAGCCAACATTATTGGCGTAATTCGCGATATGTGGTGAGAATTGATGGAAAGAGTGATCGAAAATTGGACCTCCTGATGTATGCTCCACATACAGTGTAGTCCCAGTCATCATTTGAATGAAATTATTTTTTTTTCGAATCACATTAAAAATTTCGGCATCCAGATCTATTTTATGGCTCATATTCATAAAAAAAATTAGTATTTGAAATGTATTTTAAGACAATTTTTCATAAAAATTTTCTTAAATTACTTGTAGAAAAATTTTTCATAATAATATTCTTTAAAATACATTTCAAAACCACGTTATTTTTAATGAATACGTCGTCAATTATTCATTTTAAAAAAATATTTTAAATGTATCACCCTTTTCAACGATGAACAAACGAAATGTTTATACTTTTTTGGGGTTCGTTCTTTAAAATTTACTGAAGTTAGGGGTCGAGTTCGTTCTGAAAAAGTGGTTTCGGACATGAAAGTTGTACTCAACCATTTCTTTCTTACAAAATTTAGTTCACTGAGAGTTTTTTGCAAAACAATTCTCTCATCTCAAAAAAAAAGTTCGCGAATATCAAGGCCACCATTTGAAAATTGTGAAGAAATTGTGAAAGACAAGTGCATCTGTTAATAGCAAATGTACTGAATACAGCGAAATCATTTGCAAAGCAGATTTAAAAATAAAATAATTGCTGTAAAGACGCTTTTGAAACACGAGAATGCGGCAACTTGGTTCCACTTTTTCAATTGAGAGTTGTCGAAACAAAATCATTTTTCTCTCTCGAGAACAGAGACGTCAAACTACATATGAAAAAAAATTGTCCGGGCAAAAAATTTGGAACACATGGATAAATCCAGTTTAATAATATCATTTGTAATTTTTGGACCAATTGAGCAAAAAGGCCCCTCCTCCCTCTATTTATCACACATCAAGAAAGGTCCAAAATTAAACACGAAGAAATTTGCATTAAATGGGCTCAGCAAAACAATATTAGTGGCGCAAGTTTAATGCTTCCGAGAGAGAGGATATAACGTACAATTCACTTTAAAGAATAATCCCGAAAACAATTAGGTTCATGAAATCGGAAAACTACTGTAAAACCAAAAAATATATATATTTTTGCAAAAACTTATTCAGCCTTATTGTAGTTGTCGTAATCGTTTTTTATAACGACGACGTTTTTCGTCAACGGCTTTCAATTATTATTTCATTTGTCGTAATCCTTATTTATCGATGTGTTTGCTAATATTTGGCATTCTATAAGAAATTGCGACGGCGTTATTGAAACGACTCCGATTTTGTCGTCACAATTTTTGTTAACGAGTAGAAAGAGATTTGAAAGAGTTATACAGCAAAATGGAAAAAGTTGAAAATAAATAAAGTGACCAATAAAAACCAGTTGCAGAAACTTGTGAAAGATTTGGAAAAAATCCTTCTGTTGCTGTAGGATTTCGTAGAGATACAATTCCCTGCAATTTCAAGGCAAACTGAGAAGAAATTGCAACGGAGTTAAATGCGCTTGGTCCACCAAGAAGATTAACGGAGAGGTGGCTGAAAGTAAGATAACCATGATAATTAATACTTTAATAAAATTTATTCATAGATCTGGCGAAACTTAAAATTAAGGTAAAAAAAAAGAAAAAGGTTACCAGCAATTCTAATGATGGTGGAAGACTTAAACAGTGTACTCTTAGTCCACTGGAAGAATCTGTAGGCTGCGACAGACCCGAATTAAAATCATTTCCCACGCTGAGTTGATAAGATCCCTGGGCTAAAAACCTTAATGTAGCTGCCAATTTAATTTTTTTTTAAATAAATGCAGATCGATATCCATTCTATGCCTCCAGCACATACTTAAAAAAACTGATTTATTTAGTCGAAAGTAACTTCCAAACCTGTTTATGAAGTAGCAGACTGTTATTTTGTAAAAGTTCAGTTTCGATACTTAATTTTCAACTGGTAAGTTTTAGATGTCGGAATTATTTCTGAGGATTTTTCTTTTTAAGATAAGTTTTTTTATTTTCTTCATCACTTGATTTGGCATTTAAATCACAAGCAAAAAAATTTTCACAAAAAATCAAAATAAAATAATTCAGCTAGTTGAAACAGTAGAGATGTGTTATTTGATCGTCGTCGCAATAAGGCTGTTATAGAATGCCAAATAAATAGCGAAGTGTGATTGATTTTCACTTTTATTAAGAGAAATTTAACAGGGATTTGAAAGTTTTAACTAGAATTTTATTCATCGGAATTAGCTAAATATAATTCATTTACTATTTTGAATATCCTATTTGAATCCTATTAATTAAAACTACTGCAGCTATGAATGTTCTTCAAAGTTTCCTTGCCACCCGGAAATAAGTATGGCTGGCAGAACTCTGTATTGAAAACTAGTATGTATTGAAATCATTCCCTGACAGGCCTACTGGAGAAACAACTCTGCTTGAGATGTATAGAAAATCTTCTTTAAAACGTAAAGTATGTATTGATTAAAACCAGTAGTAAGAAAATACTTGCACGTACTTACAGCCCAACCCATATTAATTCTATATGAATGTTTATTGTGCCTGCGTAGAGAAAAATCAAGCATTCTTTTACATTTAAGAGAAAAAAAGCAGGCGGCTTTTAAAATAAGGAAAAATCTAACAACAGCTATTTATGTATGTATATGTGTATGTGAACATCAAAAAGAAAATTGAAAGAAAATAATATTATAAAATAAAAAATCAAGTAATCAATCATTCGCAGTGGAACCACGCCTATGCTACCCGGTGATTAGTCAGCATAAAATAAAATATGGCTAAACATTGTACCTATTGCTTATAGTTAAGGTTATGGAATAAAGTGGCAGCTTGGCGGCATCATTGGTGTTATACACCACTGCTGCTGCTGCCGCCGTCCGTTGCTAATACATTCGATTGATTGTTTGTTAGATACCAACGCTTGCAAAGTATCTTTCATCTTATTGAAACATCCACTACTTTAGTAAGACAAGGACCAACCAAAAAAAGAAACCAGCAACATTGCTGCACAGCATTACCTTTAATTCCAGAGCATACAATTACCCTATTTTTATTTATTTTTATTTTTTTTTGGGGAATATGCATGCAACACAAAAGAAATTGAGATCATGTTTTAGTCTCATTTGAAGCACTGCGCATGTTTAATCTTGTTTAAGGGTGGTTTTTCTCAAATACATACATACTTTGAACACACAGACATTTATACTTAAGGTTTCAATTACATACATATACATATGTATATGTATGTAAGTATGTATGCACATACATACCACATTTAAGTGTGTTCGACTGTTTGTGCAACCAACATTTTCCTGAAAATGGAACCCGTGTTGTAAAAAAATTTAATTTAAATTACATTAATTTATCTTTCGTCTTGGTCTAGTGAACCAATAACTTGAAAAATTTAATTAATTCAGCATTCAAACCAGCTTCAGTTACGACAAAGAAATTTAATTTATTTATTTGAAGTAAAAAGTAAAACAAAACAAACAATAGAAATACATTCGTACATACTACATACATCACTCACTTTTTGGAAAGAAAAGAAAGTCAGTAAATTAATCGACAAACAATAGTGTTTTAATATTTCTTAAATTAAGATTTCCAACGCGTTTGAATTAGAAAAATATAATAAGAAAATTAGAAACATTCTTCTCCAAAGAAAGTCTACGATGAATATAGCAAGAGAATAAGTTAAAATAATAAAACTAAAAACCGATTTAATTTTGCTAATGTTCAGCATTCTACCGCTTTAATTATCTGACAAAAGAAAATAAATATTCCGAAAGTATGATGTAAAAATATTAAAAAAAATTCATATAAGAATAATAACAGCTGCAACTATGAATGTATAACTCAACTATAAAAGTGTCGTTGTTACGTTATTTGGTAGCCCTTCGTTCACAACGTGTCATGAAGAACATAGTTCTAAGAAAAATCATTTCAAATCATGCCTTTATATGCTCTAGAAAGCGCCACATTGAATTTATTGTGACATCGTAAAGCTTATTCCAATTATCTATATAATTAATAGGCAAACACGTTTTTGAGATCCATTTTACGTCCGTAATACAGAATCGGTTTTGAAGATATCGATATTTTTGAAGGTTCTTTTACATAGGTGTCCACAAATTCAATTTTATTTAAATCGGTTCAGTATTTTGGGAGCTATAAGCGTTTAAAGATGCTACTAATACATGCACACTTATTACACATACATGTATTAGCTCCAAGTTGAAAAATAAATCAGTTTGCATAGAAATCTGAGACAGAGCTTTTTCTATATGTACTTTGTACTAACAGAGAGATAAGCATAAGGAGCAAAAAATAATCACCTGAGCTGTCAAAACCAACTGTTATGAATTCGTCGTTCGGATATTTATATTCATTTTCAACCCCTGTGACATGACGTCATGACATCGGTTTTGATTCAGTTACTTCGTTTGTTTGTTTGAAATGTGACTTGATTGAATGCTCTTAGCTTTTATTGAGCAAAAGCGTTCTCGGGGTTTTTCAAATTACAAAATGTATTACAAGCTTTTGTTTTTAGTTCCACATACATATATTAGTGACAACAACAAGTTTTACACCTTGGTGACGAGAAAGTCCTTGGAATTATGTCTTCTGGACAGTCGCCCTAAGATGCGTATTTAATAAGTAATTAGATTTTAAAAGAACTGTTCGAATTTTTGTGTTGTTTACATACATTGCAATTCGATAGCAATTTCTTTCGATTCGAATTACAGCCTACGCTGCCTGGAAGAAGAATAAGTTCTTGGAGGTCGAGCCAATGATCTTCGCAATGGTATCACGGAAGCCATGCATAATTTGCTTTGCTAAAAGGATTTAAAAGATGTTGCTCGCTATGATGGCATTAGCTCAGGCCACGATCGCTGGCAGATTTTGTTCTGAAATCTACTGAGTTAAACTGATGAGGCATGCCCCCTCTGGAGCGAGGTTTATCGACTGATTGCGGTCTTACCCCAAAGGCTATTTATTGCTGAGTTCTGTTTCGGTATTGTACGTGGTGGCTGTGGGTGAAACATAAAGCATAAATGGTTAAATGTCAGAGGCCCCACCGGACTTCGCTCAACCAAATATGTCACCGAACGCTGTTGCTCTTACGCAGATCTATCTACCTTGGTGGTTTCCAGGAGAGTTAAATTGATTATTTTCCCATCGATCGTTATCGTAATGGACGATCGCCTACCGGATTTACCTGTCTTTGCCCTTTTTATTTAAGAATTCTTCGGTGAAATTTAAAATTGCTTCGCCTATTGTAAACAAATTCATCAGGATCGCGATAGAAAGCTCTAAGCCAGTTTCTGAATCAGCCACACGATTACGTTTATTCGCCATTGTGAGCAAATACGGTTCTATTTCAAGCTCAATTACTTTGCTCAAAATTTAAATCACTCTTTAACTTTCGAGTTTTTTTAATGTAAAATATCGGCAGACAGCTGGCCACAATGTCGTTATAATCAGAATGAATGTCGGCAAATTTCAAAAAGTGGCACAAAATGGGGATTTTTGAGAAAGAGTGAAAAGATTTCTCAGAAAAGGATCAAATCTTTTAAAACCGAAATAATGTTTTTAAAGTTTTTCGTGGGTCCAGAAATGTTTGGAATAAGATGGACCAATCTTGACGATGGCCAGAATAATATTTTTTATTTTATTTCCATGAATGGGTGTTGCCATATGTTTGAAGTAAACTGGACAAATGATTGCAAAATAGCGCTCACTTTTTATGCAGAGTTGTAATAATGTGTATTATTGTATTTTTAAAAAGGATCTGATTTTTTTTGAACAACGTCAAAAAGTGTTATGTCGACAGCATCTTAATTATTGCTCTCACTCTTTTGAGGAGGCTTTTAGGCGGTGGTTCCAATTGTAACTGTAGGCTGTATCATTGTTAACATGGAAGATATTTCCAGACTATAAACAAATTTAACAGTTATGTGGAAGCTCCAAGTAACAAATTGGAGTGAAGATCTAAAGGCGATCATTTCATTTACTTACATAATATTATACTGTCTGGTTTTCCCCCGAATAAAATCTCACACGAATCTTGGTTTTCATTTTACGAAAACAGGCATTTAGAGTGTGTATATTATTCGAAGTTTGTGAAAGAATGTTGATAAGGTTTCAACCTTCAGACAGTGTCATTTTCTTTTAAAATTGAAAAAACAAAATTTTAAGTTCCAAGTTTCTCCAATTTTCAATTACATTGAAAACATCAATTAATTTGAAATAGTATGAAACGGTAATATTTTGACATTAAGAGCCGCTATACGATAAATATTGACGTTAAAACACAAAATGTTTTGTGAGTATATATAAAAAAAGGATTTATTAATAAAACCAATCCAAACTACAAGGTGTGATCAATGATGG
Organism: Gymnocheta viridis; assembly: GCA_956483585.1. Lineage (NCBI taxonomy): Eukaryota > Metazoa > Arthropoda > Insecta > Diptera > Tachinidae > Gymnocheta > Gymnocheta viridis. Next base: position 85,270,283 of record OY101440.1, on the reverse strand, counting down.
CTTTTACATAATGACCATTTAATAGATTGAAAGGCCAACACAAAATCTAAAAACAAAAAACAACACACGATAGATTTTATCTTAGAAAAGAAACAGTCCGATTAAGAAAAAATCAAAAGAAGCGCTTTTAAAAAGTAAAAGATAAATTGTTGTTTGTTCGTTTCAAATACATTCTAACAGTGATCCTTTTTTCGATATTGAATTTTCTCAAAAATGAAACAGTTTTTTTTGTTGAACCATAAAAACTTGACACTGATGATGGATTTAAATTTTGATTCTTGTTTGACAAATAGTTTAAGTAACAATTTTGTGTGGCAGTTTTGTTTTTTTATTGTATGCCGCCAATAATAAAACCACAAAACAACCTTTTGCAATTGGAAAAAAGAGCCAAATCATGACAATAATGAGTTCTATTACACAAGTGCATCAGACAGTTGAAAACAAGGAAGAACGACGAATCAACAATTAAAAAAATATAAAATAAAGAAGAACTCTTCCCGATTTTGTCTCCTTGTGATCATTACAATGTCTAAACTGTTGATTTTGTTCGTTTAAAGATCATTAATAAAATATTTTAAAACATCTTTCAGAAACGATTCATCAAAAAACATTAATGTTGACACCACCAACTGTTTGTTGTTTTTTTTTTAAATTTCTCATTGTGGGCATTTGCATTTGCACAACAGGAGTCGCTTACGGATCAGTAGATGATGGTGGGGAAAAAAGAGTTTGCTATAGTATGGTGAATTGATCATTTTATGAAAATGCAAGTATTAATCATTCGGTCAATTACAGTCAAATTGTTTTAAAGTTTCACTTGATCATGTTAATGCCACCTACATAGAATTTTTTCTTTTTTTCTTTTTGCTTATAATACAATCAACAAATATTGTGAGGGGTGATTCATTATGAGGTTATATTTGCAATAGCAGTATTTAGATAGTTAAGCGTAAGTGGTGTTCAAATAACGTAAATATTTATTATGGCAGGAATCTAGCCAGCGAAGCGTCTACAAAATATTTAATTATTTGGCAGAAATCCACCATACAGATCATGAAAACATGGCTTTATTGCGAAAACAGGTGCGCGTGATCTACTTGTTCAATGGCCGATTGAATTCAGTAATATAACACCGTTCAACTTCTTCCGTAAGATCTACATAAATAGAAGCCAATATTACTCGAATTATGAATTATCAAGAATTGGAACTTGTAATTAACTCTTTTGAAAATCGCGATTCTGTCATTTTTTTACAATATTTATTTGAGACCCCATCATATATCATGGGAACGCATGGGCTCCGTAAATTTTTAGACGGGTTTAGTTAAATTTAATTACAACCAGCACCAGCACCTGGCGGTACCGGTCAAATACACATGAACACAGGTGAGTGATGGCGTCCTCCATAAACAACGTATAAATATATATACATACTTATAATCAGGTAATGTTGCATAAGATTCAGGAAACTTGGTATTCCATTTTTCCGGTTACCTGCGCCCATTTTGTGAGTTCAATGAAGCGACAATGCGAAGAAGAATCTTCTATCAAATATTAAAATAATATATGGATTATGTAGCAACAACTAAATTTATTTTGTAAACATAAAATATTGCTATTTTTTCCAAACATATTTTTTTAATCATATTAGTTTTTCGAATACAACAGAACTATCATTTCTTTTTAATAGAATATATATCCCAGGTTTGTTCAGAAGAAAAGGTTAATTTTGAATTTTCACGGGCTGCATTCGATTATCGAAATTTTTTATGTTGGTACACATGTGTCATATGTTGGCATTATCAGCCCATTTGGATTAGTAGTTTGTTGTTGACAACTGAAAAGTTTAGTCACGTTCGTGTGTGTACTTCATTTCATTTGTATAACTCAATGAAAATTTAATAAAATATTACAAATTGTGAGTGTATCTAATATTATTTCCGATACTGTATGCCTATAAATATCAAAATAATACATTATTTGCGTTACATTAGATTCTCCCTTAATTTTGTTTCAAAATAAATAAAAACCCAAATACGTATAAAACCAATCTTACAATTTGTATTCGTTAGCAAATTACATGCTCGTAATTATAGTCGTTTGTTTTCTTATGCACTCATCAATTGTCAATCCTTCCTGTATAATTGTAATTTATTTTAAAAATTTATTGAATTACATTGAAGTGTTGGGCACTTGCGGTAAGTTCACTACATTATCTAATAGGGTTTTTACTACAGGAACTACCGGTACAACTTATAAAACTTGGTAGTTTCCTTACGAATTAGAGATGGGATCGTGGGTAACTTTTAACTAAGGCTTATGCACGCGCACGATAAACAAATCTTAATCATGCACGCGCTCATGCAAGACTTTATATTTTTGGCTCATGTTCGTTCACGCTCAAGTGAATAAAAAAAATTAATCACAATTACGAAAACTCATGCTCACGAAATCCCCGCGAAAAGAAAACTATAAAAAAATTAATTAAATGAAAATAATTATAATAAAGCAAAAATTAATCCCGAAACAATTAAAATAAAAATCTTCTCGTGGATGCTAAATTTTTTATACTCAGGCTCATGCACGCTCATTTGATTGAAACCAAAAACTAATCACGATTATGCATCATCACGCATAATTCACACTAATCAATCAGGTGAGCGGTGCCTATCTCTGCTTTTTAGGTAAGTACTTCGGAGCCATACATACATACATATATGTATATGAAAACTTTTCCGATTTAACGAACCTAATTGCTGCCAGGCCTGTTCGTTAAAGCGAATTGTTCGTTATATCCAGTACTAAATTAAAAATTAAGAGCGTCTCCTATTTTATTCATAACTATAAATATGTGTAGTGTTCTTCGTTAAACATTTTATTAAAATTATAGTACTAATTTAAAATAAATATTTCTTTAAAGATATGTATAAGGAAGGTAAAAATTCATAAAAACACCGAAATACAAAAATAATTTAGTTAAAAAATTGGATAAACACAGTCTGCTTATTGGCATGAATACCTTTTTTAATGGCATGTTCTTGAAGTTCTCTCAAAAATATAAAATTTGTGATACTATTATTGTTTTGCCGAGTCTATTTAATACAAACTTCGAAGTGCTTAATGACATCTTCGTGTTTTATTTTGGTCTCTAGAATTTCAGTTTCATCAAGCTCTTCCTCATTTTCCTTATGTTCATCGTTTTGTTTTATATTTGTTCAGTAAACCGAGTACAAAATAAAATTTTTGTTCGTAATATAAGGTACTTACGCAGTAGAAATAAAATTTGAGTGTTCGTTAAATACGATGTTCATTAAATATAATATTCGTTAAATCGGAAAACTACTGTAATTTTAAAAAATTCCCACATGGCAAAAGGATTGGAAATTAAAGACAGTAGTAGTGAAACATCGAATAGGTCGTCCGTCGCATTATTGGTTATATATTAAAAGCAATTGTTGCTGTTGCTGTTATTGTTGTTGTCGAAGTAGTCTTTTATATGGTCAATAAATATATTGCGTGCGAATATTAATACAATGACTTTGCAAACATAAAAAACACACAAAACTATAATTTCGGTTTTATTGCAAAATTAAAATTAAAAGAATATATGAAACTTATTTTTTTTGATTTCTACAAGATGGCATAAAAAACATTAAAATATTTGTGTGTTGGTTGCCGTCAATTAACGGAACTTTTTTTCATTTTGCAATTACAGACTCAAGTAAACTTTTTCCCCCCAAAACGCAAACACAGAGTGCTGCAGTTGAAACGCTACAAAATATTAATTACTTTCCATTATTACGAGATTTTCTTATTATTTACTTAAGAGATTTTGTAGTTATGAATATCGTTACGAAAAATGGAAATCGCCATATCTCCGTATCAAACAAAATATGCAAAACCGTATTTTTTTCACTGATTCTGGTTTATTAAGTCAAAAGACAGACATCTCCAAGCAAAGTTTAGGAAATTTGAAGATAAATGAAGATTTCATTAACATAATAATAATTTTGTTATACGAGAGTCTCTATCTACAGTGTCGGTAAAAATAGTAGCACTATAGTCAAAAAGAATGATTTTCTATATAAAAAAATCTTACTATCCGTCTTTTATTCTTTTCCCGTTACACTATAATGCTGAATGACATGTATCCTTTCTAAAAAACTTATGATAACTCTAATAATATCAAGTGATGCTTCCATTTGCAGCCATTTTTTTTTTGGATGTAACGTAAAATCTCCCGGTAAAAAAAATAGCACTGATCATAATTTTCCTTACAAATTTAGTTTTTAGCGGAAGAAAAACTATACAGTAGTTTACCGATTTAACGAACATTCGATTTAATGAACATCGTATTTAACGAACACCCAAATATTTTCTACTGAGTATCTTATATTACGAACAAATATTTAATTTTGTACTCGGTTTAACGAACAAATGTAAAATATATTAGCTGATGATTTGAATAGATGCATTGAAAATAAACCTTTACCCGATGATGAATGCGATGATAAAATTTTTAAAATGATGAACAGCTTGATGAAACAGAAATTCTAGAGCCCAAAATAAAACACGAATATGTCGTTAAGCAATTAGAAGTTTTTATTAAATCGGTTTAGTAAAACAATATTAGTAGCAAAAGTTTAATTCTTTTGAGAGAGTTTCAATAAGACATCCCTTTCAAAAAAAATTGTGTGTATGTGTAAAATTGTGTGTGTGTAAGCAATTTCTAAAATAAATTACTTTTGTATTATAGTGTTTTTACGAATTTTTCATTTTCTTATACACATTTTTAATGAAACATGTATTTATTTTAAATTACTATAATTTTAATAAAATATTAAAAAAATACTGTACATATTTAGAGTTTTGAATAAAATAGACGACACTATTCATTTTTAATTCAGTACTGTATATAACGAACAATTCACTTTAACGAGCACTTATGGAATTATTATTTATTAATATTATTATTTGTTGTTCGTATAAAATTATCTCTAATCGTTTCAATTATAACTTCTCACACTGTATGTGGACTGAACAACAAAATAAATGTTTGTAACTTTAAGACAATGACGATATGTTGATGATAATGATGATGATGATAGCCTGCCTGGCTACTGAATCGCGCACAGATTAATTATTTAAACCTGACAAAAAAAACTTATAATTACAAGTCATCTTAATACTTGAAGAGGCGTTTTTTTTTTCAATATTGTATGTACAATGTAAAAATTACACATTTGTTTAAAGAATTAAAAAGCTTAATTACATGAATATTTAGCAAATATTGTTTATTTATTTTTTGGTCGATATTAGCAAAATTCTTGTACGACCATTCAACATTACCGTAAGATACTCGTATTTGTATATATGCTTGTGTGTGCCCATCGGTGATAAAAATTTAAATTAAATATTTTATAAAAGCAGGCGAATAATCCCAATATTGTTTTTTTTTGTTTAATCCAATAAGTAGAATAAGTAGTCTAATATGAGCATTTGATTGCGCGTGTTTCTAAAGACTGATTTAATGGAGATTGTGAAAAAAAAATATGTAAATAAATTCCGATTAATAATTTTGCATGTTGTAAATTTAAAACAAATCTTATTTAGGAAACAAAAACGAAATTTTAAAACTGATGAGAAAGAGCAACTAACAATAACAATATTAATAAAATGTATTTTAGCGACATCTAGCCTTAAACTTTCACAATATACTTATAAAATATTTCCGAGGTTCGTGTATTTGCTAAATAAAAGTGTAGCCATGAAATGAAGCTCCAATGTTTAGCAACATTTTAAAAGCCTTTTAACATAAAATAACGACCAACATGTTCAGGAAAAAAGTTTTCTCTGAAACTCGTGTCACCTATTATTTACATTTTGTTTGCTTATCCTCTGTAGCATCTGTCAAAATATGCGACCGGTAAAATCAGATGTTTTTATGTCGGTGGTGAGTTTGTGACGATTTTACCTTTTTTATTTAAATGGTGGATTATCAATTTATTTGTTTACATTTGATACGTAGTCTTTGTAATTGAGTGCATTTTTGACCCAAAAAAGTTGATTTTCAACTTAAGACTGTGTACTACATAGATATGTACATAGATTTGTATTATTAAATCATGTGGCAATGACAATGCAAATAAAAAAACGTAAATTAATACATATGTACATATGTATGTATTGTATGCATGGACATACATATGAATGTATAATATATTTGACTGTAAATAAAACTGAGCAGCAGATAGAATGCACTTATTAAAGAATTAATTATATCACTCCAGAAATAAATTTTTTGAGAATGTATATTTTTAAGTTGGTGGCAGCTAACATTTTTATGTACACACAACCCCACAAACAAAAGGCCAAAAACTTACGAAAAATGTAGATGCGGTAAAAAAACCAGCACTAGAAAAACAATGTCTTCATAAAAATATGGGAGTTCTAATTTATAAGCCAATTGCGTTTGTGCCACATACTTCCGTTAAATAAAACTAGTTTCTGCTACATATACCTACTGACTTTTAATTAAATTCTTCGCAAAATAATGTCTAAACTTGAAAATTGGGTGGTAAAAAAATAGCACTTTTATTTTTAGATAACACACAATGAAAAAAGCATATCTAATCTTAAAACGATCAATGGAAACGTAAAGTATTATTGATAAATATTTTGTGATGTGACCAACTTTGTAGTAAATTACGGCAGTTATTAGGAGTTATTCCCTACGACTCTTAAACGGTAGTCTAGAGTTGCTCATTGTTAGGCGGTTTTCACACAGACGCCTCTTTTGACCATCAGCCCAACAATTCTCGATCAGATTTAGCTCCGGCAACCAACCCATTATGTTTTTTAAATTGTCTACAAGTCATACCAAAGCCTTTATGCTCTTACATATATTTGTGGTCATTGTTAGCTTTGAATATCCAGAACAAAGACATTTCTTCACTACATGAGGCAACATGACAGTTTGTAATATTTGAACATAAATTTGTTTGTCCATAACGGTTTTTATCCAGGAAATTATTGCGTACACTCGGGTATCATGGAAAACATGTCCACCCCATAATGCTTGAAACTCGATGTTTTGTAGTGTTGAATTGCACGATAACTTTTATCGCCAAGTACAAAAATTTTTCTAACATTCGCGTATTAAAAACTTTTTCCATTTCCTGACGGGCTATTTTAGCAGTTGTCATTGTGTAAACATTATTCGTTTACTCTTGTCTTACAGTAAATAGTAGAACTATTCGTTGGCTAAAGTCTTTTAGATTGTGTTCCCAAAATTAATCCCGAACTAAACAACACGCTTTTCTATCTGCATATAATTTTTTAGCTCGCAGTCCTTTTGCCTTCGGAAACAAATTACTTGACCAATAAATAAACTGGTCATTAGGATTTTTTTCCATTCCTTTCAACATGTTTGTTTATTGCATTCAGAATCATTTTATTAAGCATTTCGCATATTTCATCACTGGTTTAGCGAAATAATTTCCCTTTCTCCTTGTTATGGTGATTTCCACGACATATAGAATTTTTTCAATATTTCTGTCAACGAACTGTGGTATATTAATAAATAAAACTACTAATATACCTACTTGATTTTTTTTTCTATGCCCTAAAAATAAAATTTCTAAGGAAAATTGTGATCACTGCTATTCTTTTATCGGTAGATTTTACGTTTCACCCAAAAAAAAAACCTTCACAAGAAAAAATTACTTTTTATTATTAGAGTTAACATGACTTTTTGAGAAAGGATACACGTTACTCCGCATAATAGTGCAACGGAAAAGAATAAAAGACGGACATTAAATATAGTTCTATTGTTTTTACCGGCACTGTATAAAATTTATATTCACTTATATTGTTCTTGGTTTGGTAATAAATCATTATGATATCAAGTGTTATTTTCAAATTGCGTACTGGTAAACCTTTAAATAATACAACCTACTCGCAGAATAATTTTAAAACTTTCTTTTTCAATAGATAATGAAAACATGTTAGGTGCTCGTATATTTGAAAGCATTTGACAGTGAGTTTTATCAATAAAAGTTCCACACAAAAAGATTTAGTACAGGCTATTAGGAAGAAAGATATCGTCCTAATTATATTTTCCCGACACTGAATATAAAATGTTTTTTTAACTGCCTGTTCGTCGATTCGAAAAACATTTTCTTTCGTATAATTACATTTTAAAAGTTATTTTTGTTTCAAATGTAATAACTCGAAAGAAATTTTTCTTTCGAAAAGTATTAGAAATAGAAAGTACATATTTTTGCGTATTTGCAATTCACTATTGAAAATTATTTGAAAATAGGTTGAAGATAAATAAATAAATAATTTGAAGACGGCATAAGAATACTTTTGTGTGATGAATTTCGATGTTATCGCTTTTAAGTTCAATCTAGAATTACTATATGTTTTGAACATAAAACCAATAACATTGAAATTCATCAAACAAAATTATTTTTTTGTCGTCTTTTCAAATTTAATTTCGACTACATTGGATTCTGTGACCACCGTGAATGATTCTCAAATTGCAAACGTTTGTTTAACCTTTGAGATTTTTGAATTTGATTTTAAATCACTCTCAGTTACAGATTAAACTTTTGTGTTTGCTGGGAAACGACTGATAACGACCAAGAGTGTCCAGAAGTATGAACCATTTCTTAATAACGAGTTTAATTTTTGCTTGAAATAAAAAACATTAAATAAACAAATAACTCTTTATATAATAAATAAAAATCGCAATTTATTACAAATCTTTATTTTGTTAAGAGTGTGGCTTTCACTAGGAAAAAAAATAATAAAAAAATAAAAGATTCAAATCCATTTGCAGTTCTTTTTTGTTATTATTTTTCGTGAAAAAAATTTGATAAATTTCGGCTTTAAAACGCCATATTGAAGCAGCAAAAAAAAGTACACTGACCTTAGTGAACATGTAATTTTTTCTTATTTTTTGTTTATAATTAGCCGGTTGATCTTGTGCAAAATAGTTGCTTAAATTTTAAAAATACATTGCAAAACACATGTGTGTTGGTTTTTATATATAAATAATTACGGACAAGCTCATAAAAATCATTCAAAGATTTGAAGTTTTAATGTGTTCGCTTCAAAGTTCAGCTTGATCTAGCAAAGTTTCTTTTGCGTTTTATTTCTTCAACAATACATTATTCATTCGATTTAAATTTTTGGCGTTAAACCACAAACTGTTAGTTAAACATGCTCATAATCGCATGAAAAATGAGTTTAGGAAGATGAAGAAAATATACGGAATCTCTAAACTGGACTTCTGCCGAATAATCAGTCGGACCAACATTTATGTTCGACTGGTATTATCGCCAACGAATGGCGTTTGTTTACCGTCATTTTTTCTATATTTATCGTTTATTGTTTTTAACGTCTTAATTGCTGGTGTAGGGTACGCTTTACAAAACAGATTATCACGATTCTTTCAAATTTAATAACATTTCATTACACATTCTATTACTTGCCGTCCATTGCACGTCGTTTGCATTCTGCTTTGCACTACAAGTTTATGTCTCACTTGGAATAAAATGAAAAAAAAAATAAATAAAAAAAGTCATGACAAATGCTTTGTGAAATTGAACATCAAAACTAAATGAATCATTATTGAACTTGTTTCTCATTTACACTCTGCTCTATTCAAGTAACGAGGGGTACAATTTATATTATGAGTATAAAGGTACGGTCACATCTGACAATCATTTGCCGAAAAAAACGTAACCAACAGACAAGCTAAATTTGCATTTTCTTTAATTCCAATATTATTTTTTTTAAATATGGGTTCGCATTTATTAAATATAATATAAAAATAGCATTTTGCGGCATAATTGACTTCATTTGGTGATATAAAAACCAAGTTAAATCACACTAACCCTAAGCAAAAGTAGTGGTTAAGTTTTTTGGGCAAATGTTTGCCAAGTGTGACCATATCTTAAGAGAATAATGTTTTCGTTTTTTCAATTTGTATCGAACTAATAGTTACAATATTTTCTATTTGAAAAATATGGTTTTTGTGCGCATCAATGGCTTGTTGTACTGATAAAAAATCGTTATTCACCCAGCTGTTAAGAGAATTAATTGTTTTTGGGAGTTACATTTTTTTTAGTGTTTATCCGATTAATTCTTGCAAACAAATATTTTGTAAACCATGTTCTACGTTGTTGCAAACTACCCTTGCAAACCTTGCAGATATTGCAAATCTAGCATAGGTGCTATTTCTGCAAGACCGCAACAACAAAATACATGAAACTGAGATTTGCATCACTTGAAGAAATATGCACAACCAAAAATCGTTGCAGATTGGTAATTGCAAAGGTTAGCAATGCTATAACAGCTGTGTTTTTCATTTTATTTTTACAATCAAAACAAGTAGACTACATCGCTTAAAAAATTTTACAGCGACGGAGCCACCACAAAAACCGCCTGTGCTGGAATTAAATTGACGTTACGACTACTGAAAGAAATATTGCTAAAATAATAAAAGTTCAATTTTCAATAAAAGTTGTATAAAATTTAGACAAAAACCGGACGCTTGCTTCACGTAAAAATTTTATCGGCAGCGTTTGCGTTGAAATATTGTCTGCGTCTTAGATTACTCCATGCCGCAAAGTTATCGATTCAAGTCTGTAAACTCTTAAATCAGCTGTTATAATTGACTTGCTAAACTCTTGAAAAAGACACTCAAGCTCTGTAGCAGAAAATCATACTAAGTGCGATAAAATTGCAGATGAGCAACGAATGCTGATTTCCGTTAATGCATTTTAGAACAGAAAATAAAAAACTTCATTAACAGGGAAACCAGAAAAATGCAATTGTATGTGTTTTCTTATACGATGTATAAAATCACGGATGAGATATTTATACGTTTAAAAACTTTTTACAAATTTTGGCTTGATGTGCTGCTAAAGCATATTTTTGCATATTTCAGTATTAATCGCATATTTACGGTATTTTTAATGTTTGCGGCATATATAAATCTTTTCTGAAATTTCTATTGACATTTTAAAATTATGAATGCATATAAATGTATTTACAGAAAAAAAAACTTTTTTGTAATCAGACTTTTTTTATACATTTATTAATTTTTTTCCTTTATAAGTTTGTACTCGGAACTATCCCTGAGACTATTTCGAAATTTTTGCAATTTTTCACAAACTTTCTTCTTTGCATCGACTTAAGCTATTTTTTAATAACTTTTTACGATTTTATACGAAATTTAATAAAAAAGTAAATTCGCAAAAAATCGTTTTTTGGCATCTATTTATGGTACAATTTTACTGATTTACAGAAAAAATCTTGAAAGTATGTATAGGGTATCTTCCAATAGGAGGTTTAGTTTAATTTAAATATGTAAAAAAACGAATATTTTTAAGCGAAATCATCGGATGAATTGTAAGGAGGAGGTTATGCCATTAATAATGGAAATTATTAGCCGAATGGCCGCCATGGCTATTCTTGCAGGATTATATTATTTTCCTGAAATTTTCGCACATTTGCGGTTGCATGATCTTGACAAATTTTTGAATTCCATCTTTGAGGTCTTGGATCGACAGTAGGCCTTTGGCATAGACTTTATCTTTCACGTAGTCCCAAAGAAAACAGTATAAAGATCTTAAACCACAAGATTTCGGTGGCCAATTGTGATCACTTTGCCAGAAATCGCATGGTCAGGAAACTTTTTATTCCAAATAGCGTTGGTATTATTACTTGCGTGGCACGAACGGCATCTTTTTGCAAATAAACGTCATCCACATCAATATCATTAATCATCGCTCGGTAGTGCAATCCATTCACCGTAATTGTTGATGATGGACCTTTTCGACCAAAAAGTCACTCGTTGAGAATGATGAGGCTTATCACAATAATTAGTAGGTTTTCCGAGCACCTCCGTAGTGAAAATGGACATCATTCCTCAAATTGATTCTTCGAAGATATTTCGAAACAGTTTGAGGGATTTCAAGGATCCGATCAGCAAAGACACGACGATGTTGATGGTCGATAGGCGTTAGTTTTTGTGATAACTGAACTTTCAAGGCTTTAAGACTTAAGTCTTTATGCAAAATACGATGTAACGTCGTTTGTGGAATGCCCAATTCCAAACAGAAATGGACAAAACTGGGTTTTCCTACACGCTGTTGACTACAACAGCAATATTCGCAGTTTTTTGAACGACGTGCACGAGTACGATTCTTCACATCACTAACTTGTCCACTTTCACAATTGCTGACCGAGATGGTGCTTCACAACGACACAAAAATGCTGTAGTTTTACGAACTGTGACCAAGAAATTTCCATAATTTTTGTAGTGCATTTTAATAATTTCAATGCATTGTTGAATCATATATCGTTCCATTTGGCGTAGTTTTTACATGTCATCTGTCAAGTTGCTACAGGTTGAGTGATAGAAACTTAAAAAAAAATACCCATAACTTATTTGGGGTCTTAGCACCCAACCTTTTAACTTTCTTTTTCCCCTATCGCTGGACACGAGCCTATTATAGAGATTACATACCGTTCCTTGGCTGCAAGAACGTCGTAAATGAAAAATTTAATGAATCCTTTATGCAATATAAAGAGCGATCTGATCTGGTGATTGATTCTGCTTTATTGACTGTAAAAAGGGAAATTTCTTTTTTGCAACTAAAATCTAAGTAAAAAATATTCGACTGTTATTTGAAAGGAATTCTTAATCGATATAAAAACGAAAAGTTATAGACTACAGAAAAACGAAGAGGTTAACTCAAATACAACCGAGTTAAAAATTTTAAACTTTCATGTAAAACTATTATCTGACATTCAACAAGCGCTAGATAACAAAAAATTCACATTATATATCTAGCAACCCTCGTAAAGGTGAGCCAAATAAAAATACGTTCATTCTTTTTCTTGAAAAAATAAACAAATAGAATTAAATTAAAAACCCGAAACTTGAGAACTTTTGTTCATTTTATTAAGTTGATAAAAGCAATTTTTGTGGTCTCTTTTTGAGCACACTACATATTATTCTTTAAAACTCACACGATTTTATTCTCTTATCGCAACTTAAGTGGATGTCTTTTCTTTGTTTTGAAATTTTGTTGCTTTTAATTAAGAAATGTTATTAAATAGTTAAGTATTTATGATTTATTTGTCAATTGATGTCAAATATCTACATCCAAACAATCACTTTTGAAAATTTTGACATAAAAGCCGATTATTGTATTAATGATTATTATTTAAATAATCGGCATTTGTGTAAACATTTTCTAAAAGTGATTCTACCTTTATATTATTGTATCATGCATCAGATTGTTTGAAAACGAAAGAGAGTTGTGTGTCTGAATTGGAAGGCTCAGTGGGCGATACAATTAATTTACTGAAAAAAACATTTGTCGAACGATTAGATTCAGAAGGTGAACTTGCCACCTCATCAGTATGATTTAAAACAATCAATATTGTTTTCTCTCGAATATGTAGTTTCATATCTGCGCCGATATACGAGTAGCAGACCAAATGGATACCAGAGTTTGATCAGTTATAGCGTAGAATGTGTGAAAATTTTGACTTATTTTCATATATTAATGCAATTTGTATTTACAGACTAAAGATACATACGAGTATAATACAAAAGTCATTGCATTAACCCATTAGTGGTCACTTTCCTTAAATAATTTTCAACAGTTATTAATAAAAATTACCTGATTAATTCGTTTTAAAAACATTTTATAAAAAAACACTTATAGTTTTGGAGTTATGGGCCGTCCCTTAAAAGAGACACTGTGCAGCAGGCACACTAACCGTATGATAACTTTGAAAGCATTTTTTTTGGAGAGAAGCACTTTTCACTTATTTTGCAATTAAATTTTGTTTTCCGCAATTTTCATATCGTTTATCTGTTTTAGAATATTCAAAAAGTAAAAAATATCATGCACTCATATCTGTTGTCACTGTTTTAGTTCGGGAACCTCTTATAGATGGGGTACCATACATTTCAAGGTAATTTCTTCACCAGCAGCCTTGCATTAATAACTGAGGCATCAAGGAGATATGCAAATATTGGTCACCATCATTTCCTTTGTGTGATTCGAGAGCGCGAGACTGCAACTAATTGACCCATGTTAACAACGCCTCCAATGCTCATATAACAACCCACGATTCGTTAAAGGAATCGTTGGCACGATCGCATTCAATTGTCTTCAAATTCTTTTGCATCTGTGACAACATTATTATCCTTCCAACGTGTGAGTAATATGTTTCCATTATTTATAAATCTATGATCTACAAATGCCCTTTCTTTTTTTCATTACTGAGATTGAGCGAAGAGCACATTTTTCTGTTGACCTATGTTGTATCGTTCCTGAAGTACACATTCAGACAATTTTATGAGCCTTTTTTTCTTTTAATACTGAACCGATTTAAATAATATATAGTCGGGTCACTAAAGCTCAACAAAAGTAAAAGTATTAAGAAAATCGGTTGGGAAACAAAGGAGAAAAAGGGATCTTAATTTTTCTTTGCCTATTTATAAATAAATAATGAACAGAGCAAAACCTTGCCGTCAAATCCCATTAAATTTGACTTCTTCCTCCAAAAAAAAATCAATACATTAATTTTATACTATTGTATCCAGCGGTCGACTCAATCCGCATTCTTGAAATTAATATCAAACATTCACATAAATATGATAAAATACAAAAACAAAAAACATTCTAAATAAACAACTTAAAACTCTGTCTCATTTCTACGCAAAAGCAAATTGGACAAACACACATGCACACTTTGTCTATTTTTCAAGTTGAAGCTGATGCACATGCATGTGTAATAATAAGTGTGCATGTGTTAGTAGCAACTTTAAACGCTTATAGCTCCCGATTTAAATAAAATTAACATTGTGGGCATATATGTAAAACCCCGTTCAAGAACATATAAATCTCTTCAAAATCGGTTCAGTATTACGGCCGTAAAGGGATCTAAAAAAACGTGTTTGCCTATTAATAATATATGTAGATCTGCACAGAGTCATGTTAGCAAGGTAACAATAGAACTCCGTAAAACTCGATAGTTTGTGTCTAGGGAGATACATATATTATAAAATTTAACTTCATACACATACGCTTAGCATTGATAAATTTTATATAGAAAAAATCCAAATTACAAAAGTAAAACACACTAAAACTTTGTAAACTTTTTAGAAAAATATGGCTGGTACGGAGTTCTTACGGCAATTCACGTTTGAAAATTAATATTTATTTTAAAATTTTTGTTATATTTACACAAATTTCTTTATTTCCGTAAAATATAACAAACACAACAATTTCAAGAATGTAAAAAATTCCGTCACTAAACAATTGCCTGAACATTAATTTTTGTTTCAGTTTACAGAGAAAAGTCTCCAAGTATTGCTTTAACATACCGGTAATAGTAAATAAGGCTGAATTCCAAAACGTCAAAACACATTGCAGTGATGCGGTTTGCTACTGTTTCGAAACAAAGTAACCAACTGTGTTGTTTACTCTGTAAAAAAAAGCAGTAACAAAATTAGTGATACACAATTTGCTTTAGTTTGCGTATCGATAACTTTTATTATACATTTAGGGATGTGTGACATAGTCAATGTTTGCATGGTTGCGTTAACGAATGCATGACTTTGTTCAGTTGCATTTCAAATGACGTTTTGGAACTCCGTACTAGACCACGAAATCTTCTTTTAGAAATTCACCAACCTGAATGTGCGTAAGCTATTTTTCCACACATTTCTTAAGAGAAACTGAATTTCTGTAAGATCTTCGTACCTTAGGGGGTCCTAGACAAAATGCACAATATTTTTTCATTATTCTTTTTTCTCTTAGAGATATCATAAATTTGCCTCTTAAATAAAGACAAATGCAATTGTGTTAGACTGGTGTTGCTGGCAGTGAAATGATGAGACTAGTCCAAAAGTCAAAGTCGAATCTTATTTCTAATCTACTGCAAAACAAGAAGAATGTTGTCAATTCGTTTGTGTTCTTTTTCAATGTTTCTCGCTTCAGAACTTCGCCATTTCTGAAACGATTTGGACAATTTTTGGTTATTTGTAAAGACTTATTTCCAGATTGTTTCCAGGTTGTTTTGATTTCTTATTTTTTTCTCCTTCCCTCTTTTTTCGAAACGGTTGTTTTTTGCCAGAATTGCTTATTCATGTCGTTTTTATAATTTTGTATATTAAGAAGAAAAAATCAATTTCTAATTCAGTTTTATAAATGATTGCAGTTATGGATTTTTTATTATGAAAGGAAAAGGACTACAGCGTTGCTGTTTTTATCCCTGCTATAAGGACTAAGGTTTTAAATCTTTAAATTAAACGAATTTTGAACCAAATATTATTTGAAAATAAAACTTTCCGTCTTAAGGATCTATACAGATTGGCAGCTTGTTGCCGAGCCGAGCTGGTTGACGCTTATTGCGAGAACCAATGCTGGACAGAGCGCAAAGCTGATTGAATGCGAGAACAGTTTCAAAGCGGTTTTCAGCCCCGATAACATTGTTTATGTTATGTTTTTATGATTTCAACTTGTTTGCAAAACATAAAAATAATTAAAAACAAAAATTTAAGAAAAAGTAAATAATACATGCAATCAAGAAATTAAAAAAGCATTAAAAATTAGAAAGAAAATAAAAATTAAAAAATAAAATAATAATTAATCCATAATTAATTAATCCATATCTTTTCACTTCAAATTCACAAACAACAATGAACAACAAACCCAAATGCACACAAACATATGTACATAAACACAAATAATAGATAAAATATCAGCGCTGATTCTCGCATCCACTAACAACACTCAAACTTGTTTCTCGCATGAACAATTCTTGCAATAAGCGTCAAACAGCCCGGCTCGGCAACAAGCTGCCACTCTGCACAGACCCTAAGGCTGGTATTGTGTTCAGTTTTCCACACGGAATACTGTCAAAATGCATGCATTAAAAATATGTGTGGAAAACTGGTGAAAAAATGTTACCCGGGTAGTACTGTGTTTTCTTGTGGAAAAACATATGAAATGTTTTTGGCAATAATTTATTGAAGCTGTGAAATAAAGCAAATGGCTTTTATTATTTCATACGGAATTTTGACAGCTGATCTAAATAAATAAGGACATAAAATACTAATCTAAAATAAATTGATAGAAATAATTAAAAATAATAAATGGCAAATATTGAAAAAGAAAAGTTTAGTGAAGTGGAGAAGAGAAGAGACAACTTATATTAGCAGTCAACACCTCATTTTAAATTTCCGAATTTCCAAGTGAATTAATAAATGTTGCTCAACATTTTTCACAAATTTGAACAGAGTATTAAGCTTTATATGCAAATGTTTGCATTGCATTATTTTGTTTATTTTTGATTCCAGCCAAAATTTCCGAAAAAAAATTTTTTAACATAAAAAATAACGTTTCAGTATACAAGAAAGAGGACCACAAAAATTATAAATAAATAAAAAAACAATTATTTCATTTAACCATAAAATGCAAAAGATAAGAATAAATATTGGAAGGAAAAAGAAAAATTATTTGCAAACAAAGAGATATTCAAATAAAATGTTTCTTTTAAATTTTATTTTCCATAATATTATTATTATGACAAACATATTAAAACATGAGATCGTGAAAATAACAAGAATGTGCAAAAAAAATTTATTAAAATAGAATGAATGAATTTTGTTTTCTGCAGTTTAATTCGATTACTTTTAAACAATGACAATTGAGGTCATTAGCAATAAATTTTAAAAATAAACAATTTATTATTACATCGAAAATATGGTTGTTATAGAATTTTGCACAAAAAAAATAATGAAAAAATACGGCAACAAAACATCAAAAGTAAAAAATCTAAATCTTAACAATTTGTTCAAGACCATCCAGTTTTGTTTAAAATAAATGATCTAATAATAAGTGATAGTCATATCTCAAGAAAACGAAACAACTTGGCGAAATGTTATTAAAGTTTTCATCATATTATGTATTAGATTTATGGTCTGTGTTTTTTTTTATAACTCCGTTTAGCTGGAGATATAATTCTGAAAAACTTTTTACAGGTGGAAAAGGTATTAAGCAACATGCATTTTTCAGTAACTGAATAATTTTGATTTTTTCTGATGAGACTATGCAGCATTAAAGGAGCGATATGCACAAGTATTTATGAAATTTGTCGAATATGAAAGATACAACAGCCATAATAAGCGAAAATATTTTTTCCATATTCATTATTTACAAATATCAAACACTCATGAACAATTAATCGAAAAAGCACTTGATAAGTTTATGACCAGGTCTAAACAAGTTTAAAAAAGAAAAAAATATATATAGAAAGTGGTCGGCCCTGCAGGCCATTCATCGCTAGAACTTTTGGCTTATTGCAACCAGAAATTCAAATGGGCTTCTTCTATAAATCGATTGATTTAAAATCGTCCGTTTTCATAATGCAAGCAATTATCATATTTAAATTTTTAAATCGTACATCAACATCAAAATCACAGAACAAATAAGTCAGGCTTTTTATTAAAAATGTTTTTTAGAAATCGTACGACTTTAAATACTCGATTTACAGAACATGGCTGAAAATTTATATAATTTTTTGGAGTACAGTGAAAACTTTTCTAACGGACACCTCTCGGAGGCGGCCACTTCTATTTAATGGACAATTTTCTAAGTCCCTTTGTTTTCAGCGCATTTTTAGAAAGTTTCTCTCTGCTAGACGGACAGTCCCGTGGCCGGAGGCAGAAACGTTTTTTCTGTAAAATATCTCCAGTAGACGGATAAAAGATTCATTTACTGCTGTGAAGTAGATGGGCAGAAATAGTTTTTAAATGTTAAAAGCGTTATCTTCTATTTTTTGTTTCGTGGTGGTTTTTTTGATGATTTTTAAGCGTAAAGCATGGTACTCTATTCATCATTTCGTGCGAACTGCTGTCAAAAGTCCATATAAAAAAAATTCATGTGAAATAATTGCAAAATAATATGGCCGAAGTTGTACTCTGTTCATGTTGTGAAAACATGCGAAATGTTTCTGGCAGCATTATTTTATCAACCACAAAATGTTTCTGGCAACATATTTTCCAACTGCGAAATAATGTAAGCACCACTTATTTCGTACGGAATTTTAAACAACAGCTGATCAGATATTTCTGGGCGTTGTGGGTTTAATTTAAGTTTGCTGCCCTGAAATAATTAAAATAATGGAAAATAATGTAGATATAATATAAAATTAAGGTAAGGGCTTTTTTGCAGAACGTGCGTCTTTAAAAAGCTCCTCCGCAGCAGCTGCGATTTCCATTAATTGATGCATTGCAGTACAAGCTCCTAAAATTATTTTGTTGTCCATTTATTTTGATTTTTTTTAGTAAACGCATTTTTTTGTTTTCATAAGAAAAACAATGTTGCTCATTTCGAGGCAATAAAACCGATAAATTTATTATAAATCGTGGTATTGTCGCCACTGATCAGTTGCCAAAATTTTCGAACGAAATAATCAATGTTGCTCAACATTTTTCGCAAATTTGAACAGAGTACTAAGCTTAATAGTGCATTTACATTGCCCCGAAATCTAGTAGATTTGATTTGAAAGCTTTCTCAAAAATTAGTTCGTTTACAATGCATATTTTTGACACTAGCAAGATTTTATTTGAGTAACAAAACAAGCTGGCCAATATTTAAAAAAAATATACAAATGTATTTGAAAATTACGTTGGATAGCAAACAATATCGGAAAATATGGGACATTTATTAAGGTACGGTCACATCTGACAAACATTTGCCGAAAGAAACGTAACCAACAGACAAGCTAAATTTGCATATTCTTTAATTGCAATATTTTTTTTAATATGGGTTCGCATTTATTTTAAATAATATAAAAATATCATTTTGCGGCATAATAGATTTGTTTTTGTGATATAAAAACCAAATTAATTCACACTAACCCTAAGCAAAAATAGTGGTTACGTTTAGTATTTTGTTTATTTTTTTTTTTTTGTGTAACACAAATGTAATATAGGACATTATAAGGAAATAGGCATTTAGCAAATTACTTTACATTTATTTACCATTTGCACTTAATTTATATTTTCACTTTTATTTATTTTTTCCATTTTGTTAATTAAAAAGTGCGTTCGATTACTTTTACAGGAAAATGCAGTAAATGAGTAATTACTGAGTAAACTGATAAATTTACTTCCTAGCTGCTGTTGCCCAAAAAGTACGCGAACGGAAAATTGTAAAAATTAGTAAGATTAAAGAAACAGCTGATTGCTGAAATATATTTACACTTTTGACAACTGAACTCTTTTTCTTGTTGGTATTTGATGCAATATTTATTATATCACGAATATTTCAAGAAAACATTAAAAAATTATTTTCTGTAATCTTTTCCATATGATTATTTTTATTTTATTTGGTTTTGATAATTTCTGTCTGATTAAATTTATACAAAAGTTTGTGATTATTTGCTTTTGATATTGACTACCTTAAAAACAAGTGCAGTACTAAGTAACCATATATTTAGCACTTTCACAACTCCAAAGAATTGAAATAACACAAAGAAAAGAAAGTTCTACATTTATTTCCTTTTAAAAGGCATACATATATTTGATTAACAAGCAAATACCTATAGCTTAACAATAATTATTCATTTTGTATTAATATTATTATTTAAATTTTTCTTTATTTACATAAATTTTTTCACAAATTGTATACTTTTTTTGTTTAACCTTTGAATAATATTTTTTTGTTTTACTAAATTTTACTAGCAAAAATTTCTGCAGTAACAATTTGTAAATACTCAGCCATAAAAAGTCACTTTATTACTCTCTCAATTTGTGTTCTCATTTATTGTATTCCAGTAAAAATTTTTAAAAACTTTTCGGCACTCGAACGCATTTAATATATTTTGGTTTGATTTCTTTTTATCTATTTAAAATGGCAGTTATTATTCTTGCACAGCGTAGTATTTTTTAGCACAATTTGTGAAAAACGTAGTTGCATCACTGAGTACTACTAGATTTCGAGTAGATTTTGTCAAAATCTAGTAAAGAAATAGATTTGGTTTTGTATGAGAAATCTAGTGAAAAACAACTAGATTTTGCTTGAAATCTCGTAAATACTAAATTTCGGTGCAGTGTAAATGGACCATTAGTGTTGATTGATTGAGTAAGGAAAATGTTACAACAATTAATTTCAGAATTTTATTCTAATATGGCTGTGCGAAGTTCTCTAACATTAAAAGGATAAATAAAAATAATAAATGTCCAAGAACAAGAAAATCTTTCAGTGCGTGAAATTGCAAAGAGGTAACAAGCAAAACAAATTTTGAAAACAAGCTTCTTAATTGTTTATATTTTTATGATTTAATACTGGGAAAACCCAGTCTGCAAGCATTCTTAAAGATTAGGAAGATCGTATAGTCAGATGGCAATTTCGAGTTAACATTAATTGCAAAAAGAGTTGACTGCCAAAAGGTTCAGAAGTTGACAAGATGTGCATTGATTGGTTTGCAATTATCAGCATCAAAAATTTACCTATCTAAGGACCAATCGTGAGGGCAAAGTCCAAAGAAATAGCTGAGAAAATAAGTTATCATGGGGTTTCTGCGTCAAGTGGGTGGCTAGAAAAATTACTCAAGCGACGTAATGTTGCGTTTAAATACATATCAGGAGAGGCAGCGGACGTTATTCCTAAAGATGTTTTGCAGTTGCAGACAAAACTTCCTTTAATTCTTAGTTAGTAAAAGTCAGAAGACATTTTGAAATGAAATCCCCCGTAGATGGACACCTCCCGTTAACGGTCATATATGCTGTGACGGTCGGTGTTCGTCTACGGTTAGTAAAATCACCCCGTTGAAAATTTTTCAACAACGAACCACCAACTTAATTGATTTAGATTCAATTTGTGGCATTCGGCACTTTCTGTAACTCAAAAAAAAGGGACAAAATATAGAAAATCAATTTGAAAACATTTTTGTAGTAATAAAAATAAAACACTTTTGCACAAAATATTGATGGATCAACAGGATTTTAATAAATTTGATCGGCTTTATTTTTTTAAGGATAAGAACTGACCAGCTTTTGGACTCGGTCGAATGGTGTAAAATTTACTTAAAAACTACGTTTTAATCTTATTTCACCATCTGTTCGCTTTCACTATCCTTTTCCTAAAGAAAGTAACCCACCTACTGGTTGGTAGGTAAATTATTGGCTGACTGTTACTTCTCTTAAAAAAAGTCTCGGTATACACCGGTTCAAATCGCAACTTGAACGGTAGAAATAAGGTTAGGTTAGGTTGCACAGGCTGCCGATTGCAAGCAACCGGCCCACTTGGGTCCAGAAAAATAGGTCCCTTTGTGATGCCCGATATGGACAGCGAGAAAAGTAAAGAGTATCGGCTATCCCATATTGTGGTCAGTATTGAACCAACCGGTTTTTCGAATAAACTTGTTTATTCCCTTCAGATTGCATTCCGTAAGGTCTGCGAGTTCGGGTAAAGTTGAGTTACCTAAATACATGGCTCTGTGATGTGACAGAGCTGGACATTGACAGAGGAGGTGTTTTACACTAGAAATAAGACAAAATTAAAATGTGTCTAAGGGTTAATTTCTTACTTATTCAGATATTGCTGTTACTTTTTTCTGACCTTCAATTTGAGTTTTGGAAACTTATAGCAGAATTTATTGGCGAATATTTTTGTATTGCTGTTAAAAAGAGACTTTTTGTGAGGAGGAAAAAGGATTAAAATATTTTACAAAAATATTCCTCGTGATGTTTATCTTACATTAGTCTGTTGAACACTGCTCATACACTAAAAACAAGGATTACAAGATTTCTTATACCGATTCACTATAACAATGGGCAGCATCAAGCGGGGAACTTTAACTCCCCGCTAAAATAAGATTTATGCGTAAACTTTCAAATCGGTGAGAGACACAAGTATTTTATGTCCTCTCTAGCAGAATCAGTCGTTGAAACTTTGTTATTTTGAAAGAAATTTTGAAAGAAATTTTGATTTTATTGCCCAGTGTTATTAAAACAAAAATAATTATAATTTACTTAGACACCAGATTTGGTGTTGATATTTGCACAGATAGATAAATGCACTCACACAATTACAAACATAAAATTACTTATTGTATGGCAATTGGGAAAGAAAATGTAAATACGCTCATGTTTATTTTCATATAATTGATTGATTAGTATTTAGAGTTGATTGCCATAGCAACAAAGTGAGTGCAGTGTGCAATAAATTGAGTTATTTATTAAATAGGCCTTAAACTTCAGCTCGGTGAAAAATACAATCAGGTATTTATACAAAAAGATATGACGAAATATCAAATTAATAATAATAATAATAAAATAGACAAAAGATATTGGCCTGAATCACACAAGGAAATCAGCATGCACAATATCAAACTAACCGCCAACAATTATATATTTAACTACAATCTTAGTTGACCTTTTATGTAATTTGATATCCGAGTATATAAACTAGAGATGAGCACCGAACAGTTGATTGGCGTGAATTGCGCATTATGACGCATCAGCGTGCATTAGCGCGAACACAAAAAAATTTAGACGTGAGTTAGCGTGCATAAATAGAATTTTTGCGTGTTTGTGAAAGTTCTGAAACTAAGTTTTAAATTTCTGAAAAAACATCAAAAATACTGATATACAAATAAAAATAATTTCGCCTCTACTTGGGAATATTAACGCAGATAGCCTTTTAAGCGATATGGATTCGATGGTCTTCCATGCTAGTTGGGTTTCCTGCTGAGATTGGGATGCTTAAATGCAATTCCGAAGGCCATACCGGCTGGACCAGTGAGATTTTTTTATTTGTACTGAACTAGGAAGTCATTGATAAATGTTTAGTGCGGTCATGTGCACTTACATGGACGCGAAAAAAAGACCACAGAGAATGCAAATTTTTTCAGTTCTCTTTCGTCGCTTGTGCGTATAGAGTGAGTCGGAAATAAAACATATATAGTTTTCCCTTTCTGTCAACTACGAGTACGTATGCTTTGTGGTAATTCCAGTGTGCATTCCAACACATTCTGACTGTCCTGTCAACTGTACTGTAGATGGTACTAGGGATGACATTGGAAAGCTCTTTGACCAACCACTTTATGGTTTGGCTAGGATAACATTTACGTGGGTTAAAGAACCCGAAGCAACAAAGGATAAATCGGGTGCGACGATTTGTGGAGCATAATCCTGAAGTGAGAAATGTCAGGATTAGAGCTAAGATCTTACAGGCATTTAATTCCATAAACTTGAAAAGGAGGTGGTCTGAGCAACTAGACTGTGCTGCGGAA
Organism: Gymnocheta viridis; assembly: GCA_956483585.1. NCBI lineage: Eukaryota > Metazoa > Arthropoda > Insecta > Diptera > Tachinidae > Gymnocheta > Gymnocheta viridis. The sequence continues at coordinate 85,245,938 of OY101440.1, read as the reverse complement.
AACGTCCCTGGGTATAACGGGAGTGCCTTTAGGCGGTTAGTTACGATATACGGAAACTTCACTTCAGGCTAACTTTATACTGCGAACCAAAGGCCGACTCATCTTATATGTGGATTAGTGACGAGAATGGAAGTCGATAACTAGCACTCGATTACTTGAAATCATTCCAGTTGTCCACATCGACGTCGCGTCAATACAATGCGAAACAATTGGGGCTTGTGCACCCGTTATCGAAAACAATTGACAACTATTGACATGCCCATGTTATTTCTTAGACCTTAGAGAACAAAAATAGACTGTCAGTTGCATAAAATTGTTCTCGAGAGCAAGTAGACAAGCCCCAACTTCTCGGTATTGTATTGAGTGACGTCGATGTTGACAACTGGAATAAGGGTGATTAAATTCTAGGGCAAACACTGCTGCTGGTGTGAGACACAATGATAGAGTAGTAGACTTAACGGTGGGTTGATCCGACAATCATTGAGACTGAAAGGAGTTAGAAAAGTGCAGACAAAGGTGCTGGCACTGAGTATTGACTATTACTAAATATTTGCCTTAGGCTGGCAAAATAATGAGCATAAATACAATATTAAGTTTTAAATTAAAAAACGGTTGAAGGAGCCGGGAAATAGAGACTGGCTTTAATCGTTGCCACTCCTTAGCAAAACTTTATATTATAACAAGAGAATTTTTAATAAGTTAGATTAATTTTAATATTGGTCTTCCACTAGGCGCGTAATCAAAGGGAATCTGGATCTGAGCCTTTTCTGCACAATACTGTACAACATTTTAAATATATATCAAATTAAATACTGGCAAACGAAGGCCAGGCACAAATTGTTATTTATCAAAACAAAACGAAGACCAATCAGCAAAAGATTTCTGGACTGTTTAATTGTATTTTCTAATCACATACATATAAATATCTATGCATGTATTTACCAAATCATTTTGTTTTAAAATAATTTAAGTATAATATTGACAAGAATTAATTACCTCTCTAGTTAATTCCACTGTATTAATGAAAGGACTTAAATCCACTGCATTGTCATTAACAAAACTACCACTGCCGGATTCTTCAGTTGTCTCTTCGGGTTCTTCCTTTTTGACTGTCACTTCCGAAATTGCTGCCTGATCTGTTGATAGAGCCGTTACAGCTCTAGTTTCCATAACACCCATTACCAAGGCTTTATCATCTTCATCATCCAATTGCTCTAATTTGATACCTGCTCCTTCGTCGGGATTGGGAAACGTATCATTTAAAGCTACAGCACCTGCAATTTCCGTAGTCGAGGCCGAACTACCAAAAGTAGGAAGAAAAGCATCAAACTGTAGCTCAAAGAGATTGTTATCTTGTTGGCCATCCTTGAGTGGCAAATTGCCATAGTGCGTATTCATAATGGGTAAATCGTTAAAATCATTCAGATCAGCTAAGTTTTGTTCCCAAACAGACCGTTGGTCTTGCTGAAAATTTTCCGAGTTCAAAAATAATTCTATTTCAGAGGTAGGCATGTTAGCTAAGAAAGTTGAATTCCTCGCTCCTGGACCAGTTACAACAGAACTTACTGCAGCCGTGGCAGGATCCAGTGAAGTTGCGGTCGTTGCAGTTGCTGTGCTACCGGTAGAGGAGGCAGTACTTGTAGTCACTGTGGGTAATGATTGCATTTCTTGCATAGCTGCCGTTTGATTTGAATTTTCATTGGAAACATTAAGTAAATATGCCGTGACATTGTACTGATTCTCAAGATGATCATTTTGTCGATCGAATCGTATTAAATCCTCAATTAGAGGCATCATAGTCTTTCGATTGGCATACGGATACTCCACCATGGGTACTGCCCGCAACATTTCCAATTCCCAACCATCGCCATCTCGCAGCTCAACTTGGGAGTCCCAATTACGAAGTCTCTGGTCTGGATCTACTTGCAGCAAACTTAAGGCCAAAGCCAATTGCAACATTTTCATTGCGTGTGATTTTTTGTTCGAGATCATTTTTGTATAGTGCGTTCTATTTGTAGAAAAAAAAGAGCAGTGGGACGATGAACAATCTGTTGAGGTCGTTTGCTCTGCGTTGCACACGCAAATTCTTGTATTATGGTTTTTTAATAGTAACAGAAACAATAACAGAAATTTGTATTGCTCTTCAGAAGAATTAAGGCTGCGTGGGCGTGAAACAAAGCCAAATTATTTGGAAAAATTGACCGACCTCCTACCCCTTAATGTTTATAATGTATGACAGAATATTTACCGAACTGGTCTACAACAGTTCGCGCTTTTGTTTTACTACAGATTTTTTCAAGATATTTTTGATTTTTGTAAACAATTTTCATTTACAATTACTATTACGCTTTTGTTTTTGTATTCCTGGTTTTTGTTTTTGGAACGCAATTTATGTAGATTTTGTTGTTTGTTGCTGCTTTTATGTACTTCCTAAAGAAGCATTTATTTTTCTTTTGTTTTATTTTATTTCTTAAGTTTGCGAAATTTGTTGTTAATATTTCTTTCTTTCGACTTATTCGCTTTTGATAAACGATAATGACCTCCTTGGCCAATAAATGGCCCCGAGTTTGTGTCTGTATTAAATGGCTTTGAAATTAGTTTCGTTTTTGTCTGCAGGTTATTATTAAGTTGTTATTCTTTTTTAAATATTTTGCATATATTAAACGTTTAAAATCTAAAATGAAATAAAAGAAAAAATTATTAAAAATTTTTGTTGATTACTGAGTATTGATGAATGTGTGTGAATAAATAGTTCGTATGAGTCCTAAAGTTACATTAACAATAGACAACAAACAAAATCACTGAAATAAGCATGTGTGTTTGTGTGTGTGTGTGGTGCATTTAACTTAAAGATACATATTCCCAAATCGGTTCGAAATACGTAAAAGATTTTGTCAGCTCCTGATTTGGCAATTGACTTTATGTCAGCGATGTTATACTAAAACTGATTGATTATTGGAATTTTAAAATCGTTTTTTTTTAATATTTTAAGAACTCACAGTGAAACTGACCCACTTGTGAGCAAAAACTTTAAAACGCTTAAACTCTAAGAAATCAGACTTAGAAACAAACGAAAAAGGCCACAGTTTTTATTTGATTAATTTTTTTATGTTCCTATAACTCGAAAACTCGCGTAAAAGAATCATGTAAAAAAGATATATTATCCATATAAAATTACGGGATCGGTTACATAAACATATTAACTGCCTGTTTTTGGAAAATGAAAACAAAATTATGAGTGAGAATTTATATTGAAAACAAAAACAAATTTTCGTATTTTATTGTTGTTTTCAATATTAATAATTCTCACTCACAATTTTGTTTTCATTTAAAAAAAAATAGGCAAAATAAGATAAATATATTTCCAAAAAACTAAAAAAAGAAATCACAAAAATCATAAAACTTAAAATCATATAAAAATTAATTTTTAATCACTTTCTGATAACCGCATTCGTTTTCGAAGGAATCATACTCAATTAGTGGTGAAGGTTCAGAGATTTGAATTCCAGTATTGAAAGGACTGTTATTTAATTCACGATAATTAAGCGTTAATGATTTCGTAGCACGTTAAAAATTCACAGTTCTTTCATTAGATTCAGACTTGCGAAAATGGTCGCCAAATTGAAATGTCATTTGGGACCTTTCTTTAACTATGGAAGCACTGAGGGTAAGAACCAATTCGAGCTCATCACTTACAACCAACATGTGCAACAAAATTGCATTGGCTGATAATTCTGAAGTTTTTGATACAAGGCGTATATGTATATGTATATATATACATATACATTTTAATGCAAATATTTAGAGTTCAAAGTATAAATTAATTCTAATATTACACAAATGGATTTAATTAAGCAAATAAATATATGCATGCGTTTCCTTTGACATAATATTATTTTATTTTTAAGGATATGTGGGATGAGATTATTATAATTATATCTACCTTTATTAAGAAAAAAAGTTTTATAGTTTAAAGAATTTTTTACAAATAAATGTTAAATATTTCAGAAGAATCTATCCGTTGTGACTAAAAAATATTGAATTTGACAAAGCTTTCTGTTATTTGTTAATTTATAATCTTTCAAATTCTTATTACAGATCTGTGGGGATTTTGGGGATAAGAAATTAGCTTTTTGGGGGGAATTTGGAGATTGAAAAATTGCAAATCGGGGATAAAGTATAAAATAAAATTGGGAGCCCTGACACAGTGAAATGCAATAACAGATGTTGTTAAAAAAGCTTATCAGCTTTATTTTGGGTTCTCTATCGGTGAAAGGGATAAAAGTTGGTTCTCAAAAATTTGCTGTAACAGTTATTCAAGAACGCTTGAAGGAAGTCACACATTTATGCCGTTTATGAAGCCAATGCTTTGGAGTGAATCTCAGATTCATACTGACATTTCTACAACTTGTAACTGTAAAATTAGCATTTTTCATTGTAAAACTTAGACCTTTAGCCTTTTTTCACTTTTTGTAATTGTTGTTACTAAAATAATATCAGTTTTTAATTAGATGGACGTTGTATTAAAAATCTATGTGCTGTATTTATTTCCATGTCAAATTCCGTTTTTAGAGCACCAAATATGATGTAATAATGTATGAAAACGATGAGGAGAAAATATATTGTTTTTCCTGCAGTCCAGTGTATTTAATTGCAAACAATTAAGGCTGCACCAAATTTTTTAACGTAGACCCACAAAAGTAAATACATACCGTGCTGATAGGGGGATATCCACGACTAAGATTGAAAAAAACAATTTTTTGTGAATGTTTTGAAAATTTTTTTGAAACACAGGATAGTTTAGAAATAGGCCTATAATACGATACATCAGCCCTCCTACCATCATTAAAAATTCTGGTAACTTCTGCAGACTTCCACCCACTAATAAATTCACTCTCATGATATTATTAGAGATAGCATTGTCTCTGACCGCCTCAAAATTCGATCTAAAAAAGGATGCGAACACATTAACTACATCATCACAGGATCTAGAAATATTGCCGTATAAGCGCACAGCAGATGGAATATCAGACGATTGCCTTTTAGATTTAACAAAAGACCAAAATGCTTTTGGGTTATTCCTAATTTGCTGTTCTTTCGACAAGAGGAACTCTGTTTGTAAATAAATTAATTTTAGAAGTTAAACTCCCGGTTGTAGTGGATAAGTTTAGCTTGGGATTCAGTATCACTAGTATTAATGAACTTTTTATGAAATATGTTACGCAGATTCTTAAGTTTTTTTTTATTCATCAATCAAAGATGAATTTAAAACAGTGAAACAGGGTGGAAGTGACGTGAAGTTTTGGCGATCGTTTTCCTGCCATGAATTTACTCAAATAGAAAGAATAAATTGTAATATGGACATGTTTTGTTATCTTAATATATTAATGACTACAATATTGCTCTGAGTTTATGCCATTGAATTGGGTATAATGATAATGACCCCAAACACAGAGCGAAATACAAATTCTTGATTGGTGGGGAAGTTCGTAGCTGTATATAAGTTTATGTAAAAGCAATTAAAGTGTAAAATTAAAAAATATAAATCTCAAAATATAATCAGGATTTCTAATGTTTAATTGATTAATCGGTTACGGAACCTAGAAGTGGCTTTCATAGAGTTCAAGGGGAATAACTGCTGTTCTACCTAAAACAGTGACTTTGATGGGACACTAAACCCATGATAAACTAATTAATGACATTGAGAAGAACATACATTTCAACACGAACTACATACCGTCTGTCTGCATTACTTTTATTCTATTTTATTTTTATTTCCTACAGCAAACAACCAAGATCGACTACAAATAAATAAATTCATGTACATCCATATGTAGGCAACAAAATAATAAACAATTAACAATTATTCATCATAAATTAAATCGAAAGTAATTATCTTAAAAAAAATTAATAATGAAAATATAAAAATTACAAAATATTTGCGCATATAGGAACCATCGTATAGGTTAAGTTAGATCAGATTATTTATAAAATATATTCAACAACCTTGATCTGGATTGAATTACAGGTAGATTGACTGAGTGAAATGCTCTTGAAGAAACTGGTAAGGAGTTCCAACATTTGGCAGCTCTTACATGAAAGGATATGTCATATAAAACACTTGGAAGTATTTATACAATTAAATATGAAATTACTAATAAATAAGTAGATGATTTATTCTCTAATTGGGGCGTTTATAGAGCGTGCACTTTCATACACTTGCTCACCATTTCAATCCCTGGCGAGGAAATATTTTTTGTTTAATTGCGTGAGCGTTCATAAAAATGAGTTTTCAGAGCGTGATAAGTCAGTCAATAACTAAAAACATAATACTTGACATCAAACACAAAAATATCTTCACGAGTTCATTAATCGAAATAGAAAATAAGTTTTTATTATATGACTTCAAAATATTCACATTTTTAGGTGTTATTTCTAAGCCAAGGAGGCCACTTCTTGCATCCAATAACATCGCCATGTTTAAAGTAAAGAGTTAAAAATGTCAAACTAGAAGTGCTGATATATACAGTATTGGCCATAACTAAAGCACCCCGAAGTACACATTCTGCAAATCCAATTTTTTTTAAAAACAATAATTTTTTGAAGGTATTATAAATAGTTTTTGTAATTAATATCGTTATGTTAAAATTAATATTAGATAAAAAAAATAATTGTTCTCTGAAATTTTTTTTAAATTAAAAAAAAGAAGAGAACCACAAACCAAGTCGGACAAAACAATGGCACCTTCTTATAGAAATTTTAAGAATTTTGCTACGCAGCTGTATATTTGGAATGCAATTTAACGATACCCATCACACACGCATTTTATGTATTAGAAAAACTAATAAACATAAGAATGGTGCGTGCATACGAATAAAATTGTTACAATTAATTTTGAAATAATTAAAATGGCAAGAAACAAGTACTCAAATAAATTTTAAAATAAATTTACAGTCGAACTTGTTATTGTATCGTAATTTTGACGTATTTTAAATATCAATTCAATGTAATTAATTCAATGTGATTAAATAATTTACGTCGAACAACAAAATAAAACCAGATATGGGAATTCTAATTTTACGCGAAATAGTTAATAACTTTTTCGCGACAAACAATTTTGATTAAAATGGTTTGCAAATTAAATTGAAATGAATCAAGTATATATTTATCATTAAGAAGAATGTATATCCTGGGTTTACTTATCAGACATTTAAAAGATTTTTACAAATTAATCTAACAAATGGAATTTTTCCATACCTGGCCTCAATACAACCATTTATAAAACATATAAAATGCAAACGTATAATTATAACACACTTTTGTATGAAAATTACCAACAACAAAAATGCAATACTGAATAATTAAACGACACATACAAAGTTAATACGAGCTTGTGAATTCAACAATTGTGTGACGAAAATAAAGAAATATAAATGGGGATTCGCAAAAGATGAAAAAAACATAACAACGAAAAGAAACAAAGTCCCATCACTAACAATTTAGACAGTAGTTGTCCGAGTTCAGTGAACAAAAACGACTAAGCGAAGTAGCATTTCTGTTGAAAAAAAAATTATTATTAATTAATAAAGTTGAAGAAGGAGGAAAAAAGGAGTTTGGAATTCTTCCCAGCACTTTATCAAATATTTTTAAAAACAAAGCATTAAAATAAAAGTGCAAAAAATATAATTTCTGTGTAATGAAGTTTCTATATATTCATTATAGGGAAGTTCGACTGTATTAAGGATTGGAAGTATGGACTGTCAGGCGGCATGAGATAAGCAAAATATATTCAATCAATCGATCAGTGATTTCCCGGCTAATTTAAACGTTTTTGCGTATAGGTTGCTTATCACCAGTACATTGCGGAGGACGCTCTTGTAAAAAATAATGTCGTAAAGATTCACTGATCAAGAGAGCAATGCAAAAAGATCCTAAAGCTTAGCGTTGTGCATTGACGGGAGAACGATCCGCAGTAGAGCTGTAGAAGCCTAATTATTCAGTCTACGTCTAGCAAAATAGCCTTTCATATTACCCTAAAACAGAAAAGCTAGACTTGTATTCGCCAAAACCCACCTAAAGTGGACTGTCGGAAAATAGAAAACAGTACTGTTCTCTTATGAATTTAAATACAATTTAAAAAATTCAAATGGAATAAAGTGTGTGCGCCGACATAAAGGAGAAAGACTGAATGTTAAGTACTGCAAAGCAACTGTCAAACATGGAGGTGGTGGTATAATGGTCTGGGGATGTTTTTCTGTTCGAGGAAGGGGACCGATTCATCACTTTGATGGAATTATGGATCGTTTTCTGTATCTTGGTAAAGTACAGAACGTAAGGAAACCCCTGTGCAGAAGAAGAAATGCCGCTTCAATGGAGGTTCCGACAGGATAACAATCTTAAGCACACATGCAAAGTGTGAAAAGAGTGGCTGCAGAGTAATAGGATTGAAGTTCTTAACTGGACTGCCCCGTTCTCAATCGTATTGTGAATTTTTGGGAAATTGTTAATATGAAAACAAATCGGGATAGTTGCAAAAATAAAACTGATCCGTTTTAAGCTGTCAAAACAACCTGGGAAGCAGGATACTATTAATAACTTATTATCACCCATGCCTAGAAGATGTGCGTGTGTTATTAAAAACAAAGGTTTTCTAACAAAATATTAGTTTTACAAATTTGTTTTTCTCGCTTGCACGAGGGAGCGCTTCAGTTTCGTCCATCGCTTTTTCTATTTGAAATGATTAAAAAAAATTTTGCTTTCCTAAGAAGTGAAGTTAAAAATGTTTTTTTATATGATTAATAAACAGATTAACAAATAAATTAATATAAATCAAAAAAGTTTTTTAATGAAAAAAAATCAAGATTTTTTCCCTTTTTTTGGGGGTGCTTTAGTTATGGCCTATACTGTATATAAATGTATTTATATAATGTTAACTCTTTGTTTTGCAAAGCTTTTATTAAAAAAAAGTTAGTCACAGTATGAAAGTATTTTTTCAGAAATTTTCTCTAATTCTCTTTTAAACTTTCATTCGTGAATACATATTGAAATTTTCTGTAATAAAATTCAAGATTTTTGCATGTTTACCTTCACATTTTTTTTGTGCACAAATTTTTGCTGTCACTACCATGAGAGAAAAGAAAAGTAAACGAAAATGTGTAGCTTTATTCAAGTTGACAATAACGAATTACAAAGCACAAGGGAATTTCAAAAAACTTGAAGAGAATATTCCTTCCCAATATTCTCCCCCCTCTCACAAACAAACTAAGACTTTCTGAAAGAAAACTTTCATATGTGAACCGAGATTTAAGAGGAAAAAATAAATTTATTTATAAATACCTTTTATTATGAAAATAAATTCACAACATTCGATAAGCAAATACCAGAAGATTAAATTTTTGTTTAATTATCGAATCGATTAAAATAAGGATAATAAATATTTTGTTAAAACACAACCATTATATGTAAATAATTGCAAAGCATTACTACAGGCAAAATTAATTTATAAACAATTCAAAAATTAAAACATAAATATTTATAAAGGCACATGAGATTCTTCTGGGGGTCGCTAAACTCTAAAAGGAAAGTCAAAAAGATTTAACATTATTTAACAAGGTGAAGGTTGTGGACATATTCATTTTGGAAATTGCAATTAAAAACAAGTAAGAGATATATTCGGCTGTGCCGAATCTTATATACCCTTCGCCATAGTATGGAGTGACGAAAGAAGTCACAATCACGAAAATTCGCGCCCACGACATACAAAAAAATTAAAGCAAAAAATATTGCCACTCACCGTCTCACGGACGCACCCCCACGTGATGGAAACAAAAAATTAATCACGATCACGCATTATTGGTTCTAATCTCTATTTCATAGTATAGGCTGATTTCATAAACACAACTTGCAAAGCAACACTGGAAGCATGAGTTTACAAGGCATTCTAGTGTTGCTTTGCAAAATGCGTTTATGAAGTCAGCCATAAATTATAGATTTCATAAAAAATTTGTAACGCGTTCTTGCCTGGGGTGCATTATAAAAATATTAACATCCCCTTATTAGCACTTATATCATTTTTCACACATCCAAGCAGTGTTTCAACGTCTTTATCAATAAGCCAGTGGTCTTCGAATAAACAAAGAAATGATTTGAAACGTAAGAACAGGTTTAATAATGAAGAAATTCTCCCAAAATAGATAAAAAATATCGACACCTATTGCATAAATCTGCTAGTCTAATGATTAAAATGTTCCAATATTATCTTCATATTGAAAATAATTTAAAGCTATCAAAAATTCTTAAAAAAATATCGATTTTTTTCAAATAAAAAGTAAAAGTAATAAAAACTAAAATGTATCAAAAATTAAAAAAAATAAATTAATAATGGTTGGTCAGGATTTGAAACCATGCCTTCTTACCCGGTGGCACGGTTTCGAATCCTGAACACAACACAACGCTATTTTTTTAGAATTTTCGATACATTTTAGTTGTTTTTATTACTTTTACTTTTATTTATTTAAAAAACCAGGCACAATCTCATTTCTAATATATTTTTTTTAATTTTTGCGTTTTTTCCAATTTTATGAACGATAAAAGGTTTATTTTTCAAAAATATCCAATATTTTATCAGATGGGATTATGTACGGTGATAAAATAATTATATAATGAATTTAGTAAGTTGTCGACGTTTTTATTTGATATAATATAATATTAATAACAAAAATAAAAATAACTTGACGGTGTAAGAAAAAATATTAAATTATAAAATATAACAACATATTTTATTTAATTCATTATTTTAATTTAATTTTTTCTTTGAATCTTTTTAAAATTTTGATACTTTTTCCACTTACTTATCTGTATTGCGGTTGGACCAGACGATAAAGGTTTTGGTTCAATATAACCTGTATATCTGTGATATAGAAACACAATGGAATTTCAACCACAGTTGATTTAAAAAATACGAATTCCGTAATTCATATTCAGCCTGCTAAGAAAACAGATGAATTTAATTAAAAACAAATTTTACTTAAATCTTCGTCTGCGTTTACTGTGTAAGACAGAGAACTAAATATGAAAAAGTACGATAAAATCGCAAACAGAAAGCTTTTTGCTCTCAAATCCAACCCATAATTCGGCTTATTTTCGTAATATTTTACCATTAATCCGCGTCCAATTCCTTAGTGCGTGCTATAGACATGCGATATTCCTCAAAACTATGATTTTTTAGGTGTTTTTAATGAATGTAAGACCAGTTTATTTTATATGAATATGAAGAAATCAATTTTTTATCTCCTAAGATCTTAACTTATCATTTTGTATATGTTGAATTGGGGAAAATACGAAATTTTGCTGTTTTTTAATCAATATTGAATCATACAATTTCCCTGATGTTCTCATATTTTTAAGAATTTTTGGCATTTTAGAGATTTTTTCAAGGTTTTTGGCTGCCAATTGCCAATTATATATATGATTTTTTTAATGTAAATTTTGGGAATAATTTCCAATATCGCAGTTGCAATTTTTGAAATATGCGCTATTTTCGTGGGGTTTTCAATTTTTTAGTTTCTTTGCTAATTACATTTTGGAGCTTGATATCAAATTAAATTCTTACATCAAACTTTGTTTTTATTTTATTGAAAAGGCAATTAATTGAAGTGCTTTTGAAGATTAACTCACTGATGTTACAGAATGAAAGAAACATTTCTTATAAAATTCTAGCCGGGAAGATTTTTAACCCAAGATTTTTCTGCTTTGTTATGTGTTACTAAGTATCCAAACAACATTTTAATTGTCAAAAGATTTTTTATCACATTGTACAAATACAATAATAATACCGGGTTCTGATATACTGCAGGTACGCTCTGCACCTGAATATAGAAAATAATTAAAATTACACAAGTATAAAACAGGATATAAGCATCAATTTTGCCTTTCTTCTGAAATCACAAATAGTCATAAAAAATGGAAAATTAATACATTTTCAAAGCAAAACAAAAATTCAATTTCATTGATTTTGTATATTTACTCGTACAGTGTCTTGACGATCCATTACATTTCTTTAATATAAATAATATAAAAAATAATTATGGTTATTTATATACGAAAAGAAAATGTAAGCGATAAAAAATACTGTAATATGCATGCATAATATTATACTAATAAACGTGCAAAAATAAGTTTAAAGAAACAAACAAAAAAACAACAAATCCACTTTTCGATTGTTTAAATATGCATATGTATTACACACAATGTGTACATGTGCCCATGAACGCATTTCAGTATTGATGTATATATGACAAAAAGGGGGATATTTACAACAACCACACCATTTTAATATGAAAAATACAACTGCTCTGTGGTGTATAAGAAGCGCTTGTGACTACCAACCAGTGGGTTGTTGGTATGAATCCCAGCGCAACTTTTTCCAAAAAAAATTTTAAAAGTAAAACTATTTCAAATACCATTTGCCCATATTTTAGTCGTTAATGGACCGACTTCAATTATTTTCAGTCTAAACCTTCGTATAACTCCATACAAGAGATCTGCTTCATAAAATTGACCGTAGGAAAATTGGGTCCATAAAAAACATCAGAATAAGAAATATAACAAAAAAAGTCTTTTGGCTATATCTCATTAATTATTGGGCCGCGTTTTGCTATTTTCAAACCGAACAATTTTATGAAAAATTCCAAGAGAATGGTATAAAATTTATGTCTCTATGTTGTGTGAGGCCTTAGTTCTACTTACACCAAAATATAGCAGACGGACATCGCTCATTCTACTTCTCTATCTATAACGATCCAGAATATATATACTTTATGGGGTCTTAAATGAATAATGAAGAAATTACATACGGAATGACAAACCTATATATCCCCTTTCCTATCCACCAGATACATTTTTATTGCTATAAAACCAAACTTTAAAAAAAATAGTATTATTTACTGGCTTTTTTCGAAATTGATGGTAAGTGTGGAATACACCTGGTTTTTGCATTGTGTATACACCAGCTACACACATTTTAATTATCACACAAGCTAAACTATATATAAAACATGGCTTTTTTAATGATGCTTAGTATAGAACGCATGTAAAATTACCTGCTTTTTAACTATTGGCTTCATTTTTCAAAATTGATGTCAAGTATAGAATGCAAGTAAAACCAATTGGTTTTTGCATTGTGCAACAGGTACATACATTTTTAATATCACAAAAGTTAAACGGCAGCTGGTATGGAATGCATGAAAAACTACCTGCTTTTTAACTAGTCCCTATATCAGATACACTTTTATTGTTATCAAAGCCAATTTCATATAAAAATTTATACTAATTGTGTGGGTTTTTTCAAATCGATGGCTATTGTAGGCTGCATGTAAAACTACCTGCTTTTATCAAACTTTATTGCATATGAACTTTGCCATCAATCATGATGGAAAATCAGACACTATATTAGTTCAAATTGGTTTTTATTCAAGCATAGTCGTTATCTCGTTGCAACCGGGTGAAAAAAATATTAGCGCAAAAAGCACAAATTGTTAACACTGGCAAAAGAAAAAATATATTTCTTTTGTGTTTTGCAGTAGTGACTTTTCTGGATAAATATATTTTTAAGGAATATTTAATATCCCTTTATAATTAAACAATTTATACTTAGTAGAGACGTGTTTATTATTATATAAAGAGTGGAAAAAAGTGAAAATACTTGAAGCAGACGGTAGAATCTGTCGTTCTGTTTTTGTAAATAAAAATTCCACACCGTGCACTAATTAAAGACATAATGACCTCTATAGTTGAAGTTATACAACATTATCAACGTAGCATTGATAGCAGTCAAGAAAATGAGGACAGGGTAAGTATTCCCGATAAATTTAAATTTTAAAGTTATTAACAAAATTTATTTGGGAGAATATCTGGTAGTACTTTTTTAACAAAATATTAAACAACAACTGATAAAAACGGAAATTTAAAAGGAAACGTTCTAGAATTTTTAGAAAGTGATAAAAAACTGCAGTTTACTTTTGTATGTAAAAATGCTTAAAAATGTACGAAATGTTAACTTTTCGTTTTTTTTACGGTACATGAAGTATTTAGAAAAATCTCAAGAATCTTAATAAATGCTAGATTTACTTTATTTCAGTAAACTAAAGGCAAATATTAACGTGGTTCATAAAAACAAAACAATAATTTTTTCCGTTACTTTAAAAGCAGTGTTGCCGATAGCTGTGAAATATTTAAAAATGGGTAAAGACAAGGCGAGTAGTGTTTAGAGTAGCATTAGTAGATAGAGGATTTGAACGTTTTAGGGAACAAATATAGTTTTCATACATAGAAAATTTAAAAATAGGAAGAAAATATTAAATGGTCAAAGTCTCGCATAGTTCTGTGCTATGGGTCTCTGAAGTTTTCATATATATGTAGGTATATGCACTTCTCCACTGCATTTCTGAACGTATAAGACTTATATTGGTATCATTTGAATATCAAATTATAGTCTTGAAGAAATCAGACCAGAAGGTGAAATACAAACATTATAAAAGTATTTCAAAAAGAAGTTTATCAAAAATTATTCAAAAATTTATTCCTTTCGAATCGAAATACATAATAACCCTCCTGTATATCCTAAGTTAGTGGATATTTTTTCTTGAGAAAGTAGGTGCGCAGGATAACAAACTTATAGTATTAAAACCTCTGAAGTCTTAAATAATAAGTATCTTCCACACGTTAAGCGCCCTTTTTTCTAATTAATATATCTTTCTTTTCTTTTTAGTTACTACACTGTATAAACAAACTCTATAAATTGCCAATTAAAGTAGAACACCTTCAAGAAACTGGTGTAGGTAAAACCGTGAACTCTTTACGGAAACTCAACGGTGAAATTGGGGTAGCTGCTAAAACTTTGGATACAAAATGGAAAGCCATGGTAGTGGCCCAAGAAGTGCCAATGGAAACAACTTCGCAGACGAACGAAAGTGAGACACATAACGATACAACCCCACACAACGATGAGGATGATGAAAATCACAACCGCAACAGTGCAGGCCAGAAGATCTCGCACAGCAAAAATAGCAGTGGCGACAACAAAGACAAATATAAAGAAAAACATAAGAATCCAAGTAGCAGTAGTAATAAAGATGGCAGCAGTAAGCATTCAACATCAACATCATCAGATCATCAAAATATTGAGAAAGCATTAAAACACTCACACGAAAAACATAAATCATCATCAAAAAGCAAGAGCGGTAGTAACAGTAACCACAAGGATAAGGAGAGAGAAAAGGAGAACTATGACCATAAAAGTAGTAGAGATAAACATATGGAACGACATCATGAAAAAGATAAAGAAAGGAGCGATAAAAAACGGGATGAAAAATCTAAATTGCGAAGAGAACAAAAAATGGAATCGCCAAACAGCACTCATTCTACTCAGATGAAAAGTAATAGTTATGCGAGCAGCTCCAAATCAAAGCATGAAGATAAACACAGCCATTCATCTTCATTGAAAGATAAGGAACATTCGAAACATAAAAGTTCATCAAAAGATAAAGAACGAACAAATGACGTAAGTTTTATGCACTTTTTGTTTGTTTTTAATTTCATTAAATCTTTTATTTAAGGAAAAACCTCAGAACTCAACATCGTCAAAAGATAAGCCGGAACACAAAAACTCTACCTCCAAATCTTCTAACAAAGACCCAGACAGTGCTGAACGTAAAAGACGTCACAATTCCGATAACGACTCTATTGACTTTAAATCTCCACAGCCAAAGAAGGTTAAATTACATAAATCTTCGTCTTCAACTACTGCCTCTAGAGCAGAGTCGTCTCCACCTCTCATGGCATCCGAAGAAAAGGTAGTAGATGATAGTTTTGATTCGTCGATGGGTGCAAATTTTGATGATGTTTTGGGTTCGCTTAATATGCCCGTAAAAAAAATTAAAAAATTCACGAAGTCTCCTTCAACTCCCTCAAATAATAGTAGTAGTACAAGTAAAAAGGACAGCATCGCTCGCAGACAATCAACAATTAGCAGTAGTAGGGGCAGCATTTCTTCAAACAAAGTAATTGAAGGAAGATTGACATCCTCCACATCATATTCAACACCAAGTACATTAAAGGCCAGCACTCTGGTAAGATATTCGTATTAATAAATTTTTGTAGAAAAAATAAAGTAAATAAATATTTATCTTAAAGAAACCGGATTTATTGGCACCTACCGCTATACTGGAACCTTTGGATCCCAACATTGCTTTAGAACTACCCACAATATCCACAAATTACAAGCCTATGCCTCTTAATCTGACCGTAATGGATCGCGTTTTTAATAATGCTTCCTCTTCGTCGAAACCTGTACGAACTCTTACCGATGCCGAAGCTATTACTCATGGCATTTCATCGAAAACAATGAGGTATGTTGTAATTGCAATAAATAATCTAGTTTTAAACGACGTACACGCATAAGCGCCAAAAAGAAAATTTTACTGCAAAAAGCGTTTGTTTTCGAATTGCAATACAGAATAACTATTCCGTAAATCGCATAATGTAGTGAAAGTAAAATTTGTTTTTTGAAATCAAGAGATATCTGTCACTTACTAGATTACATTATTACATATACACACAGATCCGTATAAAATTATGCAAACATAAAATTTGATTTATCAAGATATTTTAATCCAAAATATCTAAAAGAATAAAAAATAATTTATCTTACCTGATAGCGTGGCCAAATAATAAGGGCAAGTTGTGCTTGGAATGTGTGAATAATTTGTACGGGTCTGTGTGTAAAATTGCTTTTATTTAACATTTGTAAATTTTCACAGTTATTAATGGCCTTATTCACAAACGATTAATAAAGTTAATGTGTGCATTAAACCCGGTTTTCCCATATAAAAATCCAACAATAAACCTATTATAACTTAATTAATCGTTTGATTCGATGATGCCATAAAAGAACGAAAGTCGAAAATTTCCCATTTACGGCTTTTTATATATTTTTTTCATTAAAAACTTTATCCGATATTGAAAATAATTGATCATGCTAAAATATTATTTGTTTTCTTTTTTTTTTTTAAGAACAAAAATTTATTCTGGTGTTCGAATTGGCCAAACTTTTCAAGTACTTAGTCTATTTGATATGTGCATAAGATTATTGCAAAAGAATATTGATGGTAAATAATTTTTTATATTACATAATGGGAACTTAAACTATAACTTTAATTTTTTTGTTCTTGCTAAATAAAGCTTTGGAATATACGGGTAGTGTACCATTTGAAGTTCTGAAGCCGGTCTTGGAACGTGCTACACCTAAACAATTGTATGTTTTTGAAGAATATAACCCCTATCTTATGGAAGATAGTGATATTGTATGGCAGCAACACGTTTCACGCAACTATCGTACAAAAAAACGTATTGAAAATGAATCATGGAGAGAAATGTTTATTGTGAGTATAAAATTTATTATGTAAAATGTTTTATAAATTAAAAATTATTGTTTTATTTCGGAAAAATTTACTTTATTTCATTTACATTGTTTTAATATAATTTTCAAATTTTTTTATTTCCAGCGTTGTAAAGAGGAAGATGAACGAAGGCTTAGTGTTTTAAAAGATTCTATTAAGGCTTCTCAAAAAATAGCAGCAGCCCCTGTAAGAAAAACACAGTTAGCTTTCATTGATTCAATGGTCAAACCGCCGCATAATGTTATCAAGAAACAGGAACAATTCGGTACTAAATCAAAATTAGTTGCCACACCAGCATCACGTGTAGCATCTCTATCTAGTGTAACACCCAATGCTGCTAAAACAGGCGATCAAAGGCTAAAAGTGCTATCTACTGTTAGAGTCTGTAAGTATAAAAGCTTTGAATTGCTTAAATATCCGATTATTATTTATTAACTATTTTTTTTTAAATCAAAAAACAGCCAGTTCATCGATACGTCCCAAAAAGGCACCTCTCATGCAAAAGACTCTGCAATTTATACGCGGCCTCCATAAGCGTTAAAGAATGGATTTAATCTAATTAACTTTTGTTTTCTAACTTTATTATAGACATACACATTTAAGAAGATAAAAAACAAAATAACTACATACATAATTTATTTGAATAACTTTATAAAATATTTATAGTGTGATAATTGCTTTAAAAAAAAAAAACAAATTTAAAATAAAATTAGATTGACAATTTAGTAATGAAACTGTTCGAGATAGTATACAAAGTTAATATGTACATACATATGTATGCATATTTCGTTTGTACTTTCACTTACACAAAGTTTCTTTTGATTAATGTTAGTTATAAATCAATTTTATTTATTAATGCTAATGGAGCATCCAATCACACAAGAGAGATAGAGATTTTTCTTATAACAAATCATTTAGATATTTTACTCATATCTGAAACACATTTTACATCTAAAACATACTTTAGCGTTAAAGGTTATGATCTATTTCAAGCCAATCATCCGGATAATAAAGCCCACGCTGATCATCTGTTTTAATTAAGTCTAATCTTAAATATGAATCACTAAGCCCCGTAACAAAACCATCTATACAGGCTTGTGGTGTAAAAATTCAGTGCGATAATTACGAAGTTTAAGTGCACAAAATTATGAAACGTTTTTCAAAACTCTTGGTAGCAAGTTTATTATCGGCGGAGACTTTAATGCTAAACATCCATGGTGGGGTTCAAGATTATCTAATCCTAAAGGGAAAGAACTTTTTAAGTGCATATCCAAACTAGGGTACAAAACATTGTCCTCAGGAAGTCCAACGTATTGGCCTACTGACCCAAATAAGATTCCAGATTTGTTAGATTTTTTTATATACTCAGGCATACCGGATGTTGTTCTTGATGTCACAGATTCTGATGACCTTAATTCTGATCATTCTCCTTTAATTCTAAGCTACAGCACTCTAACAGCAAATATTGAAAAGAAGTATAAAATTATCACACATAAAACTGATGTTAACGCCTTTCAACATTGGATGGATCAAAGTTTAGAACTAAACATATCTTTAAAAACCGAGAACGAAATTGATAAAGCAATAGATAAATTCTGCAATGTTATTAAAAATTCTGCTCATATATCTACTCTTACAATACAACCGCAAACAGGCCAAAAAGTGTTTATATCTACAGAAATAAGACAACTTATATGAGAACGTCGTAGGCTTCGCAGAATTTGGCAGCAAAGTAGAAACCCTATAGACAAAACTAATTTCAATAGAGCATCAAACCATCTAAAAAAAGAGGATTGCGGAATTGAGAAATGATGAAGTATCTACTTTTTTGAAAAATTTGGACACCTCAAAAGATACAGAGATTATAGCCTTTATAAAGCGACAAAATACTTAAAACACCCAGTTAAAAGAAATGTACCAATCATGAAATTGGATGGCACCTGGTGTAGAAACAGCAAGAGCAAAGCAGAAGCCTTCGCTGAATACTTAGATCAAATTTGTGTGACAAAAAGGGGGATATTTACAACAACCACACCATTTTAATATGAAAAATACAACTGCTCTGTGGTGTATAAGAAGCGCTCGTGACTACCAACCAGTAGGTTGTTGGTATGAATCCCAGCGCAACTTTTTCAAAAAAAAAATTTAAAAGTAAAACTATTTCGAATACCTTTGCCCTGCCCATATTTTAGTCAATGGACCGACTTCAATTATTTTCAGTCTAAACCTTCGTATAACTCCATACAAGAGATCTGCTTCATAAAATTGACCGTAGGAAAATTGGGTCCATAAAAAACAACAGAATAAGAAATATAACAAAAAAAGTCTTTTGACTATATCTCATTAATTATTGGGCCGCGTTTTGCTATTTTCAAACCGAACAATTTTATGAAAAATTCCAAGAGAATGGTATAAAATTTATGTCTCTATGTTGTGCGAGGCCTTAGTTCTACTTACACCAAAATATAGCAGACGGACATCGCTCATTCTACTTCTCTATCTATAACGATCCAGAATATATATACTTTATGGGGTCTTAAATGAATAATGAAGAAATTACATACGGAATGACAAACCTATATATCCCCTTTCCTATCCACCAGATACATTTTTATAATCATAAAAACCAAACTTCATACGAAAAACAGTATTATTTATGCTAGCTTTTTTCAAATCTATGACTAGCATGGAATGCATGTAAAATTACCTGGTATTTGCCTTGTGTATATACAGATACATTTTTATTGCTATAAAACCAAACTTTAAAAAAAATAGTATTATTTACCGGCTTTTTTCCAAATTGATGGTAAGTGTGGAATACACCTGGTTTTTGCATTGTGTATACACCAGCTGCTACACACATTTTAATTATCACACAAGCTAAACTATATATAAAACATGGCTTAGTATAGAACGCATGTAAAATTACCTGCTTTTTAACTATTGATGTCAAGTATAGAATGCAAGTAAAACCAATTGGTTTTTGCATTGTGTAACAGGTACATACATTTTTAATATCACAAAAGTTAAACGGCAGCTGGTATGGAATGCATGAAAAATTACCTGCTTTTTAACTAGTCCCTATATCAGATACACTTTTATTGTTAAGCCAATTTCATATAAAAACTTATACTAATTGTGTGGGTTTTTTCAAATCGATGGCTATTGTAGCCTGCATGTAAAACTACCTGCTTTTATCAAACTTTATTGCATATGAACTTCGCCATCAATCATGATGGAAAATCAGACACTATATTAGTTCAAATTGGTTTTTATTCAAGCATAGTCGTTATCTCGTTGCAACCGGGTGAAAAAAATATTAGCGCAAAAAGCACAAATTGTTAACACTGGCAAAAGAAAAAATATATTTCTTTTGTGTTTTGCAGTAGTGACTTTTCTGGATAAATATATTTTTAAGGAATATTTAATATCCCTTTATAATTAAACAATTTATACTTAGTAGAGACGTGTTTATTATTATATAAAGAGTGGAAAAAAGTGAAAATACTTGAAGCAGACGGTAGAATCTGTCGTTCTGTTTTTGTAAATAAAAATTCCACACCGTGCACTAATTAAAGACATAATGACCTCTATAGTTGAAGTTATACAACATTATCAACGTAGCATTGATAGCAGTCAAGAAAATGAGGACAGGGTAAGTATTCCCGATAAATTTAAATTTTAAAGTTATTAACAAAATTTATTTGGGAGAATATCTGGTAGTACTTTTTTAACAAAATATTAAACAACAACTGATAAAAACGGAAATTTAAAAGGAAACGTTCTAGAATTTTTAGAAAGTGATAAAAAACTGCAGTTTACTTTTGTATGTAAATATGCTTAAAAATGTACGAAATGTTAACTTTTCGTTTTTTTTACGGTACATGAAGTATTTAGAAAAATCTCAAGAATCTTAATAAATGCTAGATTTACTTTATTTCAGTAAACTAAAGGCAAATATTAACGTGGTTCATAAAAACAAAACAATAATTTTTTCCGTTACTTTAAAAGCAGTGTTGCCGATAGCTGTGAAATATTTAAAAATGGGTAAAGACAAGGCGAGTAGTGTTTAGAGTAGCATTAGTAGATAGAGGATTTGAACGTTTTAGGGAACAAATATAGTTTTCATACATAGAAAATTTAAAAATAGGAAGAAAATATTAAATGGTCAAAGTCTCGCATAGTTCTGTGCTATGGGTCTCTGAAGTTTTCATATATATGTAGGTATATGCACTTCTCCACTGCATTTCTGAACGTATAAGACTTATATTGGTATCATTTGAATATCAAATTATAGTCTTGAAGAAATCAGACCAGAAGGTGAAATACAAACATTATAAAAGTATTTCAAAAAGAAGTTTATCAAAAATTATTCAAAAATTTATTCCTTTCGAATCGAAATACATAATAACCCTCCTGTATATCCTAAGTTAGTGGATATTTTTTCTTGAGAAAGTAGGTGCGCAGGATAACAAACTTATAGTATTAAAACCTCTGAAGTCTTAAATAATAAGTATCTTCCACACGTTAAGCGCCCTTTTTTCTAATTAATATATCTTTCTTTTCTTTTTAGTTACTACACTGTATAAACAAACTCTATAAATTGCCAATTAAAGTAGAACACCTTCAAGAAACTGGTGTAGGTAAAACCGTGAACTCTTTACGGAAACTCAACGGTGAAATTGGGGTAGCTGCTAAAACTTTGGATACAAAATGGAAAGCCATGGTAGTGGCCCAAGAAGTGCCAATGGAAACAACTTCGCAGACGAACGAAAGTGAGACACATAACGATACAACCCCACACAACGATGAGGATGATGAAAATCACAACCGCAACAGTGCAGGCCAGAAGATCTCGCACAGCAAAAATAGCAGTGGCGACAACAAAGACAAATATAAAGAAAAACATAAGAATCCAAGTAGCAGTAGTAATAAAGATGGCAGCAGTAAGCATTCAACATCAACATCATCAGATCATCAAAATATTGAGAAAGCATTAAAACACTCACACGAAAAACATAAATCATCATCAAAAAGCAAGAGCGGTAGTAACAGTAACCACAAGGATAAGGAGAGAGAAAAGGAGAACTATGCCCATAAAAGTAGTAGAGATAAACATATGGAACGACATCATGAAAAAGATAAAGAAAGGAGCGATAAAAAACGGGATGAAAAATCTAAATTGCGAAGAGAACAAAAAATGGAATCGCCAAACAGCACTCATTCTACTCAGATGAAAAGTAATAGTTATGCGAGCAGCTCCAAATCAAAGCATGAAGATAAACACAGCCATTCATCTTCATTGAAAGATAAGGAACATTCGAAACATAAAAGTTCATCAAAAGATAAAGAACGAACAAATGACGTAAGTTTTATGCACTTTTTGTTTGTTTTTAATTTCATTAAATCTTTTATTTAAGGAAAAACCTCAGAACTCAACATCGTCAAAAGATAAGCCGGAACACAAAAACTCTACCTCCAAATCTTCTAACAAAGACCCAGACAGTGCTGAACGTAAAAGACGTCACAATTCCGATAACGACTCTATTGACTTTAAATCTCCACAGCCAAAGAAGGTTAAATTACATAAATCTTCGTCTTCAACTACTGCCTCTAGAGCAGAGTCGTCTCCACCTCTCATGGCATCCGAAGAAAAGGTAGTAGATGATAGTTTTGATTCGTCGATGGGTGCAAATTTTGATGATGTTTTGGGTTCGCTTAATATGCCCGTAAAAAAAATTAAAAAATTCACGAAGTCTCCTTCAACTCCCTCAAATAATAGTAGTAGTACAAGTAAAAAGGACAGCATCGCTCGCAGACAATCAACAATTAGCAGTAGTAGGGGCAGCATTTCTTCAAACAAAGTAATTGAAGGAAGATTGACATCCTCCACATCATATTCAACACCAAGTACATTAAAGGCCAGCACTCTGGTAAGATATTCGTATTAATAAATTTTTGTAGAAAAAATAAAGTAAATAAATATTTATCTTAAAGAAACCGGATTTATTGGCACCTACCGCTATACTGGAACCTTTGGATCCCAACATTGCTTTAGAACTACCCACAATATCCACAAATTACAAGCCTATGCCTCTTAATCTGACCGTTTTTAATAATGCTTCCTCTTCGTCGAAACCTGTACGAACTCTTACCGATGCCGAAGCTATTACTCATGGCATTTCATCGAAAACAATGAGGTATGTTGTAATTGCAATAAATAATCTAGTTTTAAACGACGTACACGCATAAGCGCCAAAAAGAAAATTTTACTGCAAAAAGCGTTTGTTTTCGAATTGCAATACAGAATAACTATTCCGTAAATCGCATAATGTAGTGAAAGTAAAATTTGTTTTTTGAAATCAAGAGATATCTGTCACTTACTAGATTACATTATTACATATACACACAGATCCGTATAAAATTATGCAAACATAAAATTTGATTTATCAAGATATTTTAATCCAAAATATCTAAAAGAATAAAAAATAATTTATCTTACCTGATAGCGTGGCCAAATAATATGGGCAAGTTGTGCTTGGAATGTGTGAATAATTTGTACGGGTCTGTGTGTAAAATTGCTTTTATTTAACATTTGTAAATTTTCACAGTTATTAATGGCCTTATTCACAAACGATTAATAAAGTTAATGTGTGCATTAAACCCGGTTTTCCCATATAAAAATCCAACAATAAACCTATTATAACTTAATTAATCGTTTGATTCGATGATGCCATAAAAGAACGAAAGTCGAAAATTTCCCATTTACGGCTTTTTATATATTTTTTTCATTAAAAACTTTATCCGATATTGAAAATAATTGATCATGCTAAAATATTATTTATTGTTTTCTTTTTTTTTAAGAACAAAAATTTATTCTGGTGTTCGAATTGGCCAAACTTTTCAAGTACTTAGTCTATTTGATATGTGCATAAGATTATTGCAAAAGAATATTGATGGTAAATAATTTTTTATATTATATAATGGGAACTTAAACTATAACTTTAATTTTTTTGTTCTTGCTAAATAAAGCTTTGGAATATACTGGTAGTGTACCATTTGAAGTTCTGAAGCCGGTCTTGGAACGTGCTACACCTAAACAATTGTATGTTTTTGAAGAATATAACCCCTATCTTATGGAAGATAGTGATATTGTATGGCAGCAACACGTTTCACGCAACTATCGTACAAAAAAACGTATTGAAAATGAATCATGGAGAGAAATGTTTATTGTGAGTATAAAATTTATTATGTAAAATGTTTTATAAATTAAAAATTATTGTTTTATTTCGGAAAAATTTACTTTATTTCATTTACATTGTTTTAATATAATTTTCAAATTTTTTTATTTCCAGCGTTGTAAAGAGGAAGATGAACGAAGGCTTAGTGTTTTAAAAGATTCTATTAAGGCTTCTCAAAAAATAGCAGCAGCCCCTGTAAGAAAAACACAGTTAGCTTTCATTGATTCAATGGTCAAACCGCCGCGTAATGTTATCAAGAAACAGGAACAATTCGGTACTAAATCAAAATTAGTTGCCACACCAGCATCACGTGTAGCATCTCTATCTAGTGTAACACCCAATGCTGCTAAAACAGGCGATCAAAGGCTAAAAGTGCTATCTACTGTTAGAGTCTGTAAGTATAAAAGCTTTGAATTGCTTAAATATCCGATTATTATTTATTAACTATTTTTTTTTAAATCAAATTACAGCCAGTTCATCGATACGTCCCAAAAAGGCACCTCTCATGCAAAAGACTCTGCAATTTATACGCGGCCTCCATAAGCGTTAAAGAATGGATTTAATCTAATTAACTTTTGTTTTCTAACTTTATTATAGACATACACATTTAAGAAGATAAAAAACAAAATAACTACATACATAATTTATTTGAATAACTTTATAAAATATTTATAGTGTGATAATTGCTTTAAAAAAAAACAAATTTAAAATAAAATTAGATTGACAATTTAGTAATGAAACTGTTCGAGATAGTATACAAAGTTAATATGTACATACATATGTATGCATATTTCGTTTGTACTTTCACTTACACAAAGTTTCTTTTGATTAATGTTAGTTATAAATCAATTTTATTTATTAATGCTAATGGAGCATCCAATCACACAAGAGAGATAGAGATTTTTCTTATAACAAATCATTTAGATATTTTACTCATATCTGAAACACATTTTACATCTAAAACATACTTTAGCGTTAAAGGTTATGATCTATTTCAAGCCAATCATCCGGATAATAAAGCCCACGCTGATCAGCTGTTTTAATTAAGTCTAATCTTAAATATGAATCACTAAGCCCCGTAACAAAACCATCTATACAGGCTTGTGGTGTAAAAATTCAGTGCGATAATTACGAAGTTTAAGTGCACAAAATTATGAAACGTTTTTCAAAACTCTTGGTAGCAAGTTTATTATCGGCGGAGACTTTAATGCTAAACATCCATGGTGGGGTTCAAGATTATCTAATCCTAAAGGGAAAGAACTTTTTAAGTGCATATCCAAACTAGGGTACAAAACATTGTCCTCAGGAAGTCCAACGTATTGGCCTACTGACCCAAATAAGATTCCAGATTTGTTAGATTTTTTTTATATACTCAGGCATACCGGATGTTGTTCTTGATGTCACAGATTCTGATGACCTTAATTCTGATCATTCTCCTTTAATTCTAAGCTACAGCACTCTAACAGCAAATATTGAAAAGAAGTATAAAATTATCACACATAAAACTGATGTTAACGCCTTTCAACATTGGATGGATCAAAGTTTAGAACTAAACATATCTTTAAAAACCGAGAACGAAATTGATAAAGCAATAGATAAATTCTGCAATGTTATTAAAAATTCTGCTCATATATCTACTCCTACAATACAACCGCAAACAGGCCAAAAAGTGTTTATATCTACAGAAATAAGACAACTTATACGAGAACGTCGTAGGCTTCGCAGAATTTGGCAGCAAAGTAGAAACCCTATAGACAAAACTAATTTCAATAGAGCATCAAACCATCTAAAAAAAGAGGATTGCGGAATTGAGAAATGATGAAGTATCTACTTTTTTGAAAAATTTGTACACCTCAAAAGATACAGATTATAGCCTTTATAAAGCGACAAAATACTTAAAACACCCAGTTAAAAGAAATGTACCAATCATGAAATTGGATGGCACCTGGTGTAGAAACAGCAAGAGCAAAGCAGAAGCCTTCGCTGAATACTTAGATCAAATTTGTGTGACAAAAAGGGGGATATTTACAACAACCACACCATTTTAATATGAAAAATACAACTGCTCTGTGGTGTATAAGAAGCGCTTGTTACTACCAACCAGTAGGTTGTTGGTATGAATCCCAGCGCAACCTTTTCAAAAAAAAATTTTAAAAGTAAAACTATTTCGAATACCATTTGCCCATATTTTAGTCGTCAATGGACCGACTTCAATTATTTTCAGTCTAAACCTTCGTATAACTCCATACAAGAGATCTGCTTCATAAAATTGACCGTAGGAAAATTGGGTCCATAAAAAACAACAGAATAAGAAATATAACAAAAAGTCTTTTGACTATATCTCATTAATTATTGGGCCGCGTTTTGCTATTTTCAAACCGAACAATTTTATGAAAAATTCCAAGAGAATGGTATAAAATTTATGTCTCTATGTTGTGCGAGGCCTTAGTTCTACTTACACCAAAATATAGCAGACGGACATCGCTCATTCTACTTCTCTATCTATAACGATCCAGAATATATATACTTTATGGGGTCTTAAATGAATAATGAAGAAATTACATACGGAATGACAAACCTATATATCCCCTTTCCTATCCACCAGATACATTTTTATTGCTATAAAACCAAACTTTAAAAAAAATAGTATTATTTACTGGCTTTTTTCGAAATTGATGGTAAGTGTGGAATACACCTGGTTTTTGCATTGTGTATACACCAGCTACACACATTTTAATTATCACACAAGCTAAACTATATATAAAACATGGCTTTTTTAATGATGCTTAGTATAGAACGCATGTAAAATTACCTGCTTTTTAACTATTGGCTTCATTTTTCAAAATTGATGTCAAGTATAGAATGCAAGTAAAACCAATTGGTTTTTGCATTGTGCAACAGGTACATACATTTTTAATATCACAAAAGTTAAACGGCAGCTGGTATGGAATGCATGAAAAACTACCTGCTTTTTAACTAGTCCCTATATCAGATACACTTTTATTGTTATCAAAGCCAATTTCATATAAAAACTTATACTAATTGTGTGGGTTTTTTCAAATCGATGGCTATTGTAGGCTGCATGTAAAACTACCTGCTTTTATCAAACTTTATTGCATATGAACTTTGCCATCAATCATGATGGAAAATCAGACACTATATTAGTTCAAATTGGTTTTTATTCAAGCATAGTCGTTATCTCGTTGCAACCGGGTGAAAAAAATATTAGCGCAAAAAGCACAAATTGTTAACACTGGCAAAAGAAAAAATATATTTCTTTTGTGTTTTGCAGTAGTGACTTTTCTGGATAAATATATTTTTAAGGAATATTTAATATCCCTTTATAATTAAACAATTTATACTTAGTAGAGACGTGTTTATTATTATATAAAGAGTGGAAAAAAGTGAAAATACTTGAAGCAGACGGTAGAATCTGTCGTTCTGTTTTTGTAAATAAAAATTCCACACCGTGCACTAATTAAAGACATAATGACCTCTATAGTTGAAGTTATACAACATTATCAACGTAGCATTGATAGCAGTCAAGAAAATGAGGACAGGGTAAGTATTCCCGATAAATTTAAATTTTAAAGTTATTAACAAAATTTATTTGGGAGAATATCTGGTAGTACTTTTTTAACAAAATATTAAACAACAACTGATAAAAACGGAAATTTAAAAGGAAACGTTCTAGAATTTTTAGAAAGTGATAAAAAACTGCAGTTTACTTTTGTATGTAAATATGCTTAAAAATGTACGAAATGTTAACTTTTCGTTTTTTTACGGTACATGAAGTATTTAGAAAAATCTCAAGAATCTTAATAAATGCTAGATTTACTTTATTTCAGTAAACTAAAGGCAAATATTAACGTGGTTCATAAAAACAAAACAATAATTTTTTCCGTTACTTTAAAAGCAGTGTTGCCGATAGCTGTGAAATATTTAAAAATGGGTAAAGACACGGCGAGTAGTGTTTAGAGTAGCATTAGTAGATAGAGGATTTGAACGTTTTAGGGAACAAATATAGTTTTCATACATAGAAAATTTAAAAATAGGAAGAAAATATTAAATGGTCAAAGTCTCGCATAGTTCTGTGCTATGGGTCTCTGAAGTTTTCATATATATGTAGGTATATGCACTTCTCCACTGCATTTCTGAACGTATAAGACTTATATTGGTATCATTTGAATATCAAATTATAGTCTTGAAGAAATCAGACCAGAAGGTGAAATACAAACATTATAAAAGTATTTCAAAAAGAAGTTTATCAAAAATTATTCAAAAATTTATTCCTTTCGAATCGAAATACATAATAACCCTCCTGTATATCCTAAGTTAGTGGATATTTTTTCTTGAGAAAGTAGGTGCGCAGGATAACAAACTTATAGTATTAAAACCTCTGAAGTCTTAAATAATAAGTATCTTCCACACGTTAAGCGCCCTTTTTTCTAATTAATATATCTTTCTTTTCTTTTTAGTTACTACACTGTATAAACAAACTCTATAAATTGCCAATTAAAGTAGAACACCTTCAAGAAACTGGTGTAGGTAAAACCGTGAACTCTTTACGGAAACTCAACGGTGAAATTGGGGTAGCTGCTAAAACTTTGGATACAAAATGGAAAGCCATGGTAGTGGCCCAAGAAGTGCCAATGGAAACAACTTCGCAGACGAACGAAAGTGAGACACATAACGATACAACCCCACACAACGATGAGGATGATGAAAATCACAACCGCAACAGTGCAGGCCAGAAGATCTCGCACAGCAAAAATAGCAGTGGCGACAACAAAGACAAATATAAAGAAAAACATAAGAATCCAAGTAGCAGTAGTAATAAAGATGGCAGCAGTAAGCATTCAACATCAACATCATCAGATCATCAAAATATTGAGAAAGCATTAAAACACTCACACGAAAAACATAAATCATCATCAAAAAGCAAGAGCGGTAGTAACAGTAACCACAAGGATAAGGAGAGAGAAAAGGAGAACTATGACCATAAAAGTAGTAGAGATAAACATATGGAACGACATCATGAAAAAGATAAAGAAAGGAGCGATAAAAAACGGGATGAAAAATCTAAATTGCGAAGAGAACAAAAAATGGAATCGCCAAACAGCACTCATTCTACTCAGATGAAAAGTAATAGTTATGCGAGCAGCTCCAAATCAAAGCATGAAGATAAACACAGCCATTCATCTTCATTGAAAGATAAGGAACATTCGAAACATAAAAGTTCATCAAAAGATAAAGAACGAACAAATGACGTAAGTTTTATGCACTTTTTGTTTGTTTTTAATTTCATTAAATCTTTTATTTAAGGAAAAACCTCAGAACTCAACATCGTCAAAAGATAAGCCGGAACACAAAAACTCTACCTCCAAATCTTCTAACAAAGACCCAGACAGTGCTGAACGTAAAAGACGTCACAATTCCGATAACGACTCTATTGACTTTAAATCTCCACAGCCAAAGAAGGTTAAATTACATAAATCTTCGTCTTCAACTACTGCCTCTAGAGCAGAGTCGTCTCCACCTCTCATGGCATCCGAAGAAAAGGTAGTAGATGATAGTTTTGATTCGTCGATGGGTGCAAATTTTGATGATGTTTTGGGTTCGCTTAATATGCCCGTAAAAAAAATTAAAAAATTCACGAAGTCTCCTTCAACTCCCTCAAATAATAGTAGTAGTACAAGTAAAAAGGACAGCATCGCTCGCAGACAATCAACAATTAGCAGTAGTAGGGGCAGCATTTCTTCAAACAAAGTAATTGAAGGAAGATTGACATCCTCCACATCATATTCAACACCAAGTACATTAAAGGCCAGCACTCTGGTAAGTTATTCGTATTAATAAATTTTTGTAGAAAAAATAAAGTAAATAAATATTTATCTTAAAGAAACCGGATTTATTGGCACCTACCGCTATACTGGAACCTTTGGATCCCAACATTGCTTTAGAACTACCCACAATATCCACAAATTACAAGCCTATGCCTCTTAATCTGACCGTAATGGATCGCGTTTTTAATAATGCTTCCTCTTCGTCGAAACCTGTACGAACTCTTACCGATGCCGAAGCTATTACTCATGGCATTTCATCGAAAACAATGAGGTATGTTGTAATTGCAATAAATAATCTAGTTTTAAACGACGTACACGCATAAGCGCCAAAAAGAAAATTTTACTACAAAAAGCGTTTGTTTTCGAATTGCAATACAGAATAACTATTCCGTAAATCGCATAATGTAGTGAAAGTAAAATTTGTTTTTTGAAATCAAGAGATATCTGTCACTTACTAGATTACATTATTACATATACACACAGATCCGTATAAAATTATGCAAACATAAAATTTGATTTATCAAGATATTTTAATCCAAAATATCTAAAAGAATAAAAAATAATTTATCTTACCTGATAGCGTGTGCAAATAATATGGGCAAGTTGTGCTTGGAATGTGTGAATAATTTGTACGGGTCTGTGTGTAAAATTGCTTTTATTTAACATTTGTAAATTTTCACAGTTATTAATGGCCTTATTCACAAACGATTAATAAAGTTAATGTGTGCATTAAACCCGGTTTTCCCATATAAAAATCCAACAATAAACCTATTATAACTTAATTAATCGTTTGATTCGATGATGCCATAAAAGAACGAAAGTCGAAAATTTCCCATTTACGGCTTTTTATATATTTTTTTCATTAAAAACTTTATCCGATATTGAAAATAATTGATCATGCTAAAATATTATTTATTGTTTTCTTTTTTTTAAGAACAAAAATTTATTCTGGTGTTCGAATTGGCCAAACTTTTCAAGTACTTAGTCTATTTGATATGTGCATAAGATTATTGCAAAAGAATATTGATGGTAAATAATTTTTTATATTATATAATGGGAACTTAAACTATAACTTTAATTTTTTTGTTCTTGCTAAATAAAGCTTTGGAATATACTGGTAGTGTACCATTTGAAGTTCTGAAGCCGGTCTTGGAACGTGCTACACCTAAACAATTGTATGTTTTTGAAGAATATAACCCCTATCTTATGGAAGATAGTGATATTGTATGGCAGCAACACGTTTCACGCAACTATCGTACAAAAAAACGTATTGAAAATGAATCATGGAGAGAAATGTTTATTGTGAGTATAAAATTTATTATGTAAAATGTTTTATAAATTAAAAATTATTGTTTTATTTCGGAAAAATTTACTTTATTTCATTTACATTGTTTTAATATAATTTTCAAATTTTTTTATTTCCAGCGTTGTAAAGAGGAAGATGAACGAAGGCTTAGTGTTTTAAAAGATTCTATTAAGGCTTCTCAAAAAATAGCAGCAGCCCCTGTAAGAAAAACACAGTTAGCTTTCATTGATTCAATGGTCAAACCGCCGCGTAATGTTATCAAGAAACAGGAACAATTCGGTACTAAATCAAAATTAGTTGCCACACCAGCATCACGTGTAGCATCTCTATCTAGTGTAACACCCAATGCTGCTAAAACAGGCGATCAAAGGCTAAAAGTGCTATCTACTGTTAGAGTCTGTAAGTATAAAAGCTTTGAATTGCTTAAATATCCGATTATTATTTATTAACTATTTTTTTTAAAATCAAATTACAGCCAGTTCATCGATACGTCCCAAAAAGGCACCTCTCATGCAAAAGACTCTGCAATTTATACGCGGCCTCCATAAGCGTTAAAGAATGGATTTAATCTAATTAACTTTTGTTTTCTAACTTTATTATAGACATACACATTTAAGAAGATAAAAAACAAAATAACTACATACATAATTTATTTGAATAACTTTATAAAATATTTATAGTGTGATAATTGCTTTAAAAAAAAAAAACAAATTTAAAATAAAATTAGATTGACAATTTAGTAATGAAACTGTTCGAGATAGTATACAAAGTTAATATGTACATACATATGTATGCATATTTCGTTTGTACTTTCACTTACACAAAGTTTCTTTTGATTAATGTTAGTTATAAATCAATTTTATTTATTAATGCTAATGGAGCATCCAATCACACAAGAGAGATAGAGATTTTTCTTATAACAAATCATTTAGATATTTTACTCATATCTGAAACACATTTTACATCTAAAACATACTTTAGCGTTAAAGGTTATGATCTATTTCAAGCCAATCATCCGGATAATAAAGCCCACGCTGATCAGCTGTTTTAATTAAGTCTAATCTTAAATATGAATCACTAAGCCCCGTAACAAAACCATCTATACAGGCTTGTGGTGTAAAAATTCAGTGCAATAATTACGAAGTTTAAGTGCACAAAATTATGAAACGTTTTTCAAAACTCTTGGTAGCAAGTTTATTATCGGCGGAGACTTTAATGCTAAACATCCATGGTGGGGTTCAAGATTATCTAATCCTAAAGGGAAAGAACTTTTTAAGTGCATATCCAAACTAGGGTACAAAACATTGTCCTCAGGAAGTCCAACGTATTGGCCTACTGACCCAAATAAGATTCCAGATTTGTTAGATTTTTTTTATATACTCAGGCATACCGGATGTTGTTCTTGATGTCACAGATTCTGATGACCTTAATTCTGATCATTCTCCTTTAATTCTAAGCTACAGTACTCTAACAGCAAATATTGAAAAGAAGTATAAAATTATCACACATAAAACTGATGTTAACGCCTTTCAACATTGGATGGATCAAAGTTTAGAACTAAACATATCTTTAAAAACCGAGAACGAAATTGATAAAGCAATAGATAAATTCTGCAATGTTATTAAAAATTCTGCTCATATATCTACTCCTACAATACAACCGCAAACAGGCCAAAAAGTGTTTATATCTACAGAAATAAGACAACTTATACGAGAACGTCGTAGGCTTCGCAGAATTTGGCAGCAAAGTAGAAACCCTATAGACAAAACTAATTTCAATAGAGCATCAAACCATCTAAAAAAAGAGGATTGTGGAATTGAGAAATGATGAAGTATCTACTTTTTTGAAAAATTTGTACACCTCAAAAGATACAGATTATATAGCCTTTATAAAGCGACAAAATACTTAAAACACCCAGTTAAAAGAAATGTACCAATCATGAAATTGGATGGCACCTGGTGTAGAAACAGCAAGAGCAAAGCAGAAGCCTTCGCTGAATACTTAGATCAAATTTGTGTGACAAAAAGGGGGATATTTACAACAACCACACCATTTTAATATGAAAAATACAACTGCTCTGTGGTGTATAAGAAGCGCTTGTTACTACCAACCAGTAGGTTGTTGGTATGAATCCCAGCGCAACCTTTTCAAAAAAAATTTTAAAAGTAAAACTATTTCGAATACCATTTGCCCATATTTTAGTCGTCAATGGACCGACTTCAATTATTTTCAGTCTAAACCTTCGTATAACTCCATACAAGAGATCTGCTTCATAAAATTGACCGTAGGAAAATTGGGTCCATAAAAAACAACAGAATAAGAAATATAACAAAAAGTCTTTTGACTATATCTCATTAATTATTGGGCCGCGTTTTGCTATTTTCAAACCGAACAATTTTATGAAAAATTCCAAGAGAATGGTATAAAATTTATGTCTCTATGTTGTGCGAGGCCTTAGTTCTACTTACACCAGACGGACATCGCTCATTCTACTTCTCTATCTATAACGATCCAGAATATATATACTTTATGGGGTCTTAAATGAATAATGAAGAAATTACATACGGAATGACAAACCTATATATCCCCTTTCCTATCCACCAGATACATTTTTATAATCATAAAAACCAAACTTCATACGAAAAACAGTATTATTTATGCTAGCTTTTTTCAAATCTATGACTAGCATGGAATGCATGTAAAATTACCTGGTATTTGCCTTGTGTATATACAGATACATTTTTATTGCTATAAAACCAAACTTTAAAAAAAATAGTATTATTTACCGGCTTTTTTCCAAATTGATGGTCGGTGTGGAATACACCTGGTTTTTGCATTGTGTATACACCAGCTACACACATTTTAATTATCACACAAGCTAAACTATATATAAAACATGGCTTAGTATAGAACGCATGTAAAATTACCTGCTTTTTAACTATTGATGTCAAGTATAGAATGCAAGTAAAACCAATTGGTTTTTGCATTGTGCAACAGGTACATACATTTTTAATATCACAAAAGTTAAACGGCAGCTGGTATGGAATGCATGAAAAACTACCTGCTTTTTAACTAGTCCCTATATCAGATACACTTTTATTGTTATCAAAGCCAATTTCATATAAAAACTTATACTAATTGTGTGGGTTTTTTCAAATCGATGGCTATTGTAGGCTGCATGTAAAACTACCTGCTTTTATCAAACTTTATTGCATATGAACTTTGCCATCAATCATGATGGAAAATCAGACACTATATTAGTTCAAATTGGTTTTTATTCAAGCATAGTCGTTATCTCGTTGCAACCGGGTGAAAAAAATATTAGCGCAAAAAGCACAAATTGTTAACACTGGCAAAAGAAAAAATATATTTCTTTTGTGTTTTGCAGTAGTGACTTTTCTGGATAAATATATTTTTAAGGAATATTTAATATCCCTTTATAATTAAACAATTTATACTTAGTAGAGACGTGTTTATTATTATATAAAGAGTGGAAAAAAGTGAAAATACTTGAAGCAGACGGTAGAATCTGTCGTTCTGTTTTTGTAAATAAAAATTCCACACCGTGCACTAATTAAAGACATAATGACCTCTATAGTTGAAGTTATACAACATTATCAACGTAGCATTGATAGCAGTCAAGAAAATGAGGACAGGGTAAGTATTCCCGATAAATTTAAATTTTAAAGTTATTAACAAAATTTATTTGGGAGAATATCTGGTAGTACTTTTTTAACAAAATATTAAACAACAACTGATAAAAACGGAAATTTAAAAGGAAACGTTCTAGAATTTTTAGAAAGTGATAAAAAACTGCAGTTTACTTTTGTATGTAAATATGCTTAAAAATGTACGAAATGTTAACTTTTCGTTTTTTTTACGGTACATGAAGTATTTAGAAAAATCTCAAGAATCTTAATAAATGCTAGATTTACTTTATTTCAGTAAACTAAAGGCAAATATTAACGTGGTTCATAAAAACAAAACAATAATTTTTTCCGTTACTTTAAAAGCAGTGTTGCCGATAGCTGTGAAATATTTAAAAATGGGTAAAGACAAGGCGAGTAGTGTTTAGAGTAGCATTAGTAGATAGAGGATTTGAACGTTTTAGGGAACAAATATAGTTTTCATACATAGAAAATTTAAAAATAGGAAGAAAATATTAAATGGTCAAAGTCTCGCATAGTTCTGTGCTATGGGTCTCTGAAGTTTTCATATATATGTAGGTATATGCACTTCTCCACTGCATTTCTGAACGTATAAGACTTATATTGGTATCATTTGAATATCAAATTATAGTCTTGAAGAAATCAGACCAGAAGGTGAAATACAAACATTATAAAAGTATTTCAAAAAGAAGTTTATCAAAAATTATTCAAAAATTTATTCCTTTCGAATCGAAATACATAATAACCCTCCTGTATATCCTAAGTTAGTGGATATTTTTTCTTGAGAAAGTAGGTGCGCAGGATAACAAACTTATAGTATTAAAACCTCTGAAGTCTTAAATAATAAGTATCTTCCACACGTTAAGCGCCCTTTTTTCTAATTAATATATCTTTCTTTTCTTTTTAGTTACTACACTGTATAAACAAACTCTATAAATTGCCAATTAAAGTAGAACACCTTCAAGAAACTGGTGTAGGTAAAACCGTGAACTCTTTACGGAAACTCAACGGTGAAATTGGGGTAGCTGCTAAAACTTTGGATACAAAATGGAAAGCCATGGTAGTGGCCCAAGAAGTGCCAATGGAAACAACTTCGCAGACGAACGAAAGTGAGACACATAACGATACAACCCCACACAACGATGAGGATGATGAAAATCACAACCGCAACAGTGCAGGCCAGAAGATCTCGCACAGCAAAAATAGCAGTGGCGACAACAAAGACAAATATAAAGAAAAACATAAGAATCCAAGTAGCAGTAGTAATAAAGATGGCAGCAGTAAGCATTCAACGTCAACATCATCAGATCATCAAAATATTGAGAAAGCATTAAAACACTCACACGAAAAACATAAATCATCATCAAAAAGCAAGAGCGGTAGTAACAGTAACCACAAGGATAAGGAGAGAGAAAAGGAGAACTATGACCATAAAAGTAGTAGAGATAAACATAAGGAACGACATCATGAAAAAGATAAAGAAAGGAGCGATAAAAAACGGGAAGAGAACAAAAAATGGAATCGCCAAACAGCACTCATTCTACTCAGATGAAAAGTAATAGTTATGCGAGCAGCTCCAAATCAAAGCATGAAGATAAACACAGCCATTCATCTTCATTGAAAGATAAGGAACATTCGAAACATAAAAGTTCATCAAAAGATAAAGAACGAACAAATGACGTAAGTTTTATGCACTTTTTGTTTGTTTTTAATTTCATTAAATCTTTTATTTAAGGAAAAACCTCAGAACTCAACATCGTCAAAAGATAAGCCGGAACACAAAAACTCTACCTCCAAATCTTCTAACAAAGACCCAGACAGTGCTGAACGTAAAAGACGTCACAATTCCGATAACGACTCTATTGACTTTAAATCTCCACAGCCAAAGAAGGTTAAATTACATAAATCTTCGTCTTCAACTACTGCCTCTAGAGCAGAGTCGTCTCCACCTCTCATGGCATCCGAAGAAGAGGTAGTAGATGATAGTTTTGATTCGTCGATGGGTGCAAATTTTGATGATGTTTTGGGTTCGCTTAATATGCCCGTAAAAAAAATTAAAAAATTCACGAAGTCTCCTTCAACTCCCTCAAATAATAGTAGTAGTACAAGTAAAAAGGACAGCATCGCTCGCAGACAATCAACAATTAGCAGTAGTAGGGGCAGCATTTCTTCAAACAAAGTAATTGAAGGAAGATTGACATCCTCCACATCATATTCAACACCAAGTACATTAAAGGCCAGCACTCTGGTAAGTTATTCGTATTAATAAATTTTTGTAGAAAAAATAAAGTAAATAAATATTTATCTTAAAGAAACCGGATTTATTGGCACCTACCGCTATACTGGAACCTTTGGATCCCAACATTGCTTTAGAACTACCCACAATATCCACAAATTACAAGCCTATGCCTCTTAATCTGACCGTTTTTAATAATGCTTCCTCTTCGTCGAAACCTGTACGAACTCTTACCGATGCCGAAGCTATTACTCATGGCATTTCATCGAAAACAATGAGGTATGTTGTAATTGCAATAAATAATCTAGTTTTAAACGACGTACACGCATAAGCGCCAAAAAGAAAATTTTACTGCAAAAAGCGTTTGTTTTCGAATTGCAATACAGAATAACTATTCCGTAAATCGCATAATGTAGTGAAAGTAAAATTTGTTTTTTGAAATCAAGAGATATCTGTCACTTACTAGATTACATTATTACATATACACACAGATCCGTATAAAATTATGCAAACATAAAATTTGATTTATCAAGATATTTTAATCCAAAATATCTAAAAGAATAAAAAATAATTTATCTTACCTGATAGCGTGTGCAAATAATATGGGCAAGTTGTGCTTGGAATGTGTGAATAATTTGTACGGGTCTGTGTGTAAAATTGCTTTTATTTAACATTTGTAAATTTTCACAGTTATTAATGGCCTTATTCACAAACGATTAATAAAGTTAATGTGTGCATTAAACCCGGTTTTCCCATATAAAAATCCAACAATAAACCTATTATAACTTAATTAATCGTTTGATTCGATGATGCCATAAAAGAACGAAAGTCGAAAATTTCCCATTTACGGCTTTTTATATATTTTTTTCATTAAAAACTTTATCCGATATTGAAAATAATTGATCATGCTAAAATATTATTTATTGTTTTCTTTTTTTTTAAGAACAAAAATTTATTCTGGTGTTCGAATTGGCCAAACTTTTCAAGTACTTAGTCTATTTGATATGTGCATAAGATTATTGCAAAAGAATATTGATGGTAAATAATTTTTTATATTATATAATGGGAACTTAAACTATAACTTTAATTTTTTTGTTCTTGCTAAATAAAGCTTTGGAATATACGGGTAGTGTACCATTTGAAGTTCTGAAGCCGGTCTTGGAACGTGCTACACCTAAACAATTGTATGTTTTTGAAGAATATAACCCCTATCTTATGGAAGATAGTGATATTGTATGGCAGCAACACGTTTCACGCAACTATCGTACAAAAAAACGTATTGAAAATGAATCATGGAGAGAAATGTTTATTGTGAGTATAAAATTTATTATGTAAAATGTTTTATAAATTAAAAATTATTGTTTTATTTCGGAAAAATTTACTTTATTTCATTTACATTGTTTTAATATAATTTTCAAATTTTTTTATTTCCAGCGTTGTAAAGAGGAAGATGAACGAAGGCTTAGTGTTTTAAAAGATTCTATTAAGGCTTCTCAAAAAATAGCAGCAGCCCCTGTAAGAAAAACACAGTTAGCTTTCATTGATTCAATGGTCAAACCGCCGCGTAATGTTATCAAGAAACAGGAACAATTCGGTACTAAATCAAAATTAGTTGCCAAACCAGCATCACGTGTAGCATCTCTATCTAGTGTAACACCCAATGCTGCTAAAACAGGCGATCAAAGGCTAAAAGTGCTATCTACTGTTAGAGTCTGTAAGTATAAAAGCTTTGAATTGCTTAAATATCCGATTATTATTTATTAACTATTTTTTTTTAAATCAAATTACAGCCAGTTCATCGATACGTCCCAAAAAGGCACCTCTCATGCAAAAGACTCTGCAATTTATACGCGGCCTCCATAAGCGTTAAAGAATGGATTTAATCTAATTAACTTTTGTTTTCTAACTTTATTATAGACATACACATTTAAGAAGATAAAAAACAAAATAACTACATACATAATTTATTTGAATAACTTTATAAAATATTTATAGTGTGATAATTGCTTTAAAAAAAAACAAATTTAAAATAAAATTAGATTGACAATTTAGTAATGAAACTGTTCGAGATAGTATACAAAGTTTATATGTACATACATATGTATGCATATTTCGTTTGTACTTTCACTTACACAAAGTTTCTTTTGATTAATGTTAGTTATAAATCAATTTTATTTATTAATGCTAATGGAGCATCCAATCACACAAGAGAGATAGAGATTTTTCTTATAACAAATCATTTAGATATTTTACTCATATCTGAAACACATTTTACTTCTAAAACATACTTTAGCATTAAAGGTTATGATCTATTTCAAGCCAATCATCCGGATAATAAAGCCCACGCTGATCAGCTGTTTTAATTAAGTCTAATCTTAAATATGAATCACTAAGCCCCGTAACAAAACCATCTATACAGGCTTGTGGTGTAAAAATTCAGTGCGATAATTACGAAGTTTAAGTGCACAAAATTATGAAACGTTTTTCAAAACTCTTGGTAGCAAGTTTATTATCGGCGGAGACTTTAATGCTAAACATCCATGGTGGGGTTCAAGATTATCTAATCCTAAAGGGAAAGAACTTTTTAAGTGCATATCCAAACTAGGGTACAAAACATTGTCCTCAGGAAGTCCAACGTATTGGCCTACTGACCCAAATAAGATTCCAGATTTGTTAGATTTTTTTATATACTCAGGCATACCGGATGTTGTTCTTGATGTCACAGATTCTGATGACCTTAATTCTGATCATTCTCCTTTAATTCTAAGCTACAGTACTCTAACAGCAAATATTGAAAAGAAGTATAAAATTATCACACATAAAACTGATGTTAACGCCTTTCAACATTGGATGGATCAAAGTTTAGAACTAAACATATCTTTAAAAACCGAGAACGAAATTGATAAAGCAATAGATAAATTCTGCAATGTTATTAAAAATTCTGCTCATATATCTACTCCTACAATACAACCGCAAACAGGCCAAAAAGTGTTTATATCTACAGAAATAAGACAACTTATACGAGAACGTCGTAGGCTTCGCAGAATTTGGCAGCAAAGTAGAAACCCTATAGACAAAACTAATTTCAATAGAGCATCAAACCATCTAAAAAAAGAGGATTGCGGAATTGAGAAATGATGAAGTATCTACTTTTTTGAAAAATTTGTACACCTCAAAAGATACAGATTATAGCCTTTATAAAGCGACAAAATACTTAAAACACCCAGTTAAAAGAAATGTACCAATCATGAAATTGGATGGCACCTGGTGTAGAAACAGCAAGAGCAAAGCAGAAGCCTTCGCTGAATACTTAGATCAAATTTGTGTGACAAAAAGGGGGATATTTACAACAACCACACCATTTTAATATGAAAAATACAACTGCTCTGTGGTGTATAAGAAGCGCTTGTGACTACCAACCAGTAGGTTGTTGGTATGAATCCCAGCGCAACCTTTTCAAAAAAAAATTTTAAAAGTAAAACTATTTCGAATACCATTTGCCCATATTTTAGTCGTCAATGGACCGACTTCAATTATTTTCAGTCTAAACCTTCGTATAACTCCATACAAGAGATCTGCTTCATAAAATTGACCGTAGGAAAATTGGGTCCATAAAAAACAACAGAATAAGAAATATAACAAAAAGTCTTTTGACTATATCTCATTAATTATTGGGCCGCGTTTTGCTATTTTCAAACCGAACAATTTTATGAAAAATTCCAAGAGAATGGTATAAAATTTATGTCTCTATGTTGTGCGAGGCCTTAGTTCTACTTACACCAGACGGACATCGCTCATTCTACTTCTCTATCTATAACGATCCAGAATATATATACTTTATGGGGTCTTAAATGAATAATGAAGAAATTACATACGGAATGACAAACCTATATATCCCCTTTCCTATCCACCAGATACATTTTTATTGCTATAAAACCAAACTTTAAAAAAAATAGTATTATTTACTGGCTTTTTTCGAAATTGATGGTAAGTGTGGAATACACCTGGTTTTTGCATTGTGTATACACCAGCTACACACATTTTAATTATCACACAAGCTAAACTATATATAAAACATGGCTTTTTTAATGATGCTTAGTATAGAACGCATGTAAAATTACCTGCTTTTTAACTATTGGCTTCATTTTTCAAAATTGATGTCAAGTATAGAATGCAAGTAAAACCAATTGGTTTTTGCATTGTGCAACAGGTACATACATTTTTAATATCACAAAAGTTAAACGGCAGCTGGTATGGAATGCATGAAAAACTACCTGCTTTTTAACTAGTCCCTATATCAGATACACTTTTATTGTTATCAAAGCCAATTTCATATAAAAACTTATACTAATTGTGTGGGTTTTTTCAAATCGATGGCTATTGTAGGCTGCATGTAAAACTACCTGCTTTTATCAAACTTTATTGCATATGAACTTTGCCATCAATCATGATGGAAAATCAGACACTATATTAGTTCAAATTGGTTTTTATTCAAGCATAGTCGTTATCTCGTTGCAACCGGGTGAAAAAAATATTAGCGCAAAAAGCACAAATTGTTAACACTGGCAAAAGAAAAAATATATTTCTTTTGTGTTTTGCAGTAGTGACTTTTCTGGATAAATATATTTTTAAGGAATATTTAATATCCCTTTATAATTAAACAATTTATACTTAGTAGAGACGTGTTTATTATTATATAAAGA
Source organism: Gymnocheta viridis (assembly GCA_956483585.1). Classification (NCBI taxonomy): domain Eukaryota; kingdom Metazoa; phylum Arthropoda; class Insecta; order Diptera; family Tachinidae; genus Gymnocheta; species Gymnocheta viridis. Next base: position 85,203,482 of record OY101440.1, on the reverse strand, counting down.
GTGGAAAAAAGTGAAAATACTTGAAGCAGACGGTAGAATCTGTCGTTCTGTTTTTGTAAATAAAAATTCCACACCGTGCACTAATTAAAGACATAATGACCTCTATAGTTGAAGTTATACAACATTATCAACGTAGCATTGATAGCAGTCAAGAAAATGAGGACAGGGTAAGTATTCCCGATAAATTTAAATTTTAAAGTTATTAACAAAATTTATTTGGGAGAATATCTGGTAGTACTTTTTTAACAAAATATTAAACAACAACTGATAAAAACGGAAATTTAAAAGGAAACGTTCTAGAATTTTTAGAAAGTGATAAAAAACTGCAGTTTACTTTTGTATGTAAATATGCTTAAAAATGTACGAAATGTTAACTTTTCGTTTTTTTTACGGTACATGAAGTATTTAGAAAAATCTCAAGAATCTTAATAAATGCTAGATTTACTTTATTTCAGTAAACTAAAGGCAAATATTAACGTGGTTCATAAAAACAAAACAATAATTTTTTCCGTTACTTTAAAAGCAGTGTTGCCGATAGCTGTGAAATATTTAAAAATGGGTAAAGACAAGGCGAGTAGTGTTTAGAGTAGCATTAGTAGATAGAGGATTTGAACGTTTTAGGGAACAAATATAGTTTTCATACATAGAAAATTTAAAAATAGGAAGAAAATATTAAATGGTCAAAGTCTCGCATAGTTCTGTGCTATGGGTCTCTGAAGTTTTCATATATGTATATGTAGGTATATGCACTTCTCCACTGCATTTCTGAACGGATAAGACTTATATTGGTATCATTTGAATATCAAATTATAGTCTTGAAGAAATCATACCAGAAGGTGAAATACAAACATTATAAAAGTATTTCAAAAAGAAGTTTATCAAAAATTATTCAAAAATTTATTCCTTTCGAATCGAAATACATAATAACCCTCCTGTATATCCTAAGTTAGTGGATATTTTTTCTTGAGAAAGTAGGTGCGCAGGATAACAAACTTATAGTATTAAAACCTCTGAAGTCTTAAATAATAAGTATCTTCCACACGTTAAGCGCCCTTTTTTCTAATTAATATATCTTTCTTTTCTTTTTAGTTACTACACTGTATAAACAAACTCTATAAATTGCCAATTAAAGTAGAACACCTTCAAGAAACTGGTGTAGGTAAAACCGTGAACTCTTTACGAAAACTCAACGGTGAAATTGGGGTAGCTGCTAAAACTTTGGATACAAAATGGAAAGCCATGGTAGTGGCCCAAGAAGTGCCAATGGAAACAACTTCGCAGACGAACGAAAGTGAGACACATAACGATACAACCCCACACAACGATGAGGATGATGAAAATCACAACCGCAACAGTGCAGGCCAGAAGATCTCGCACAGCAAAAACAGCAGTGGCGACAACAAAGACAAATATAAAGAAAAACATAAGAATCCAAGTAGCAGTAGTAATAAAGATGGCAGCAGTAAGCATTCAACGTCAACATCATCAGATCATCAAAATATTGAGAAAGCATTAAAACACTCACACGAAAAACATAAATCATCATCAAAAAGCAAGAGCGGTAGTAACAGTAACCACAAGGATAAGGAGAGAGAAAAGGAGAACTATGACCATAAAAGTAGTAGAGATAAACATAAGGAACGACATCATGAAAAAGATAAAGAAAGGAGCGATAAAAAACGGGATGAAAAATCTAAATTGCGAAGAGAACAAAAAATGGAATCGCCAAACAGCACTCATTCTACTCAGATGAAAAGTAATTGTTATGCGAGCAGCTCCAAATCAAAGCATGAAGATAAACACAGCCATTCATCTTCATTGAAAGATAAGGAACATTCGAAACATAAAAGTTCATCAAAAGATAAAGAACGAACAAATGACGTAAGTTTTATGCACTTTTTGTTTGTTTTTAATTTCATAATCTTTTATTTAAGGAAAAACCTCAGAACTCAACATCGTCAAAAGATAAGCCGGAACACAAAAACTCTACCTCCAAATCTTCAACCAAAGACCCAGACAGTGCTGAACGTAAAAGACGTCACAATTCCGATAACGACTCTATTGACTTTAAATCTCCACAGCCAAAGAAGGTTAAATTACATAAATCTTCGTCTTCAACTACTGCCTCTAGAGCAGAGTCGTCTCCACCTCTCATGGCATCCGAAGAAGAGGTAGTAGATGATAGTTTTGATTCGTCGATGGGTGCAAATTTTGATGATGTTTTGGGTTCGCTTAATATGCCCGTAAAAAAAATCAAAAAATTCACGAAGTCTCCTTCAACTCCCTCAAATAATAGTAGTAGTACAAGTAAAAAGGACAGCATCGCTCGCAGACAATCAACAATTAGCAGTAGTAGGGGCAGCATTTCTTCAAACAAAGTAATTGAAGGAAGATTGACATCCTCCACATCATATTCAACACCAAGTACATTAAAGGCCAGCACTCTGGTAAGTTATTCGTATTAATAAATTTTTGTAGAAAAAATAAAGTAAATAAATATTTATCTTAAAGAAACCAGATTTATTGGCACCTACCGCTATACTGGAACCTTTGGATCCCAACATTGCTTTAGAACTACCCACAATATCCACAGATTACAAGCCTATGCCTCTTAATCTGACCGTAATGGATCGCGTTTTTAATAATGCTTCCTCTTCGTCGAAACCTGTACGAACTCTTACCGATGCCGAAGCTATTACTCATGGCATTTCATCGAAAACAATGAGGTATGTTGTAATTGCAATAAATAATCTAGTTTTAAACGACGTACACGCATAAGCGCCAAAAAGAAAATTTTACTGCAAAAAGCGTTTGTTTTCGAATTGCAATACACAATAACTATTCCGTAAATCGCATAATGTAGTGAAAGTAAAATTTGTTTTTTGAAATCAAGAGATATCTGTCACTTACTAGATTACATTATTACATATACACACAGATCCGTATAAAATTATGCAAACATAAAATTTGATTTATCAAGATATTTTAATCCAAAATATCTAAAAGAATAAAAAATAATTTATCTTACCTGATAGCGTGGCCAAATAATAAGGGCAAGTTGTGCTTGGAATGTGTGAATAATTTGTACGGGTCTGTGTGTAAAATTGCTTTTATTTAACATTTGTAAATTTTCACAGTTATTAATGGCCTTATTCACAAACGATTAATAAAGTTAATGTGTGCATTAAACCCGGTTTTCCCATATAAAAATCCAACACTAAACCTATTATAACTTAATTAATCGTTTGATTCGATGATTGATGGTAAACAATCGATTGCCATGAAAGAACGAAAGTCGAAAATTTCCCATTTACGGCTTTTTATATATTTTTTTTCATTAAAAACTTTATCCGATATTGAAAATAATTGATCATGCTAAAATATTATTTATTGTTTTCTTTTTTTTTAAGAACAAAAATTTATTCTGGTGTTCGAATTGGCCAAACTTTTCAAGTACTTAGTCTATTTGATATGTGCATAAGATTATTGCAAAAGAATATTGATGGTAAGTAATTTTTTATATTATATAATGGGAACTTAAACTATAACTTTAATTTTTTTGTTCTTGCTAAATAAAGCTTTGGAATATACGGGTAGTGTACCATTTGAAGTTCTGAAGCCGGTCTTGGAACGTGCTACACCTCAACAATTGTATGTTTTTGAAGAATATAACCCCTATCTTATGGAAGATAGTGATATTGTATGGCAGCAACACGTTTCACGCAACTATCGTACAAAAAAACGTATTGAAAATGAATCATGGAGAGAAATGTTTATTGTGAGTATAAAATTTATTATGTAAAATGTTTTATAAATTAAAAATTATTGTTTTATTTCGGAAAAATTTACTTTATTTCATTTACATTGTTTTAATATAATTTTCAAATTTTTTTATTTCCAGCGTTGTAAAGAGGAAGATGAACGAAGGCTTAGTGTTTTAAAAGATTCTATTAAGGCTTCTCAAAAAATAGCAGCAGCCCCTGTAAGAAAAACACAGTTAGCTTTCATTGATTCAATGGTCAAACCGCCGCGTAATGTTATCAAGAAACAGGAACAATTCGGTACTAAATCAAAATTAGTTGCCACACCAGCATCACGTGTAGCATCTCTATCTAGTGTAACACCCAATGCTGCTAAAACAGGCGATCAAAGGCTAAAAGTGCTATCTACTGTTAGAGCCTGTAAGTATAAAAGCTTTGAATTGCTTAAATATCCGATTATTATTTATTAACTATTTTTTTACCATCAAATTACAGCCAGTTCATCGATACGTCCCAAAAAGGCACCTCTCATGCAAAAGACTCTGCAATTTATACGCGGCCTCCATAAGCGTTAAAGAATGGATTTAATCTAATTAACTTTTGTTTTCTAACTTTATTATAGACATACACATTTAAGAAGATAAAAAACAAAATAACTACATACATAATTTATTTGAATAACTTTATAAAATATTTATAGTCACTTATAGTCACACATCACTTTTATTAATAAGGTTTGTGTGTGAAATTAGTTAAGAAGAAAAGTAATCTTTGTTTGAATACTCCAAAGCAAAATGTTGTTAACAATATAAAACAAATATGACTGTACATACAAATAGAATTTACATGTTATTCCATTATTTTCAATCTTAATTATTTGTCGTTAAATAATCATACGTAATTATTTTTAAAACTATACCAGTTTTTGTAAATTAAATAACTCATGTTTTTGTTTTTGGATCTTATATAACAGACACTACAGTTAACGTCACAAACGTTTTAAATTGTACAACAAGGAAAATATAGTTATATAAATAAAATTTAAATGATCAATAATACTACAGAAATAAGTTCAATTTGCGAGGAACGAAAAGGTAAAAATCGCCGTTGGAACCCACACCTGATTTCGTCAAATATTTTTATGATTTATATCGGCCACTAAATTATATGACGCACAAAATTAAACATATGCAGTTAAAGGTTACATATTTGAAAAAAATAGCGACGATTTTTCTTATCTTTGAAAGGAAAGGTTGTGTGATTTCATATGACCAAAAACAGTATACAAAACTATTGGTATGGCCTCGTATAGTGTGAATGCGAAATTAAGCAACAGTCTGATACATTTTAAATATTCATGTCTTGGGAATAAGTAAAAAAAAATACAAAATATATGAAAAATAAGGGAAATGGATGTCGTAATAAATGTTCATCTCTATACAAGACGACTTAAAAATAAAAACAATTTTCTTTCTCAGATGTTCAACTTTTAAGCGATTTTAAAATAAGTATGCACTTTTCTCAAACGTTGTTTTTAAATGAAGTAAATAACAGATTAGTTTCTTTATGTAAACGAACCTAACACAATTGTACTTTAAGGTTTGGAATAACGTTTGATATTGAGAAAGGACAGTAATATTAACAATATTTTTTAGTTTAGCTTAAGTTACTAAATTAAGTTACTTAAATAAATAAAATAAAAACAATTGCAAACATATCGTCAACTAAAATCATTTCAGTATTTCAGTATTGATGTATATATGACAAAAAGGGGGATATTTACAACAACCACACCATTTTAATATGAAAAATACAACTGCTCTGTGGTGTATAAGAAGCGCTTGTGACTACCAACGAGTAGGTTGTTGGTATGAATCCCAGCGCAACTTTTTCAAACAAATTTTTAAAAGTAAAACTATTTCGAATACCATTTTTTGCCCATATTTTAGTCGTTAATGGACCGACTTCAATTATTTTCAGTCTAAATCTTCGTAGAACTCCATACAAGAGATCTGCTTCATAAAATTGACCGTAGGACAGTTGGGGCCATAAAAAAACAACAGAATAGGAAATATAACAAAAAAAAGTCTTTTGGGTATATCTCATTAATTATTGGACCGAGTTTTGTTATTTTCAAACTGAAAAAATTATGAAAAATTCCAAGAGAATGGTATAAAATTTATTTCTCTATGTTGTGTTTTGGCCTTAATTCTAACTACACCAAAATGTAGCAGACAGACAGACGGACAGACGGACATCGCTTATTCGACTTCTCTATCTATAAGGATCCAGAATATATATACTTTATGGGGTCTTAAATGAATAATGAAGAAAGTACATATGGAATGACAAACCTATATATCCCCTTTCCAAATTTTTTGGTGAAGGGTATAAAAATAAAAATGGAAAATATTTTAAGTATAAACAAAATTTAAATTTTTGAATTAACGAATTAAAACGAAAGAAATGTTCATGTTATTGATTTTTTTTACAAAAATAAATATTTATAAAAATGTCCATTTACATATACTATTTTGATTACTAGTGCAATAGTAGAAGATTTCCAAATATTAAGTGATGCTTTAAATATTTGCAACAACTTTTACAAAATTTTTTAATTATTCTTGCAAATAAAACGAACAACATCGTCTCCGAAACAGTAAACACGCGGATATCTAATTCAATATAAAAACAAAACTAAAACAACGGATAAATCTAACAATTAAAACCAAGACCTTTCAAATCAGTTCTAAATGATGGTGTTCTAAGAAAACAATCATAACAACTACAAACGATTTTACAGCATTCTCTTCTTTTTTTTTCGAATTCGATAAAAAATTAAGTTGCAATAGAAAAATAGAAAAAAAATTACTGTATTGCAAAATTATTTTATTTTGAAGTTAATTTCTTGTTTAAAACTCAATATTATCAGCAATCGTGGTTCTACAATATTGATGATCTCACCGATCGCAGAAATGTTTTTGTGTTCATGACTTTTTTACAACCTACACACATAAATGTTTATTTTCAAGATGTTGCAGGAAAAAATAACAAGTGATTTTATATGAGACACAATAAAAGCCATCAGAAATAAAAACATTTTGTTAACTACGTTGGGGAGTTAGTTAATAGGTCATTGCAGAAAATATAGCATGAAAAGTTTTTGTGAGTTAAAATTTTGTTCAACACAGTTTTCTTTCATTTCGATACACTTCATTTAGCGATTTTTCAACTTGCTTTTTTTATTTATTTATTAGGTCAATAGATTTTTACACCCTTACTGACTAATTATGAATAACAAATATAGAGCTATATATATAAAAATAATTGGTTCAACAATTTAGATATACAGAAAGATTTGTCTTCAGCGCGACGAAAAGAATCATTATTTGCATATACAGAACGGTAGTATTTTAATGCCAAGAATTCAAAACTGCGGATAGTTCTTACACGAACATTGAAGTTTAGTTGACTAAGTAGGAACTCTGAATCAACATCACCACGAATCAGACCAAGAACAAATAAAGCACTTTTTAGAGTAGGCAATTTTATCAGAGCAAGTCTGCTATGATACGGCGGCAAGACATAAGAATTCCAACCAAGACCACGGAGACAGAAAATTTTTATTTTTTTTTATTTTTTTTATTAGTATTAAAAATACTTTAAATATTCAAAAATATTACATAAATTCATATTATATTAGTTATAAGTTCTATATAAATAAATTGTATCTTACTACATTTGTACATTTTTTTCTAAATACATTGTAATTTCTTTCAAGTTTCATATTGTTTGGTAAATCATTGAACAGTTTAAAGCCTTTATAAAAAAGGGATCTTTGCATATGTGTTGTCATGACTCTTTGGATTCGAAAATCTTCAGTATTTCTTAGTGCATACGGTTGTACTTCTCCAACATATTTAATTTGATCGCATAGATATTCTGGGGCATCACATTGTTTCATTTTTTTAATAAAAATTAAAGTGTTGAATTTCAGTCTTTGATTTATATTTAACCATTTTAGTTCTCTAAGCATTTCGTTGATGTGTTTATATCGATTGCATTTTAGTATAACCCTCATTGCTTTGTTTTGTAGTTTTTGCATTCTTTCTACCTGACTATCATTACAGCAAGTATATATTATTGTCGATCCGTATTCAAAATGTGGTTTAATTATTGTATTATAAATATTTATTGCAGTTGTTTTTGATATTTTATTTCGTATTCTTTTAAAAAATCTGATTTTTTTCCCGATTTTTTTCCCCGATTTTTTTACAAGTATAGTCTATGTGTTCTTTAAATTTTAAGCCTTTATCTATTATAAATCCGAGATATTTTATGTGTTCAACCTTTTCTATTATTTTATCGTTAATTTTAAATATTGCTTCAGTGTTCATATTTATTTCAATTATTTTTGTTTTATTTTCGTTTAGTTTTAATTTATTCATTTTCAACCAGGTATTAATTTTATTGATGTCATGGTACATATTTGCTCTGCAACTTTCATCATCATCTTCTTCCGTGTATATTAATGTATCATCTGCGTATAGGACCATTTCACTGCTATCTAATACCTTTGGCATATCATTAATATATATAATAAATAAAAGAGCTCCCAAAATTGAGCCTTGTGGTACACCGAAATCATTTTCAATTTCATTTGACAAAACATTATTAACTTTAGTTATTTGCTTCCTATTTTTTAAATACGACTCGAACCACTTTAATTCCGTACCTTGTATTCCATACATATAGAGTTTTTTCACCATAATTTGTCTGTCGATTGTTTCAAAGGCTCGTTTAAAATCTAAAAAAATTGTTATTACTTTTTTTGTTTTTTCTATATTTTTCCATTTACTTATTACATAATTTACAGTCGTTTCACATGAGTATTTTTTACGAAATCCTGATTGGTACTTTGACAATATAGAGTTTTCTTCAATATATTTTTCTAATTGTTCTTTGACAACTTTTTCCAAAATTTTTTCACAGGTTTTTAATGTGTTTATTAGCCGGTATTCTTCGCATTTATTTGTTTTTGTCACTTTTTCAATTGGTGTTATCATAGTTACTTTCCAATTTTCAGGGAATTCACCTGTCTCTAACGATTTATTTATAATTTTTAATATTCATTCTCCTGTTACGTTCCAGTTATCAAGAATGATTTTATTAGATATTTTATCACAGTCAGTTTTATTTTTCATATGTATAATTATATTCTTAAGTTCTTAAATGTTTATTGCACGGAATTTGAATTGTTGGTTTATCACAGTTATTTGGTTTTCATATTGTTCATATTCTATGGAGTCTCTTATTACTTTAATACTATCTACAAAATAATTATTGAATTGACTAGCAATTTCTATATTATCCTTATATTCTACTTGGTTAAATATCACAGTTTTTATCACATTGTGTTTTTTTTAATTACTAGATCTTTGATCTCTCTCCACATTTGTTTTTGATCACACGCATTGGTAATTTTATTATTAATGTATTTATTTTTTTCGTTTTCGATTTTCACTTTATATAAATTTCTTATTGTTTTGTAATTGGTCCATGCCTGATTTGTATTTTCCAATTTTGCTGTTTGGTATTTAATTATTTTATCCTTTTTCATTAAACGTAATTCACTATTAAACCACCGATTTATATTGCTTTTTTCCCGTATAATTCTTTTATTAGTAAATTTTTGTATAGTTTCTTTAAAGCAATTATCAAATAAGGTTACATTTTCATTAATGTTTTCATTTTCATTATATACCATATTTTTACTTAACTCTGTGTTAAATGTCTCTTTATTGTACTTAAAAATTTCTAATTCTTGGTTGGCTATGTTGGTATAATAATTTTTTTTCAGTTTTAATTAAAATATTTATCATTTCATGATCTGCTATTTTATTTGTAGTGCTGTTGTTTACTGATATATTACAATTATTTGTTATAACAAAGTCAATTATTGTTCTAGAATTTTTTGCTACTCTAGTATATTCACTAACTAATTGTCTAAGACCATTATCATTTAGTATACATTCAAGTTGATTTTTATGTGTCGAATTTTTAGACCAATCAATATTAAAATCTCCTGTTATTAAAATATCACAGTTAAAATCACTTATTTCATCTAAAACTTCTTCAAAACTTTTACAAAACTCCGACTCTCCATAACTAGGCGATCTGTATATTGCAGCAATTATTATTTGATTGTCTTCACATGTGGCTTTACATACTAAAATCCAGTATTTAACACCTTCTATCTTTTCAATAATTTTAGTTAGTTTCCATATCTTTTTAAAATAAATAATGACTCCACCAGTTCTTGTAGAAGTAGAAAGCGACATAATATGATCATACCCTTGTAATATAATTTCATTTTCTTCTATGTCTTTTGTAATGTGGGTCTCCGAAAGTATAGATAAGTCCGGGTTTGCTTTAGATGCAATGACTTCTACTTGATTATAATTATTTACCAATCCTTGTACATTTGTGTATATAGCACGTATATTCTTTGATTGTTAAACTGATAAGCCAATTCTTCTCATTTTTAAATTCAATTTATTCTGATAAACGGGGCATTCTCTACTGTTTGTGAAAATTATAAATTGTTTTTGTATCGATTCAATACTATTAATATGAGTAGAATAACTAGGATCCCAAACAATTAATCCATACTCAAGAATTGGTCGAACAAGAGAAGTATATAAAAAGAAATTCCTTTGACCAGCGTTTCCTGAGTCCAAGTACCCCATATTCTTTACCATTATATAAATGTAATCACGAAAGTTGAGCCTATGATCCAAGATCCAATATGGTTTGAATTTTATTTAAAATAGCATTATCAATATAATAAGAAGTCTCGATCGGATTGTGTCTGAAAAATGACATGGGCTTGCATTTCGAGATATTTAAAATTCCGAGTCGGCATTTAATAAAGTATGTGCATTAATATCGTTAAAAGAGTTAAAAATTTTAACATCCCTTAGAATGCAAGACAACAGTAGGAATATCATTGATGAATAAAGTGAACAAAATTGGACCCAGGTGACTGCCTTGAGGGACACCAGAATGTACTTGAATGATTTTTGATGTAACATTCCCAAATTTGACCTGTTGAGTTCTTTGTGATAGATAAGAGTTTAACCATTTTAATGCAGATTGACTAAAGCCCATAAGTGATAATTTGTGCAATAAAAGATTGTAGTTAACTTTATCGAACGCCTTACTAAAATCGGTGTTTATCACACCAGTTTGCATTTTATTTGAAAAACCTTCATTGACAATAGTTGTGAGTTCTAAAACATTAGTTCTAGTTGAGCGAGACTTACGAAAACCATGTTGACATGGTGATGGAAGGGAAGAAATTTGATGATATACATATTATGTAGGTAATCAGTAAGAATTTTTTCAAGGAGTTTTGGAATTGCATTAATTTTAGCGATACCTCTGTAATTAGATACATCAGTTGTACTGCCGTTTTTGAATAAAGGAATTATATACGATTTTTTCCACACTGATGGCAGATAACACGATTCAATAGATTTGTTATATAATGCAGTAAGAGGCGCGGACAGTGATGCTGCGCAGTTTCTAAGGATACAGCTTGGAATACCATAGGGGCCTGGCCTAAACGAGTTTTTCAGCGATTTCAAGTTCGAAAGTACAGTTACAATATTTAAAAGCGGAAAATAAATCCCACAAGAATGAGTTGTAGCGTACGGATATGTTGTTGTGGTATCATAAGACTTGGTAGAATAAGTTGTTGAAAAGAAGTCAACAAAGTTCTTTTTGAAACATCATCATCAGCAGTCAAAGAGCCAATCTTCAAATGCTCCGGACAACCTGAAGAGCGGCGCTTGGAATTTACAAATTTATAGAAAGATTTAGGGATTGTTTTAATATTGCATTCAATGCGATTTCTATAGTTTTTGTATGCAGATCTTGCTATAGCATATTTACAAAAATCGACAGGTGCACCAGTTCTCTTATATTTAACGAAATATTTATTTTTCTTATTTTTTGCATTTCGTAAGTGTTGATTATTCCAAGGTGGTCCTTTATTACTGTAGACTTTAATTTTTATAACAGTAATGCTAATGAAATTATGAAAAATATTATAAAAGCTCGATACAATATTATCAAAGTTATCATCAGCAAGCACAGAATCCCAATTAACATTGGAAAAGAAAGTTCAGTATAGTTAATGCGAGTAAAACAGTAAGATTGAAAAGGCTTCAAATCTGGTTTTTTATACATATTATCCGGCAATGGTAAATAAATCAATTTCAAAAGGACGATGGCGAATGAACACAGGATGAGCCACAGGCACGGACAAAATCCCATAGGATAATTAACGAAAGCAAGATCCAGAAGATTACCAAATGCATTTGTAATATGATTTAGTTCGAAAATCCCGCATCCATAATGGGAATGTATAAAATCATAAATAATTGTTGGTAATATGTAATTATAATAAAAAGATTCAACCCATTTTACGTTTCGAATGTTAAGAAATGTGAACTTGAAATGGACGCAGGGGAAAGAGGGCGGCTACTGAATCTATACAACGCTTCAAATGGGCAAATTTTAACAAAAAAAATTATTTTGAGATTTGTTTTGCTGGTTCGCAGTATGGAGTTAAAATGCATCCGTTTATAAGGACTTCCCCTTAATTGTGCTTGTGTAAACTTCAAAAATTGTACTGTACTTTATAAAAAAAACATTTATTTGTTACAAAAGTACTATCACACTTCTATATACATACATACATATGTATATTTTTTTAATGTTTAAAACTTAAGCTTGAATACTTCTATGCTATGACCATGTACAATTTTACGTCTGCCTGACCAGAGGTCAGGATTTTATGTTCTGAATTTTTCAAAAAACATTCAATTCTTCCTACAGCTTTACCTCGGAAACCAATTGGAAATTTGTTTTTTTGTCGCTATAGACTAGAAGCAAAAACTGTAAAGCAAACTAACCCGAAAAAACTGCATCTATTGCCTCAAAATTACTAAAATGTCGAAAAATATTAGTTTTTTCAACATTTTTAACTCATACCTGACAAACTGGTGGCATGTTATAATGTCTATGTTTATGGAAAAATAAAGTTAAATAAAAAAATGGGGGAAACGCATAGTTTTCGAGTTATGAGCCTCTGAAGTTTTCACATACAACTACAATACATGAGTTCTAGTGATCAAAAGCTTTTAGAAATTCTTACTGAACTGTACTTGTACTGCATTTTACTATATTGCGTTCGTTTACACAAAATACAGTAAATGAGAACACAAATTGAGAGCCAACCAAAAAATTGAGAGTAAACCAAAAAAATCTTACGTTTCAAAAGGTAAACAACAAACAAACGTATGCTAGAACTGAGACGAACGACGAATTTTTGGCCGCGAATATTCGTCGTCAAAATTAAAATACATTAGTGTATATGAAAATACACACAATCATGGCGACGGCGAAATTCGTCATACACGGCGAACATTGCAATAGATTTATTTCTATTTCTTACGCCGGCGAACGACGAACGAATCATAAATAAAGTTTATTATTACTTTAATAATTATTTTATCGTTATTTTGTAGCATTTACAATATATATCCAAATATTTAACTACAAAAATTGGTTATAGTTGTCTTTTTGTTAATGTTTCATTTTTAAGTATAAATTATTTTATAATTAATGTTTATAAGTAATTAGTCGAACTTATATTAATATTTTATATATTGAAACGATTAATAAACATTAATTATAAATAACGATGGCACGCGTCAAAAAAATCTACATGTTTACGTGGTCATAGTTGGTTGAATACTAAAAAAGAAATTCAACTACAAATGACAGAAACCAGACAACATGATTAAGTACCGTTTATTCTCAGCAGCCAATGGCGTTGAATAAGCAAGAGAGACTGGAATATATAGAGTAGTTATTCATCATAGATGGGATTTCGTACTAATCGAAATTGATTTGACATGTGAAAATGAATAAGTTTGTACTTTTCGTATTCTAATTTGTTAAATAATACGGTTAAATAGTTGATATTCCTGATCACTAGTATCCACTGTCAAAAGTGGAAAATTGAACAAAGAACGCTGATGAGATGGTGTAGCGACCTCGAAATCAGTACTGATCCGTTCTGCTAGTATGATGAATAATAAAAATTGTTCTATATATAGTACTCTCTTAATAAAAATAATGAACTTATCCAAAAAAAATTTCTAATAAAAATTAAAAAATAAAAAATTTAGAATAAATAAATGGGTAAACTCGGGTTTGGACTTGAGCCGAAATTAATCGTTTCAATATATATGAATTATTTTATTTAGTACGGTCCCACTATTAGCTCTTATACAAAACAAGCAAACGAAATAAAACTTTAATAAAAATTGTTGGTGAAAACATGGAAGAATTATTTGACTAGTTTCATTTCTTCAAAAAGCTACCCCATTTTATATAAATATATTATGTAAAGAACCTCCAAGCGACTCCGTGCAAGAACTTCAAGAAAGTATGCTCAATTTGGTATTGCGCATTATTTTTCGTCCACTAACGCCAAGTAAAATTTGCGATTTATGGATAAAGAAAGATGATATGCGTGAATTAATCTATAAAAATTATTATTAAAATTAAAATTATCATTTCGGTTCCAATGATGTTTGACCCTTTGGTAGCTGTGCGGAATGCTAATTATAATACTGCAATATTACATAGAATATTTAAAACATCCTAATTATAAAAAGAATCTAATTACTGCATTCGACTTCTTTCATGTGGCATTTCGTTCCATTCACACACAAACGTAGAATAAAGGTTTCGAAGGGGCTGGCGGTGGTTTGCTTGATGATAATTGTGAAACACCTGTAATTCCAATGAATTTGTTTTATTTTTTTTAAACTAAATCCGATACAATCGAAACTATACTGATTACTTTTCTAAAAGGCGTGATTTTTTTCATTGTGTTATATAGCATATAGTCAAAAACATGATATTTATTGTTTCACAAAATTTTAAATTATTTGATACATGTTTTTGCTTTATTTAAACAGTACACAATAACTATCAATTATAACAGTTGTAACTTTTTTCGTCGTTATTGTGCTTCATACGACGAATTTACACAGCGAATTTTCGCCGACGAATTCGTCGCATTAGGCGAAATTCGTCGTTCGTCTCAGTTGTGTTCCTAGCAGTAAGAAAACAAAAAGTGTACAACTTGTGAAAAAATTATTTAAAAAAAAGAAAAATTTAATTTTAATTGTATTTACTACTTTGCATGTTCCGAAATGTTACAAACGAACATTTTAGATTTAATTTTCTTTTTTTTCGGCTCCATAACAACTTTTGAACTTTCTTTTTTTTGTACAGTAGATACGGGATATAAGCACATCGCATATAAGAAAAAACCGCTTATAAGAAAGTGGACCAAGAACAAACACCATGCCTTTTTCTATACTTTCAATACAAATAATTTTCTATAAAAGAAAATCGCATATAAGAAAAACTCTGATATAAGAAACTTTTTTCAAACACCAAAAATTATGAATGATTTGAAAAAAGATTTTATTATATTAGAAATTTTTTTTTCGGCAATACTAAATATATCAAAATTTAAAATTTTTCCGAAACAATAAAGAAGATAAATGATATGAAAAAGATTTCATATAATTATTATTATTATTAAAATCTTTTATTAACGAATCTTATAAACCAAATAAGGTACAATGTTATGAGATTTTACTTACGTACTACAACAATTAAATCTTATAATTGAATAAGGAAACTATTAATAATACTGTCTTGAGGAAAATTTGTAACAAAAACCTTCTATAAACTTTGAAAATATTATAATGAAATTTGGTAAAACAATCGCTAGTAAGATTCCTTTTAACAAAATCTCAGCGACTGTTTAGTAAATTTCTTATTGTTTCAAAATTAGACAATCTGCATTTTTCATTAAATGACAGCGTCAGATCATTGGCAAACGCGTTTAACTTTTTATGTTTAAATCTATTGTGCTGTAAGTCAGTGGGGAATCTAGGGGGAAGATTATGAATTATTTTTAAATTTTTGTTCTGGATAATCTGAAGCTTTTTTGTATGGGTCTTAGCAGTTTTGTGAAACCATGCTGGACTGCCGTAAGTCAGTATCGGCCTAATACACATATTGTACAACAATATTTTGTACAATTATGTTATTAAGTATGGGGTATAGAGCACGTCTACATTTTAAAGCTTTATCACAGATGTAATTCACATGTTGTTTAAATTTGAGTTTTTTATCTAAAGTGATACCTAGATATTTAATATCATCTTTGATGGGAATCACGTTTCCCCGACAGTACAAAATTTTAGTAGTAATACGTAATAGCCTGCGTTTTATTATCATTTTCTTTTATTTTCCACTTATTAAAATATTTTTGGCTTGTGGTAAGGCTCTCTTGCATTCTCTTGATTATTGCATTTGAAAGTTTTCCACTGCATATAAAAGCACTGTCATCAGCATAAAATGCTGCTTCCTGATTTCTGTGCACCTCAACGTCAGATGTATACAATGAGTAGAGTGTAGGTGATAGTACTGACCCTTGTGGCAATCCCGCTGGGATTGTTCTTTCTGTTGAGAAGTCCCCCAACACACACAACAAATGTACGGTTCTTTAGGAAACTTTGTATAATTTTTTGTAAATATAAAGGGAAACCTAATGCATTGAGTTTGTATAACATCCCATTGTTCCAGATGGTATCAAAAGCTTTTTCTATATCGAGAAAAACAATGCCAGTACTCTTGTGATTTCTTTTGTTACCTTCGATATAATTTACAACTCGCTTTATTTGGTGTACGGTAGAGTGTTCCTTATGGTATCCAAACTGTTGGTGCAAAATATACTAATCTTTTATGAATAATTTTTTGAAAGACCTTATCCAGTAAACTTAAGATGCTTATCGGCCTATAGCTGGTGGGTAGTTTGGGATCTTTTCCCTTTTTATGCATCGGTATTACTTTTGATTTTTTGAAAGTACGGGGAAATATGCCATTAATTAAACAACAATTGAATATTTTACTTAGAATTTCATAAAAGTAGTCTGGCATATTTTTTAGGATAATACTATTTATGCCATCTAACCCCGGGGCTTTATTGTTTTTTAATAGCATATTAAATGTCTTAACCTCAGTGGCATTTGTACGTTCAATATTATTACTACCAATAGGAGAATCATTATCGAGACAATTAACAAAATCAGATACATATGTATCCAAAGGCGATTGGTTATTGATAGTAATAGTGTGAGATCTACCAAAAGCATCTGCAATTGCATTAGCTTTTTCTGCACCAGTTTTTAAAACTTCATCATTGCAGAAAAGATCTGAACAAAACGAGTTCTTTCCCTTTAATGCTTTTGTTAATTTCCAGAATTTTTTGGATCCCGGGGGTAGTTTCGAAATAAATCTCGACCACGACTCGTTTCTATCCTTGTTAAG
Source organism: Gymnocheta viridis (assembly GCA_956483585.1). Taxonomy (NCBI): domain Eukaryota; kingdom Metazoa; phylum Arthropoda; class Insecta; order Diptera; family Tachinidae; genus Gymnocheta; species Gymnocheta viridis. The sequence continues at coordinate 85,186,230 of OY101440.1, read as the reverse complement.
GTGGAATTCAATTAGATTACTTAACTGCCTTAAGACACCGTTTAAGTGGGCTTTGTAAATCAGATCCCTACATCTCTGAAATCTACGTTTGAATTTATTTCTATGAGCAATAAGCATCTTAGATGTGCTTGAGATTTCTCTCTGCCACGAGTTTTTTCTTCCTACGGGAATCTTGCTAAATGCAGCGTTAACAATTGAAATTAATTTATTTAGCAATAAATCTACGTTGCTAGGAATACACTCTGTTTGGTCAATGTTTTGTAGTCTAATTTCACTTTCTACCCAAACTCTAATTGCTGTCCAGTCTGCACGATTATACAAGGCTACTGTATTTAATTTATTTTGAAACTGTCCATAAATGGAACAGGAAATCGGAACATGATCTGACTGTAAAATATTTGGGCGTGTCTCTAAGTTTGAAAAAGGGATATTGGAATTAGATAGTAAAATGTCTACTGTAGAGGACTGGACCTGGGTTAAGTTTTGACCGAATCGGGTAAAAGAAAATGGAAAATAAATGTAATAGGTTGCAAGCAAACAATGTCTGTAAAGCTCATTACCGGCTGTGTTATTAGATACACAGTTCCAATGTGTGTGATGTGCATTGAAATCACCAAAAATGAAAAAGTCACAACAGAAGTTTGTGAGTAAGTCTAACTCGGCCTTAAAATCCACAGTATAATTTGGATTATAATCAGCAGTAAAAACTACAGGACGACTATTAATTGTAACCTGTATAGAAATATTTTCAATGATTTTTGTGTTAATTTTGAGTAATAACTTATGAACTATGTTAGTTTTTACCGCAATGAGTACTCCTCCACCATGTGATAGCCGGTCTTCACGATAAATTTTGTAGCTTCCTAGTTGGAGCTTGTGATGCGGTTTTAAAAACGTCTCGTTGAGCAACAGTATATCAACTTGTTTGTCGTGAAGGACTTGCTCGAACTGTGCAGCTGCTGACTCGGTTATTATGCCTTGAGCGTTCCAGTGCATAACATGGACATTGTGTACAACAAATGTTTTATATGGCATGTTTAAGAATATTACCTAAGACTCTCAATTTGTCAAACTTTGTTTGACATTTTTCCAATGCATCTACTGCATTAAAAAATATATTCAATAGTTTATCATTGGATAACTCGTTGTTGTTGTCCCGCGTTTTGCTTTTGGTCACTTCAGAAAACATATTTTTCCCTTGGAACCGGGAGTCTTGTGCAATACCATGATGTTCTTGGCTCGATAGCTGTGGGAAATCACTCTCGTCTATTACATAACTACTGTTATGTCTTATACTAGTCATTCTAGTTTTTGCGGTGAGTCTTTGTCGTATCTCTAAGTATTCTTTACGACACGGGCATTTAGGGTCATCTGCCCTGTGGTTTGCATTTCTGTAATTTTTATTTGTACAATTATGACATTTGTACACTATACTGCCATCAGGCGAGCTTTTGTTTAGTGAACAATCAGCGTAATCGTGGTTACCCGCACAAGCTGTACATACCTTGACTCTGTTGCAGTTTTTGGCTCCATGACCGTACATCGAACACTTAGTAAATTGTGTAGGACCTTTATTACTCTTAAAAGGTTTTCTCCACTAAACAGCAATGTTACAGAAAAATCTGATTTTTAAAATTTCACGTATTGAAACGTGTTGCCTTTATAGCTGTTGTCGTCTGTCGGGGAAGACCAAACAGCACCATCTTGAAAATTTTACTATCTCTTACCTCGTGTGTGTAGAAATGCATGTTGTTGTTTTTTAGCGTTTTAAAGCCTCTTCATACAGCGCCATGGTGGTTGAAATTATTTTAGTTCCAATCGACATCCTTTTGAACATAAATTTCTCACCGATTAATCCTAGCACTTTGGAAAAACTCACGTTGGAATCCACAATTATCGGTGGAATTTTCTCATTTTTTAATAAATCGTCTTCTTCATCTTCGGACAGCAGATGAAACCTGTTGCTGGTACTCGGCCCATCGTTTATCTTGGGCATCTTGTATTTGGGGCAATTGCCCCAAAACTTCCTTCTTTTTTGACCATTCAGTCAGTCAAAAAAAAAAGTAAATTATTTAAAATGAAATAAAAATTAATTATTAATCCGCGAGCAAAAGTACACGTTGTTTACAACTCAAATCAGTGTTGCCCGATGAGATTTCATATAAGATTTTTTTTCTTTCGGGCAAAAATGTTCACATCTATTTATGTGATGCTGAATGCACTTAAATGGCTTAACATAAAACCAAGGCTTGAACTGAACACATTATGCTTTATTCAAAAGATTAGAATGGGAGATGCACCACAATACTTGTGTGAAAAAATAATATATGTTGGAGACGCACATCCATATGAGCTGCGAAATGCTGATAACTTTCGGATCCAATGTGCAACGTCGAAAGCGATGCCAAGATCGTTATTCTATAAAGGACTAACAAACATTATATAATAAAATTCCAAATAATTTAAAAATAAAATGGAATTTTAACATATTTAAAAGAGACACTGTAAACTTTGTAAGAAATAATAGCTAATGCTCTTTCGAAATTAAATAAAGTATGTAAAATATTTTTAATACTAATAATAATAAATAAATTTTAAATAATACTGAATATAGACAAAATATACAAATATGCGTTTGTTGAACCATAGCTTTTAGTTTGCATGTAAAAGATGTACGTACACCAGTAAGAAAAGAAATATGTACATACATATGTATGTTTTATAGAATACACACTTACATATAAGAAAAAAGTTTCTTATGTCGATATATACATATGTATATAAGAAATAACTTTCTTATAAACAATAATTGCTAATAAGAAAAAACCGCATATAAGAAATGGATTGATATACCAAATCGCCTAAAAATTAATATGCTTATAGATGAAAACTGGTAATGCACCCGAGTATCTGAGTGAACGACTGAGCTTTGTTGGAGAAACATAACAATATCCACTAAGATACGCTGAAAACTTTAGGATACAAAAGCTATAAATGTGGGGATGCTGAGGCCACAATTTTATAAAGGACTTCAATTATATAATAGTATTCCAAATAGCATTAAAGTTGAAACTAATTCAAATGTTTTTAAAAATAAAACTGTTAACTACTTCAAAATTGATAATGGGCCTTATTGCGATTGTTGTATTTTCGCCTTCAACAAGTTGTAGTAGATTAAAGAAGCACCCAAAATTATTACTTAATCTAGTACACGCTGTCGAAGTCGAATGCGAAAATACGACAAACGTAATTAAGTTCAATATTCGTCAAAGCTTGTTGTAATATGTACATACATATATTGAAATGTTGTTAAAGTATATTTAATACTAATAAAATAAATAATACTACTAGCAACGTTGCCAATTTAGCGCGTTTTTACTGTCCCAAATGCGCTGGTTTTCGTCTTAGCGCGTTCAATAAAAAACGCGTTAAATTGGCGCATTTTTAGTAGTACAGAAAAACGCTTCAATTCAACATTACAACGTTGCTATGCAACGGTCTCTTTTCCATAAAGGACCTAATCTTTACAATATGCTTCCTACCCATATAAAAAACTAAATAAATATTAATGTTTTAAAAAAAAATTAAATTTTATAAGAAATAACATATTAGAGCTTTTTTCTCTTTTTTTAGCACATTAAACGAATACGCCTACTATAATACAGGTCGTGAGATTTCGTTGCAATCTCTCTGTGATATAAATCTAAAGAAAATTGTCGTGAATATCAAAAAATCTAACGTAACATTACTTTTTCTTTTTACACTATTACACTTCAAACAACATGAAAAATGTAAGAAAGGTGCATCTGTGAACTTTCGGGGATATGACGTATTCGGATTTGGGAATTTTCGCCTGCTTAAATATTTGTAGATATTGTACGATTTTTAAACGTAGAGTTAATACAAAAAAATCATTCATAGTCGGCTGTAGGAAAATGGCAATTGAATGCCACAAGCCCCTACAATATTTCCTATAAAGAATTTACATTGCACTTCCAGGGTCAACACCGGTTGCAAGGTTAACAAAATCAAATAGATAGTAAAATATTTAAGCTTATTCTGAACTTGCCAAATAAAATAAAATACTTTTGAAATTACACAGTAGTTAAAAAAATAATGAAAGCATGAAGATAAAATTAGATTTAAAGAAGTTCACTTACCTTTCTTTTTTGTTGTTGTCTTTGCAGATGGTGATGATAATGCTGATGGCTTTAGCAGGCGGTAAAGTACACGCGTTGATTTTCTCGGCTGGTATTTATAGAGAATCGCTGCTGTTAACTTCTGACAATGATGATGCAGATGGGCATTGAGCAGAAATTGTTTATTTATAATTTACACTTTGTTTTGAAATAAATTTACTAACATTTAGTTAAATTGAAATATTTATAATAATGATAAAATAAAAAAGAATTAAGAGTAAAAAAAGAGTTTAAAAATAAAAGGGGAAGAGTGTGATTGGAAATACAATTGCATTTTTAGCACTTAGTATTATTATTTTTGTTTTTATTTTTTACTACTGCTATTATAATAAAATAATTTTTTTAGCTTTGTATTTGTTATTTTTTTATTGTTATTTATTTCAAATGTGTCCTTGAACTTGCACAATCAACTTTTATCGCTTAACAGGTTAAAAAAGAAAAAGAAATAATGCAAAGGCGCAAGGAGGGTGGGGGAGGAAACATTGTTCTTGCGTTGCTTATTTTTCTTGCTCTTTTGAGCTGAAATGCCGTCTACTTTGGTTTTTGTTAGAAATTTTAAAATATATTTTGTTTTTTTATAAGATAAATGATTTTTTATATTTTCGTATTTGATTTTCTTTAATTAGAGTTGATTGAATTGTATTTTGATTGTATCCACTGAATATTTCTATTTATAAACTATTAATGATGAGTGTGACTATTTGCATTGCACGCATTATCGCAGACTTTAAAGGTTTTTTTTCTTTTGTTTTCTTATTTTTTTAATTTTGTCATTACTAATTTTGAATTATTTTCTTTTATCTAAAGAATCAGTAAATTAATTTGATGTTTATAATCTTATGCCATTTCACGATTTTGTATTTGTTTTGTGGGACTATAACTCGGTGAAACGATCATTGAATAAAAGTTGCTACAGTGGAAGATTTGCAAACAAACAGATCGCGTGTCAGGACAACTCCCCCCATAAGCTTCAGGATTCCACACTTCTCTAGTAATCGGACAAAATCACTATGACGATCGGTGTCTGTATACACGAACTTCCGCTATAATTTAAATCACTTTCAATATATTTATTTGAGACACTTTTTGCAGAATAATATTCTCGATTTTACTAACTAAAATAAGATAATGAATACAATGAATAAAACAACATTTTGAGTATGGATCAATTACTGCGCACCATCAGGTTAGCGCCCCCACTTTCAGTCACCGTTAATGTTAAATATTATCTAAAACAATTGACTTATAACCTTAAAGTTTTCATCCAATAGACTCTTATCAATTCTCTTTAAAAAAAACAATAACGACTGATGTAACATTCAAGATAAAATTTTAATTAATTTTTAGAAAAAGTATATATTAAAAAAAAAATGGTCAACAGGATAGCGACATCTGCGATAATTTGATTTTAATTTGTATTTCGAACAATTTGTATTCGAGCTTTTCAAAAGAGATACCGTATATCCGACAGTACAAAATATGTGCAGTATATAAACTAGCTTCGTGAATAAGAGAATGAAAATAAAGTATAATTTTCAATTCAAGTAAAAGGTTATTTCCACTGAGTGTAAAATGGTTTTGTTTCTTCTATATATATATGTATATCACCTCCCATTAATTAGATATTTTAATATGCAACTGTTCTGCGTTAATTAATGGAAGCCCAAGGAGCGATATATTGTTCGACAGCTGATAATTTTGAGGAATGAGTTTTTGTTGTTGGTAAAGAATTTTAAAAATAAAGAAGTTTTGTGCAAAATATGTTCGGAATATTAACTTGGATTCGTTAAGAAAATTATTAAGAATTTAGAGATCCCAGATCAATCCAAGATGGTAGTTCAAAAACAATGCTTTCTTATGATATCGATGCAGGAAGTGCCATTGTTTCGACATGTAGTATCAACAAATCGGTGTGGCATGGCATAAAAGCTGTCAAAATAATTTTGTTGCAGCATTAGTGATCTCCTACATCTCGTTTCGGTAATAATTCGTCCGCTTGTTCATACATTTGTATTTGCACTGGTGGTCAAATAATTAGGCCCCAACACATAGTTTATATGAGTAATTTTTTTTAACATGTTTGCTTAGGGAATATATTCGGGTAAATTTAATAATTGGGCAATAATGAAAGTCTAGCATTCAAAAAGCACAGCATAGTTTTTAGTAAAGTTTCTTTATGCAATCAATTGAAACTGCTGCTACACATAGCAGCAACTACGGCGACATTTGATTTACTGTAACAGTAGTTTGCACACGGTCTGCAAAGTTTAATGCATTTGCAAAACCCCTCTTTATTACATTACGTTATAACTATAGCATATAACGTAGAAAATAAAATTATTAAAAATCAGAAATAAAATTGAATTGTATCTGAAAAGACTATCTTATAAAGAAAACTAATTACCCCATCCTTTTTATTTAAATATGTCAGATTAATATCTGCACAAATTTTTTTAAATATTGTTGGGTAACTCCTGTTTTTCATTACTGCAAACTTTTTCCATAACTCATTTCGATTGTTTTGTACGGACTCATGCGTCATTACATGGCAACATCTCTAAGAGTGTTATTCTAAAAAACATTAACATACGTGAGGTGTGCTTCGGATCGTTGTCGTACATGAATGATTTTATTTTCTACGTCATATGCTATAGTTAGAATATAATATAATGAATTAAATTACTTACATATGTATGGATGTATGTATTCCCAAGTTCGAAAATAAATAATGTAAAAGCAACCAGAAATGGTTGGATGGTATAATAAGTTGTCAATCAATTAAAGTCAAAGGTTCATGCCAACAGCGCCACAACCACCTGTCCAATGAAATATGATAAATATTTCTAAAATTTTAATCCTGATTGTACATATACCACAGAAAAACAAAGTTGGCGGAACTATCAATAATTCTTGGCCTTCATCACCCTTCTGGAGATACATACACATGAGGATAATTGCCATACACTATACAGGAAATAAAACCTTCCATAAACATGATATCTTTGTCGCCATCTCCTAGCCTCTACCGTGTCTCATACAGACAATGCACAAGAAGCAGTTATTCGATCAACGTCTGATCATTAGATGCAAGCACATTTAACCAGGTGGAATCGCCACGACAGCTGATTATTTTGTAAAACCTGTTTTGACCAAGAAATGTCAAAATTACAAAAGTATTTGCTTTTACATACACTCAGAACATTTCTCGTATAGTTGTTGCTTTTTTCTCATTATTTCATATCATTTGTTTTTGCAATTTCATTGTGATTTACACAAACAAAATTCCCTGCTGTTATTGCATTGTTGTAGTTCTAATAATGCCGGTTTATACTATAAAGATTATAGTAAATATGCCGTTATTGGAAGTAAATTAATTTTTTTTGTGTTTAATTTTTTAATAAACCATGCACCTCTTTCTTTTTTGGATATTTTAGATATTTAATTTTGTGTTAAAAGCCATTAACATGTTCTGGCAACACTAGTTAGTATACATATGGTTTTACACAGAACTTCACCACTAACTATGCATGCGTGTTGTATGTACATACATACATACATACATATGTACGTAAAGTTTCCATTGCAATAATTTCATAAAATTAACAATACTTTTAATTTGGTTTTTTAATTTGAGTTTTTACCAATGCACACATACATCTATGTGTCTTAAAAACACGATTTAATTATTCATGCAATGGCAATAACAACAGAAGGCAATATGTAATTGATTTCAATTCGAATAAGAAACTTCAGGAAGAATAAAATACAAAGAAAATAGATAATTCACACACACACAACAAAATCCATGTAAAATAAGAAGCAACACCATGAAAACTTTGTATGCAAATGTTAAACCATATGTAGTTGAGATTACATTATAGAGCAGAGCACAAAATGGTCTAATTCTAATAGTTAATGAATTATTTATCTGATTTTGTTATTCTTTGTAATTTAAAAGAAATTTAATGCTAGCTATTTCGTTAATTTTACTATTTCCAGTGCTTGTTTTTGTAGATAAACGTGTTTTATTTTTTTGTATTTCACACTACCTCCTCTTATTATCAAATTCTTCTTTAGTCAAGTTTCCTTTGCTCGTTTTTATTCTCGTACTTTGCACTTTATTTCCCTTTTCATGGATTGCTTCTTTTAATCAAATTCACTAAAGCAATTTATGTACTTCAAAATAATTTTTTTTCACAAAATTTCTGACTATTTTGCACTTTAATCCGTATTTATTCAGATTAAAAAAACGAATAATTAAACGTAAATAGAACGTTATGATGTTGTTGCTTTTATTTCACTGAATTCACAGAAAACGCGTTTTATTTATGGTTTGTTTTTTCCTTCTGTATCTATATTTTTATTAATTAATAAGTTTACTTTTGTTATTAAGCAAACTTTTTGTGTTATGTTTCCAAAAAATATCGGTCGACTGAATTCCCGAACTTGTCCGTGTTTTTTCAATTGTCTTTTTTGCTTTACAATAATTTCACCACACTGACGCATCCAGCAGAGAAAACAAAACAGCAAAACGAATCACGCAACATGCTGCTGCTTCACTGTCAACATGCTAATAAGTAATGCAAGCTTTTATTTGATTTTCTAATACTAAAAAGCTTTACTGTTGCTGTAAAAAATCTTATAAACATGTCGCTAAGCACAACTGTTAAGTATGTAATTTGCTAATGCAACAGTGGCGCGTACTTCAAATTAATGTTTATAATGCTGGAGTGTGTTTATTTTTTATAATAAACTGAAACTCTTAGATTATGTATGCATGTATGTACATAAATAGTGCAATGCGATTCACACATTTTTTAATATTATTTTTTATGATTTTTGTTCAACTAATTCTTCAGCATAAAATTTTATTAACAAATTACAATTCTCCGCGTTCAATTTTAATATTAAGTACATACATGTTTATATACAATCTCTTACCTGTGATATATAACGTAAGCCACCTCCATTGAACATAGGATCAATTAAGCTATTCTCAGTTTTTCCACTGTCAATGTTACTAATCAAACTGTCATTAAGTTTGCAGCAAATCTCGTTAATATGTTCGAACGTTTCATTCATAGTAGGTTTTGATATGTTGGTCATTCCCGGAGTGGTCGGATGTCTTTGATATTCACCTTCAATGTCGCTGATTGGCGAAAGGGATTCTAGTCGGGGCAGATCTTCTATGACAATCATTTTATACGATCATTAATGGAATAAATCTGAAAGTGAAGAACTCAAAATTATTTTGTCTGTAAATATTTCTCTGATATATGAAAATATATCAAAACCTGAAAAATTGCATTATTACCGTTAAATATTGCTCCTTTATTGCAACATAGTCATATCTCAACAAAACTGATTCTTCAGAAAACGAAATTAAATATTTTGATTTACTAACACCTCGAAGGAAAGGTAAAAATATTACACCTTCAATAGGTGAGTAGACACGATACATATTTGTAAGTTTTTTTTTTAATGAAGAAGGACACGATTTATTATTTTAGTATATTGTGGACAACTGCATTAAATTTTCGGTCAACAATGTTTATTTTTAATACAAAATAATTTACTTAACTGCCCCATGAAACAAAAAATCATTATTATGCCAATTAAAAAATAGACATACTAAGTTTTAGAAGAACTTGCCACTTGTAAAAAATTTGATATTAGGGGAAGGATCCAAGATGGCATAAGTGGCGACCAGAATTTGCTGTCGGCTTAAAAAGTCACCAGCGACGAAGTATATAAGAAACTAAAAGGGCGGTATCCAAAAGCGTGGCAAAAAAAATTTTGGAAATTGTTTTCAGCTAATCTATAATCCCAGGGGGTGACGAGCTCAACTTTTTTTCGATACTGATTTGGCGGCGGTATTGGTTTTTCGGTTTAATAAAATCCGAATTCATTCTACATAGTATGTATGTGCCTATTTTATTGTTTTAATGAATTTTTTTCGTTTTTTTAATGCTTTCATTAATAATAAATTAAAAACAGTTAAATTTATTTGTTGTAATTAGCTAATCTATGTATATGCCATCACTTCGTTGGATGCTAATGCCAATTCATCAGTAGATCTTTAAAAACGGTTCCACATTTGTTGTCCTCCAATGAAGGAACTATCAAATTCTAAATAGATGAACCACATTTGAAAAGTTTTCAAAACTCTTATGCTTATAGTTAGACTAGATTTATTTTTGCAATAAAAAACAATTTTTTACATAAGAACATATTTAGACAGATAAGTAAATTCACTTAGCCGCATTATTTATGCTGCTACGTGAAACTGTATAACAGAATATTTTGCTTATGTGCACGAATTTCCCTAAAAACTTGAATGTGCAGCTAAACGAAAAATACTGTACATCTTAAATCAAAAATCAAGTTTCTTGAGATATGAATATGTGGTATTAAAGGAGCGATATTTACATATGTACATACATACATACATATATTCATATATACGTTTACATCAAAATATATTTGGCTTGTACTTTTGTTGTTTGTGGCGAGTTTTCTGCAACTAAACAAGATGAACTTGTTAATTAAACAATTTTTTCCGAAATTCTCATAGTGACTAGCTTAACCTCCAATAATTATCTCAGTTCCAATTTAATGAAATCAAATGGAGTTTTATTTTCCAACATTATTTTTAAAATATTTATTAATGAAAGTAGCAAGCCCTCGTATTCGATCGATTGTTTGGTTAATCTTAAAAATTAAACATTTTTTAAATTTAATTTAAAGAAAAATCGAACTTTTATGTCCTTTACAATATGGAATATGTTCTTTGCACTCTTTGTGAATCGTACAAAAAAAATGCACAATAAAATTGTAGGTACACAATACATTTTAACGAGATAAGATTTACTGCCTGTTTTTAGAAAATAAAAACCAAATTGTGAGTGAGAATTAATATTAAAAACAACAAAATACGAAAATTTGTTTTTGTGTTCAATATAAATTCTCACTCACAATTTTGTTTTCTTTTTCCAAAAACAGGCAGTTAATGTTTATAAAAATTATTACGACGTGAAACAAAGACTTGATGATCTATGTAGTTTCAGTGGACTTTATTATTTAATTCTTAAAAGAAAAACGTTTGTAGAACAATTTTTTCAAAAAGCCACCGTCATATGTATGTAGCTGGAGTATTTTATTATAAAGGGAGTGCCATAGTTTTTTTTATTACTTTTTTATTTGAATTTAAAAATTGTCTTTAACAAAAAATTCAGAATCTAGTTTTAAAAATCTAAAATGTATGTGTCTACCAGAACTTCAAGAGATAACTCACAGCGGATCTTAATTAGAAAATTTCTTCTATTTGATGTCGGTGACCTCCTTTGAGGCTGCTTAGTGGCGCCGCTTCCTTTAAAAATATAAGATCCAAACACGACTTAGTCTTTATATCAAAATTTCTAGTACTAGCTTAAAAAGGTGCAGGGGCAAATCATATCATTCGATAACGATCGAAATTTCCATTTAAATACTTTATTTCCATTTTTTTGCAAAATGTCGTAGTTTGACCGTCGCGTTGCAAACAATTTATGTGTGTAGTTGTATGTAAATTCCCAATGAAAGGTAAATAATATGAATTTTTTTCGACAAAATTTATTACCTTGTGAGATAACAAAATAAATAAAATTAAAGTGTAGTTTCCACTATCTAGACGGATGACTGGAGTAAAAAACATTTATGGAAATCACTCAAAAGGCTGATCGTCTGAATTGTAGACACCAAACTTTAATTAATTTCGCAGATTCAAACTTGACACACAAGTCATGGTTAAGTATGGTAGTAGATATCACACAACCTCAAATACAAAATAGTAACGAAAATAGTACGTAAATTCGAGAAAGTTCTACAAATAGTGATGATAGGGTTGTCATTCGTACTGTTTTAAATAGTACTCGTACTGTTTTATTCACAACACCTAAAACAGTACCGCAAAAGTACTGTTTTTTTTAGATTTGTACTGTTTTTGTACTATTTTTTTATATATTACACATTTTTTATAAAAAAAAGTGTTTGCATTTTTTTATGTATACGAAATTTTTTGTATAAACATTTTTTGAAACGCTCTGTTTTTATTTCACTTCGTTTCGTTGTATACAAGTTTGGTTTGTTTATGTTCTAAACAAAGACTGTTATGTTTGTAAATATGAAGGTTTTAAGTTTTTAAGGCCCCGCTAACCGAGCGTTGCTGTAGCCGTACCGTAGCGCACCGTACTGTTAGCACGTTGGTCCACTTAAAGATAATTTAAAAACGTACGTTTGTTTTCTATTGTTTGTTTTCTATTGCCAGGAAAAAGGAACAGTTGTATTAAAAATTTTCAATAGGTGACTTGTGCAGAAAAAGTACCTAAGATATTTAAATGATATCAGAACTTTATTTTGTGTATGTATGTATATAAAAATTATTTATTATTTCACATTTATATTATAAAATTATAATATAAAATATAAACAACAAATTAGTGTTTATATGTGCATACAAAAAAATTGATACCATTTGAATTATTTTATATGTATATACGTACATACCCACATAGCATTTGGAAGATTGTTTTTGAAAAAATCACCCAACTGAGTCTTTTTCGAGTACATTTGATAAGCAAAAACTGATTAGTTGCTTCCGCGCTTAAAAAAAGACTCGATAACGATTCATGTTTATATTTAAAAAATGATTTATTGAAAATACAATAAAAAATTACAGCAATCGTAAATAAATCTTGGATATGTTTAAAATGTGATTGTTGAGAAAATATTTGGGAACGTGTTTCAAACAGTTGGGCGATAAAAAAATGATTCTTAAAATATTTTCTACTTAAAAGTAATAATTTTAATATTTATACAGTTACTTTAGTGTCATTAATTTTGAAAAGATTAAAAAATATATCTATATAAAATAATATATATCTATGTACATATATATATATATATATATATATATATATATATATATTTTAATTGAATTAAATAACTAAATTAAACTTAGTGAGTGAAAGCAAGTGAAAATAAATAAAGTGCAATGTCAGCCAAACAATTAAAAAGATTAGCGAGAAAAGATGCAGAAAAATTAATGTGGGAAAAAAAGAAAAACCAATAATTCTCCGGAGAATTTCCAGGAGGAAGTGGAACCTTGTTCCACAAAAATTAATTATAACTTAAATGATTTAAGTGACTCCTCCAATTTAAGCGATACGTGTTCTTTCGATAGTGAAGATGAAAAAAATGATTTTAATTTATGCCTAGAATTAGCTAGTTGGGCTATCCAATATAAAATAAGCTTCGTTGCGATTAATGCACTCCTGTTATTGCTACTAAAATGCAATATCAAAGTCCCAAAAGATGCAAGGACTCTTTTAAAAACACCGTGTTCTGTCGTTGAAAGAAAAATTGGTGAAGGTAAATATATACATTATGGGTTAAAAAATGATTTAACAGATTTCTTAGTTAACCATGATTGGAAAATTTTACTGACGAGTTGGCTTCATATTACAGCTGGAAGGGAACTACTGCTAAGCCAAGCGCTGAAAAATGTTTCTTAATTACAGTAATAAAAAGTAGGTACATGGTTATATTACATATTTCTTGATTTATTTGCATATATATTTATTATATTAAAAAATATGAATTTCCCACATTTTTATTTCAGATATATGCCATATTAAATTCAAGTGCACAGACAGACATGAATTCAGTCCTACAAAAACACTTTGTGCACGCTAAGGACAGAATGACGAAAAAAAGAAAACGTATTGATCAAATTTTTTTTGTGTAATAAGTAAATATGTATGTATGTTATGTTATGTTATTTTTCTTGTTTTTTCTAGTGCTATCATCTCAAAAGCTATGCTATATATGTTATTTTATCAGATATTTTATGTTATGTGTTATCCAGCTTATTTTACTAAAAAAATCCATTTTCACTTTACTTAAAATAGTTATTAAAATAAATATGAATTCACTAAATAAATGTTTTTAAAAATTAAATATTTAAAATATACACATATGAGCTTTTTCAATTCTGATCGAAGATCACAAATGCAACTAAAAATTGAATCGAAAAAGAACCACAAACGACTAAAAATAAGACTAAAATGTGAATCCATAAAGACACCCGATCGATAGCATATACGATTAAAAAATGATTCAAAAAAGACTCCCAAACGACTAAACATAAGACTAAAATGAGACTCAAAAAAGACACCCGAACGATAGAATATAAGATTAAAAAAAGGGTTAAAAAATACCCAAAAATTATCACAAATACGGATTAAAAATGACTAAAAAATGAGTCAAAACTGATTTGAAAAGCGGGTAATAAAAGACTCTTCAAGAGGAGTCGTACGTAGGGTACCATTTTCTACCGACGAAAGTATCATTTATGATCAGAAAATGAGCGCATAAATGATTATTTTAATCGAGCTGAGGAGTCAATAAAGACTCATATATGATTATTAATTTCATGAAATGCTAGCTGGGTATTACATTTATATAACATATGTATTTGTTTATTATATATGTACATCTAAGCATGTATATAAGCATGTATCTTATCAAATGCAAAAGGGCATATCTACATTATAACAAAATTTTCACTAGAGATAGAAAACTTAATAAAAATAATATTTCAGCATAGTATCATTAATTCCGATTTTATTAATGATACTACCTAACAAATAGTTTTTTTGTTCACAATAGTTTGCTTTTTGTCTCTCCTGGATAATTAAAAAAAATAGATAGGCCGTTTTGCATTTTATATGACGATATGTATGTACATATACATATATGCAAATATACATTATTTTAGTTGTTTTGTCAAAAGTCCACAAATATTAATATCAAAAAGTACCAAAAAATAAGAGCGGAAATACCCCATTAACATGTACCAAAGAAACAGCCCATCACTGGCTTACAAATGTCACGTAAGAACGCTAGAAATTTCTATTTTATACAGGTTGGTACGTTGCAACTACGGTACTTTTAAATTCGGTAAGCTTTTGTATTGTTTTTCCCATAATATAGACGAACAGCTGATACAGTACGGTACGAGTGCGCTCCGCTTATTCTGCCTTTACTTATGTTGTCTTGATGTGTAATTAAATTGATATTCGTTAAAAAATATTAAATACAAGGGCATATCCCTTAACTAAACGGTAAGATCTTTATTATAAAATATATATGTTTTTTCATTGTATTTTTTTTCTAGTTAAAAAGGGAAAGAGATTCTAGTGAGTATGTGGACTCAAACAGTTCTACGGATTTCGAAGAAATTAACTGCCAATTGCCGAAAAAAGTAAAAATAGTCCATAGAAATTGACATTGTATTTAAAAAAAAATTATTAAAAATAAAATTATAGTCGGATTTCCAAAAAAATATTATTGAGCCTAAATATTTTTTTCTTAAGGAACGGTCACACTTGGCAAACATTTGCCCGAAAAAACGTAACCACTACTTTTGCTTAGGGTTAGCATGATTTAAATTGGTTTTTATATCACAAAATGAAGTCAATTATGGCGCAAAATGCTATTTTTATATTATTTTTAATAAATGCGAACCCATATTTAAAAAACATATTGCAATTAAAGAAAATGCAAATTTAGCTTGCCTGTTGGTTAAGTTTTTTTCGGCAATTGTTTGTCAGTTGTGACCGTACTTTTACACTATAATTAAATTTTTGTTAAATTTTTATTTTAAGTAGAATAACAATTTCTATGGACAATTAAGTAAAAGTGTGCTTTAAAATTGATAATTTTTAAAATATTATTGATGTTTTTTTAAGTTATAAATGGTTTTCAAAAGTATTAATATAATATTATTGTAACTTTAAGAAAAAAATCAATTGAATTTTTAATATACTTTAAAGATAATTTTAAAATTCAATTCGTAGTTTTTTAAATTCAATTGCCCTTTTCGAAATTCTATTCACAATATTTTAAACATAATTAATAAATTTTGAACTGTATTAGATCAGTTTAAAAATATAATTTGAAAATATAGTGGGTAGTTATGAAATACAGTTAAAAATGGTGCAGCATTGGTGATTCGTTTATTCAAATCAACATTAATATCATTTGAAAAACGTCGTTTAATTTGTGCTTTTGATCACGTTAGTAACTTAAGTCCGATCTATATATGTATGTATGTATGTATATCTATTGCCTTTTGAAAGAAATGCAAAATTTTTCGTTACGTTCTCAGAGTTTTTAATATGTTTTCCGTTTTTATTACCTTATTTTTAAAAAATATGTGATATGTTGAATTAAAAGTTATGTCACTGTTCTGCTGGTATTAAAAAGTTTTTATGTTTCTTATTGCCTTATTTGAAATAAGAATTTGACTTATTGAAGTAAAAGTTATGTTATCAATAAAGAAAAAATGTACTGTTTTGTTTTGAAAAGTACTGAACTCGCGATAGCGTGAACTAATTTCTACCAAGGCTGTTCACATTTTCAAATTTGTTATCGAGTACCCAAATTTGAAACAAAAATTACCCTATTTAATATGAAAAATTATATTTTAATAAGTAGATGTGCTAAACAGTATTTTAAATTAATTATTTTATTAAGTGTTAATAACAAAAAATAAAATGCAATATATTTAGTTGACTTTACATTCGATAAATAAAAAAAATAAATAATATAAAATAAAGGATACAAGAAACTCATATTTAATTAACAAAAACAACAACAAATAAACTAAAACTAATAGGAAAATTTTTTTGGTTGAGTTTTTTAATTTTTGCTCTTAACTTTGAAGAGTCAACAAGTTGTGGCTGCGCAAAAATCTTTTCTCCGGAAACTTTAAGAAGGCGAATAGGGAACCTTTTTGAAATTTATGGAGCCATCCGTCACTGGTGATAAAACCGCGATCATTTTCTTTAATTTGATCGTGAATTTCTAAAGATTTACTTTTCAACATCGGTGTTATTACCGGCATTTTTTATTTCGCATGTGAAGGAACCGTTTATAAACGTTTTTTTCTATTCTCGGAAGCACGTAATGTTTTACGCTTTCCAGTGCCATGAAGTGTATTATTTACACGATTAGTAATTTTCCGTTTTTTCTTTTTAATGGAAGAAACTTGCAACTCCATATTTTCTTGTCAAGCCACTAACACTAAAACCATTTTGCAATAATTCAAGAATATCAACTTTATCTTTCAAAGTCAACACTAATTACATTTTTCACTTTCACGAATTAACATTTTTTAATCACTTGTAACAACTACGTAGCAATGTCAGAGAGCAACTAATAGGTCAACACATACATAAACGAAAAAAATTGTTTAAACAGAAGTAAGCAAACAAATAACCTTTAATTCGGGGATTCTGCAATTTAAAAACAGATTAAAAAAACAATAAATAAAAAAAGTGGTCACGTTTTAGAGCTTTCACATTTTGTTCACATTTTAGAATACTCTATGGAAAAATAATTTTGTTCACGTTTCTGAGACGTTCACACTTTCGAGTATTCACGTTTTCGCGAGTTCACTGTATGTGTAAACAAGCTAAACAACAAAATAATGTAGCAGAATAACAAAAGACTCATGTACATGAACTTTCAAATTGCAAATTCTTGGCTGTTCATTTTCGAAAGCTACTGTAAAATAAAGTTTGATGTCCATATTAATTTTTTAATAATAAACAAAAACTTTATTTTATGTACAAGAACGAATACAGCAAACTAAATATTGTCTATTCAAACACGAATAGAACTAAACACAACAAAAATTAAAAATTCGTATTCATGAATACGAGTGATAAATGAGTGAATATTTGGTACTCTGGTATTTATTCTTGTCGCAAATAAATGGGCAGTGTTTTACATAAATAAGTTTGTGTGTGTATTTATTTTTGAGCAAGTAAAACAGCATGAATAAGCAAACGTTTAAAAAAAAGGTCTAAACTAGAGATGGGGACCGCTCACGTGATCACACATCATCGTAATTAGTTTTTGTTTCAATCACGTGAGACAAAAATTGAGCGTGCATTAGTAGATTTTTGCCATTATTTTTGTTGCTTTATTATAATTTTTCATATTATTTTTTTAATTAATGTTTGAACGTAATTATTTGAACTGTTTTAAGTTTATAGTGAAAGGAATTGTTTTGGATCAAGTTCAAATCTGACTTACTTAAAATAAATAAAAAAAAATGTACCAAAAAGCACATTTTGACAATAATAGATGATAAAACATGAACCAGCTGCGCTTTTGAGTTCAGCTGGTATTAATTCGTTTTGGTCTTGAAGAGTTTATTCTGACATCCAAGAATGATATTTGCCAAGGCGAATACTCTTGCTACTACATGTATGCATTTGCCTTGCTTGATACGAACTTGCTTTTGAAATTCTCTATCCAGTCGAGTGTTCCAATTTACAGTCAAGAAAACAGCTGAGTGAAATTCTTATGACGAATTTTTCGTTTTTTTATAAATATTCTGCCGCGCAATTTAGAACTACAAAATTAAATAATTAAATATGTTTGTAAATAAGTGTAAAGATGTTATGCGATTTATAGAGAAGCTGTTTTCTAGACGATGACATCTTGAAAAAAATTTCTTTAAAATTGCGTGCAACCCACATCACAGTTATCAATTCTAATATTTTTTTTTATTTTATTTATTTATTTGTATTGTTCAATACACAAGACTTTATGTCTTATATTGCAGTGTGGAACTGAGTAATAAGTTAGAACAAAAAGTGTATACATAAAATCAACTACTAATATAGTAAGTTCTGATATACATATATAATCTTATTCATAAAAAACAACTTTAATATAACAGGTCAATAAAACGTTCGTTCGTTTTACAAACCCAATGCTATTCCAAAATATTCTCCATGAATAAAAAAAAATATTTATAATAATATTAAAATATTAAAAATTAAATGTTATAATATATATGTAAAACAAAATTTTTAGCCAGTGATTACGATGAGAACAGTTTCATTAGTTGTTTTTTAAATTGTTGTGCGTTACTTAAAACCTGACAGCTATAGGGGATCGAGTTCCAGAGGGATGTTGCAAATATGTAGAAATGCCATTATCTTATGCATAAGAACTAAAACTCTTAGGTTGAGCAGATCATCAAAAGGAATTCCATACAATTGAGATGAAAACTCTGATATCCTAGACCGCCTGTTCAAACCGTACTCATAACGAATAATATTGTTATAAGCAACGTTTAACTTTCTCTTACTTGTGGAGTCACAACTAGAGAAAAGCCACATCCATACAGTAAAGTTGGAAGTAAATACGTTTTTGCTATAAGAATTCTTATCTTAATTGAGGTGCAGTATTGAGATGGCCATATAGCTCGCAGCAGCATAGAGAAAGAACGTCCACAAGTATAATTGATTTGATCAGACAAATTAAGGGATTTATTAAAATAAGCGCCTAGATTTTTAGCAGATGTTACTATTTCAATTTTCTGATTGTTAATATATGTATGTATATGTTAGGTATAATATTGGATTGTGTTTTTAAGATTTATTGTTAGACCATTTGCAGAAGCCCATTTATAAATATGATGTAGCTGTTCATTTAACGAATTTATGCAATGAGTAACCATTTCACTATTACAACTGGTATAGAGTTGATCGTCGTCTGCATACATTCTAATCTTGCAGCCCGCTATTATAGTTGGGAGGTCATTGGAGTATATCGAAAATAAAAGAGAACCGACTATAGAATCTTTTGCAGAGGTACGTTGACAATAACTGAGTGGCGGAAGAGGAGAAATTAAAGAAGTTACGTCTAACAGTACCAAAAATGCGTTATTGCCTTTATCGACTTGTCTCCGAATATCTTCAGCAACATCAACTAATGCTGTTATGCATCCATGATTTTTTCTGAACCCGAACTGCTTTTCAGATAACATATTATTTCGATTGAGGAAACGAGTTATTTAATGATGTATAATTCTTTCGAAAGCTTTGGAGAGAAATAGCAATATGGCGATTGGTCTATATTCAGAACTTGTTTTGGGTATAAGTACAATTCTTGCTATTTTCCAAATGGAGGGAAATTTTCTGACTGCATGTAAGAATTTTTTAAAAAATAAAAGTAATAAAGGGGAGCAGTGAGGGTAGAACCTTAAGAATCTTTGGATTAATACCATCTGCACCCACAGAGTTAGATTTAATCGACAACAGACTAGCTGGTACATCACATTCACCCACAGCTTCAAAAGAGAAAGCTGACTCAGAGTTATTGTTGGAATGATAATCATAATAATGGGGATCAGCTTCCACCACCATTGGAATATTTAAAAACTTTTCATTTATAATGTCAACATCAATTGAGCAGGGTTCATGGGTGGCGGTTTTACCAATACCAATTTCACGTATAGCTTGCCATGTTTTCTTAGAGCTAAGCGCAGAAGAACATTTTTTGATTAGCACTATGTGCTAAAAACTTGAAAGAAAACTTGATCGTGTGCCTGCAGTGTAATTTAAATTCGGAAGAAGTTGCAACTAAATGATCTGGCATGTGGTGGTTTAGAAAACTTCGCCGGCTACATTTGCAAAAGATTAAAAAAGGAAGAGCCCAATATTTCTGTGCCAGCTGGTCGACCATGCCAGCGAAGGCGGATTATCAAAACCAACTGAGGATTTCATGTGTAAAATTCACAAGGAAGGCTGGCTTACTTATCGCAGAAGCTTTTTAAAAAAACATATGGAATTGGCCCAAAAAATAGAATGTAGCGAAAAAATTAAACAAATTTGCTTTCGTGGTTGGATATATTTTAAAATTAGATACAAATAAATAAAAAAAGTGCAATTTTTTCTTAAATAAATATATGGAAAATCCAGATCTCACATACGTAATTACTGGTATTGATATGAATATTTCGAAGCGCTTCAAGATAATATTGACAGTGATCAATAGCAAAAAACAAATAAATGTGGATAAATTTAAAACGTTTGCTTCTGAAACCAAATAACCCTTCAATAACAGCCATCCCTGGAAATCAATGACATCAGCTTACACAGAGTATTGGCTCATGACAAAGAAATAATAGAAAACAGTGTGTTGGCTTTAGGTGAACTAACAGAGCAACCCCAAGAAGCTAGAAACAGAGATGTAAAATAATTAAACTCTTTAATACACGTAAAAGCTCAAAAATATAACAAAATATGGAACTAATGGAGATCAAGTCATATATGGTCCATAATAACGAAATGGTTACCCAAAATTAGTCTTGAAATCCAAAAAGAAGATTCTGAATTTTATTTTTAAATAATTCTTATACAATATATTAACCTATTTGATATTACTAGTGTATAAAACGGTCGTCGACTCGATCGACCGCATTCTAGAAATTAATATCAAACATTTACATAAATATGTACATTAGGGGTATAACCAAATTTTGGCCCTAGCACTACGCGATAAGGAATATTGAATTATTTACGAAAACAATTTTTTTGGGTCGTTTGAAAATAAAAACAGCATCCACAAAAGCGGTTTTCTAAAATCCCTAAAGAAAAAAATTTAATAAAAAATTTTTTAATATTTTATTAATAAATGGAAAAAAAGTTAAAAAGTTTTTTAATTATTGAAGAACATGAATTTCAAACTTAATGTGTGTGAGTTTTTGGCTAAATATATAAATAATTTTCCAACTTTACCGCATTTTGTGGGCGACCTTTTTGGAAAACCGCGAAAAATTATAATTTTTTTTAATAGTTTTCAATGAACTATTTGACTATGCTAGGGCCATTTTGATATTTGCAAAAAATGGGAATAAGTTATACCCCTAGTGTACATACGATAAAATACAAAAACAAAAAGCATTCTAAATAAACAACTTAAAACTCTGTCTCATTTCTATGCAAAAGCAAATTGGACAAACTCATATGCACAATTTGCTTATTTTTCAATAAATGCATGATAATAATAACTGTGCATGTGTTAGTAGCAACTTTAAACGCTTATAGTTCCCAAAATTCTAAACCGAATTAAATAAAACTAAGTTTGAGAACATCTATGTAAAAACCCCATTAAGAAGATAATATATCTATCCAATATCGGTTCAATATTACGGCAGTAAAAGGGATATAAAAAAACGTGTTGGCCTATTAATAATAAAGATACATAATTGGAAACACAAACGAACACTTATGATGGGACTACCGAAAAACAACATTATTTCTGTTCTGCCGTGTAAGTTGAAACTAATTGATGTTAATTTATCCCTTGTACCTTTGGAATATTTTCTCATATCTAATTCGTTCTGAATAAAAAAACGTTACGGACTTTAGCCAAATAATTAATAATCACTTTGAATTACTAACATATTGTTACGCTTCGAACATTTCGTAAACGTTTGCTTGACTAGGTTCTTTCAATTTGCAAAATGAAAAAATAAAAACAAAAACAGATTTATTCTCTTATGCTCAATACGTCATACATATGTATGTACATATGTTCTAATTAATGCTACCAGTTAGCATGTCTAAGCATGTCGTATAACAGTAAATTCCTCCGCATATATGGCTCTCCAATGTACATTTATAGAACTTTCCGAAGTGTTCCATTTGCGTTATTTTGAATTTCATGTTGCTGTTCTATATTTTAGTGGTCGCACTAATCTTTTATACACGATTGATTCAACTGTCCTTTACCAACGCTGTATTTTCATGTTCGTTAAATTTGAATATACATTTGTATATTGTAATAATATAAAATAGTGTATCCAGCGGTCGACCGCATTCTAGAAATTAATATTAAAATACAAAAACAATATAAATAAACAACTTAAATCTCTGTCTCATTTCTATGCAAAACACTCATGCACACTTTGTTTAGTTGAAGCTGATACATGCATGTGTAATATGAGTGCATGTATTAGTAGCAGCTTTAATCGCTTATAGCTCCCTAAATATCGAACCGATTTAAATAAAATTTAAAAACATAAATCTTTCCAAAATCGGTTCAGTATTACGGCCGTAAAAGTGATCTAAAAAACGTGTTGGCCTATTAATAATATAGATAAATAAGAAAGTGTATATTTGAATGAAATTCGGCAGACGGATAGAGCTGAGTCTAGAAGGACACACAGGTTATATCTTTTTCTAAAAATAGGAACACGAGTGAGGATAAGGGATATCTGCTCAAAAACTATTTTTTATTTTAAACGAATAAGCCTGACTCTGAAAAGACACATGCTTATTTAATTTTTTTAAAATAGGACCACCGAATTTCACGTGAACGAAGGTCACGGGTAAAAGCTAGTATTTAATAAATATAAAAACTCTGATTGGTTTTGTTTATAAAATTTGGTGAAAAATTGTAGTTTATTATATTAACTTCACTAATAAAACCGAAACACTTTTATTTTTCTTTCATTTGTGTATATTTGTTTGTTTATGTTTTGTTTTTGTTAAACGCTACGCTGATGTGACGCAGATGCGCAGAACAACATTTTTTACAGCCGGAATACGCAATCTGTATTTATATCATTCTTGGAGCTGCATGTTGTAGTTGGTAATTTTCACATAAACATGTTTTAAGCAAATGTTTGTACAGAAATTATTTACAACATACAATTCATACAAAATAGTTTGTGAATCGGATAAATGAATACAATTTTATAAAATCTATGGTTTATATAGTGCACAGCCATGAATCAAGAAGAAAACAAGATTGCGCACTCAGCCGTACAAAATTAATTTCTACTGCGCATCTACGTCATCATAGAATACAAAGGAGTGTTTGTTGTAAAAAGTGTAAGAGATTTTCGTCACAAAACTGGACATAACTAAATAACTCCTAAACAGGTGCATCGATTTGAACAAAATTTTAAATGTACAGAAAAGAGATGCAGTCGAGTAAAAGTTTTGAGTTTGGGCTTGAAGCTATTTGAAGAAGACCTTCCTCGGGCTACCAAAATTTTACATTTCGGCCTGCTTTCCATACAAAAATGTACATTTGTTTACAACACATATTCTATGTCTACGTCATAACACAACACAATCTCACACAACAAAATAATGGACCTGAGCAATGCGCAATCTTGTTTTCTTGATTCATGGTGCACAGCAGCTTAAAATGTTTTTGTTTTGAAAATAATTCGTGAGCTCGTGAAAACATAATCAAATTAATTCAATTTTATGCCGCACGCCTCTCACCGAACGAACGAATCAAAATAAGTTATGTCACTGTTCGTCATTTGTTTTTTCCATGAAGAATGATTGAAATTTGTTTTATTAAAAATATGCCCTATCAGAGATGGTCATCGTATAGGTAATTAAATTTATGCCTAGCAGAGATGGTCAGGGATCACGTGATCACACATGATCGGGTTAATCTTTTTTCTTCAGTCATGTGGCCTTGCAGATAATAGTTTTTAATATTTGGTTGATTGTTTTTTACCACTTGTTTGTCGATATAAAAAAAAATCTCGTTTCGCACAACTACATTTGAAACAAACACAAATTGATGTTGTTTTAAATACAATTTTCTATCGATATCTACGAACGAAAAATGTTACGCACCTTAGCCAAAATAATAATCACTTTGGATAAAAAACCACTAAATAATCTATATTTTAAACGTTGGTGCCAGGACATAATTTTTACCTCTCCTTAGATCCGCGCCTTATCATGACTATAAATAAAAATTTTCATTAAAAAAAGGAACTCCAAATTATCTGTTATATTTCAAAATACAATTGGAAAGTAATTAAAAAATTATTAAATAAATTCGTTAATTGAGAAATATGGAAATATTATCATCATCTGCAAGTTGTTAAAAAATTCAAGGGTTACAATTAAAAAATCTCTCCTTTGACGCAACATAGTCATATCTCAAAAATATTGAACTTAGAAAAATGCTAGCTTATGGTCTGAGTGGTGCCGACGGTTTCTGCTATAACCTCGGCGGCTTAGCTTGGGACATAGTTCAGTTTTTAAGATTAAGAAGTTATTAAGGAAAACATTTTGTATATGCACAAAATTATACAAAGTTTTCTAAAGAACCGTACATTTGTTGTGTGTGTTGACGGGGACTTCTCAACAGAAAGAACAATCCCAGCGAGATTGCCACAAGGGTCAGCATTGTCATCTACACTCTACTCCTTATATACATCTGATGTTGAGGTGCACAGAAATCAGGAAGCAGCATTTTATGCTGATGATAGTGATTTTATATTTTTCAAATGCAATAATCAAGAGAATGCAAGAGAGCCTTACCACAAGGCAGAAAATATTTTAATAAGTGGAAAATAAAATTAAATGATAATAAAACGCAGGCCATAATATTCCCATATAATAAATCAGTAAAACGTATTCCTACTAAAACTCTGTACTGTCGGGGAAACGTGATCCCCATCAAAGATGATATTAAATATTTAGGTATCACTTTAGATAAAAAACTTAAATTTAAACAACATGTGAATTACATCTGTGATAAAGCTATAAACGTGCTGGACGTGCTCTTTACCCCATACCTAATAGGAGGTCTAAGCACAACCTTAAAAATGAAATATTGTTGTACAATATGTGTATTTGACCGATACTGACTTATGGCTGTCCAGCATGGTTTCACAAAACTGCTAGAACACATACAAAAAGGCTTCAGGTTATCCAAAACAAAAATTTTAAAATAATTCATAATCTTCCCCCAAGATTCCTCACTGACTTACTGCACAATAGATTTAAATATAAAAAGATAAACACTTTCGCCAAAGATTTGACGCTGTCATTTAATGAAAAATGCAGATGGTCTTATTTTGAAACAATTAGAAATTTACTAAACAGCCACTGAGAATCTTTCGTTAAAAAGAATCTTACTAGCGATTGTTTTACCAAATTTCATTTTAACATTTTCAAAGTTTGTAAGAGGTTTTTGAGACAAATTTTCTTCAAGACGGTATTATTAATAGTTTTCTTATTCAATTAGATTTAATTGTTATAGTACGCTTAAGTAACTTAAGTAAAAGCTCATAACATTGTACCTTGTTTAGCTTATAAGATTCGTGAATAAAACATTCTAATTAAAAAAAAAAATTCTATGGTAAGAGATTATTTTCCTTGAGACATCACTATTGCATTAAAGGTGCAAAATGACGTCTTATATACTTATATTTTTTCGTGAAAATTACGTGATCTTTACTACAATATTCACACTTACACGTGAGCCTACATAAACTTTAACTGGACACATTGGGTCGTGCTTGAGCGTGTTCGATCGTGGTTGAAAAACTACTAACGATATCATCTCTTTTGTATACATATACACATGTACTGTGCATGTGAGTATGTATGTATGCAGTTGTTGTGTAATTGAGAAAGAGTGCGCAATGAATTTAAATAAAAACAGCAAATAAATACAAATTTCATAGAGAGGATAAATTTTAAATGGAGAAAATTTTAACAAATTAAGAAAACAAATAGTGGGAGAAACAAATTTAATCTATGTAGTATATTTATTTTTTTTGCAATATGGTCAAAATCAGAAACAATCGTTCAAAAAGAGGAGAACTAATATTGATAAAAACATTAGATATTCAATATTGTATCTCTGAGGCGGCTGACGCAAAATGAGCATGTTGGCCGATTATTTCTAGAAATTTGTCAGTGAAGTAGTAATTAAAATATGTATTTCGTGTGCAGCTGTCATATTTACCAACTTGTTTACAAATTTAATTAGATTTTTCAAACCCTGTACAAATACAGATCTACTGTTCCTCTTGAAGTTCTTTGGATCTTAATAAAGAAATAATTAATTTCAATAGATGCGCTTTAAGCGAACTGCTGACAAGAATCACAGAAAAAATACGTTTTTGTTAACCCCCTTCAAATTATAGACCGGTATGTTTCAGCAAGATTCTCAAAAGATGTTGGGAGGTCTAGCGATGGCCATTCATGAGCTATGGACCGCGTCTAAAAGTGGCTTTTCTGCATATTTTCATATCTTCTCTCAAGATTTTATTATTTTTAAAACTAGAATAGACGGCGGCCGACGCAATCGGTCATATTCTAATTATAATTAATAAAACGTTAAACCCTTACGTACAAACATACATACATACGATGCAATACAAAAACAAAATACATTCAAAATAAACAACTTGAAATTAATGAAGTCTCTTTCGTTTACCACCCCTTTCCCACCATTCCACAAATCCAAGGAGGAGAAAAAGCTCTGTATTATTGTTGTCTGTATTATTGCTGTCCTAATTTTTTGTTTTGCAAACACAAATTGGACGAACACTAATGCATGTTTTGTTTATTTTTCAACTTCGCTGCAGATAATATTCGACTACGTGGTCCATTAGACCTGAAACGGACTAGTTACAATATGGTTCTATATAATGCAGTCATGGATTAAGTCATCTTCAAACTAGAACTTATTGTTATACGACAATTGTTCATGCTTTCACGATCGTACCCGTGGCGAAAAAACTACTTGTGAGTGGTCCATGTATTAATGACATGGAGTAGTTTTTGGGTTAGTGCTATGTAACGCAAACCTGGAACATATGGCACAGCTCTAGGACATCGAAACGTTAAGAAGACCATGTTTTTTATATGCATTTGGACTAGTGTTGAAGCACTAGCTGGTAATTTGCGGACAATTCCAAACATGCGTGTATGTACTAGTCGGGAGTTTTCCAGGTTTAAAACTGATACTTATGTACATGTGTAATAAGTGTACATGGGTTAGTAGCAAGTTTAAATGCTTATAGCTCCCAAAATACCGAACCGATCTTAATAAAATATAGATCGTGCACATCTGCAAGCAAATACCTTTGAAATTGAATGCGTTCTATCAAAATCGGTTGTGTAATATGAGGATAAACTGCATGATAAAAATTGGTCTCACCTATCAATTATATAGTACATCATATAAATCAGACAAATCCGAGTCAGACTGTCGAATGGAGGTTCCATACTTGTTTGGGTAGGAACACTTGTTGTTAAATCGGCAATACACATCAGCCCAATTCACAATGTTGTGCATTTAAGTCTGCAAATTTATGGAATTGTAAATATTTACAATTATTTAGGAACGCTGTTTTCTAAAAACATGTGACAAAACATGAAATTCCTCTCTTCATTTTTTAGTTCGCTCAAACTTCTTTGAATTCTCTCAATTGGTTGTTGCAAAATGGAGTGTAAATATAAACTACAGGTTCTTGTGTTTTTTTATTTATGCACAAGTAGCAAGTGCATATATTTGTATTTTGTTAGTGTAGAGTAAAAATATGCTACACCATTGTGCGTATTACAACAACTCCTTGCAAGTGCAACTATTTTGTCATTCATCGTGAGCGCTATTTTTATAAAACATTGCAAAGTGTACTTTGACAAAGTCTTTTAAATTTACTTTGTTTCGCTTTTCTACACGCAAAGTTTACTTTGAAAAAATTTGTGTTCGTTTGTTGGATGAACATGCAAACCAAACACACACATGTAACCAAATACAAGTATGTGAAAACGATGAACGCAGAAGAAAGCAATTTTGCAAGTACAACAAAGTGTGTAATCACCCGCTTTCTTCGTTCCCTTATCACCCTCAAACAGAAGACTTTGCAAAGTAAACTTAGACCGTGGAAAAGCAGTCATAGCTTCACAATTTTCGACCAATAAAAAACACAACGCAACAAAAAATCAGCTGGATTATTGAACAGACCTGTATTATTGGATCATGTTCACCTTCAACAAAAAAAAATTAATTCAATATAAAATTATTAATTTTTTTTAATAATTTAAAATTAAAGATATTTCATTTTTTCTTTGTTTATTTTGCATCAGTCGATTGCTTTTAAAGTTTTTTAGTAAATAAATTTTGTTCTTTACAAATGACAGCTTTAAAAGTGAGTGATGACAACGCAATGCACATAACAAAAAAAGCTTTACCATTTTCAGTGTTGCAAAATTGCAATGACGTGGCAAATGCAAATTCTAATATTTTGTTGTTGGATTGCAAAGAAAAGCTACGATATTTTGCATTTGCATTTATGCAAGTCCATTTGCATCGAACACTGAATACCGCTATTGTGAATTGGGCTATCATGTGTGAACTTCCAATGACACAACTCGATGGCAAAGATAGCACTTCCGTAATTTTAAAACTAGATCAATTTAGTATTTATTGTTATGGAGCCAACAGTAATTAATACACAGCCTATGATGATTTAAAAGGGTTATCTATAAAGGTTAACAACTTATATCATTTCGTTCTTATACACTCTTTAGTTTTTATTTTTAGTCCCTTTTGTTACAGCGGTTATAGTAATACATATCATGTGAAAATTTCAAGTGTCTACCTAATACGATATACGAAATAGAAACCAATCATTTACGGACAGACATTTTAGAAAAAACAATTCTCTCAGTTCTGTAAACAAAATCCGACAAAACTTTTCATTTTATAAAAACATTTGTTTTATAATTTAAATGCAATAAAAAATATTGTTTCTGCTGCTAACACAATTACTCATTTGCATTTCAGGCAGATAGTTATTGTTTCTGTTTTTTCTTTACAAAATAAACTATTTAATAAAACTAAAATGTACTTACAATATAATTATTAGCAATTAGTAAAATTGTAAAGTATGTAGCGAAGTGAAAAGACGTAAAATATTTTATAAAAAACTGATTTTATAGAATCGCATGTAAACAATAATTGCACATTTTTACAGTAGACGGCCAAAAGCATTTCTTTCCTTCATTCTCTGATTTTAATGGTAGACATATCAACATATTGAGCGTCAACTTCTTCAAGCTATACAAAATTTATTGTTAAAACCCAATATCTAAGAAGACTACAATAAATTCGTGGATTCCGGATCGAATGGTGGTTAAACTGATAAAAAATGTTTTATTTTCATTATTAAACTTGTTTATATATTTAAATGTCTTTACAAATTAAACAATGCTAATTTGCAGTCGATGGTCGTAATCCAATGTGATTATAATTTGGATTAAGTTCGTAACGTTTTTTTAGTCACAAAGAATTAGATATGAGACAGTGGGTGTATTCATAACGTAGCTGTTGAGCTGAACTGTTGTGAAACTGTTGCTAAGAGCATGTTAACATTAAGGGTGATGTCCCTGCGACACGTCGCTTGCGACTCGAGTTTGTAGGGGAAAAGTATGTCCCGGTTTAGACTATGAAAGTTTTCTTTCTGAAATTTTCTCTAATTCTCTTTTGAACTTTCATTAATGTCTACACATTGAAATTTTTTGTAGTGAAATTCTAGACTTTTGCATGTTTATCTTCACATTCTTTTTTTTGTACACAAATTTTTGCGCTCAACACAATGAAAGAAAAGAAAAGTAAAAGAAAATAAAAAAAAAAGCTGCAGCCATTTTCAGGTTGACAGTTACGAATAACAAAACACAAGAGACTTTCAAAGTACATGAAAGAGTGTAACCCTTCCCAATATTCTCTCCCCGTACACCAACAAACTAACACTTTCAGAAAGAAAAATTTCATAGTGTGAACCGTGACTATAGAGAAGCTTGCGGGGTAGCAAAAGTCGCACGTAAAGGGATTTGAAGCGACAATATTGCCTCTTATCTTTTGCATATTTCTTTCGCCCGTATTTTTGTTTTGTTATGTACAGTAATTTTGCTTTAGCTGCACAATCAATTTTGCACGGTTTCTTGTGCAGATAAGTAAAAAATGCTGTTTTCTTAAATGTATGTTTGTATGTACATGCAAACAAAATATATGAATTTTAATGATGACAACTTGAGATTTTTGTGACTTGTTTTATGACTTTCTTGGTTAAATCAAAAATTTTGCTTTTAATAATTACTTTAACTTTTGCTTTATAAAATATTGCCAGTATTGCCTGCAAGCATATTAATTCTATAATTCTCAAACTAAGATATTGTTCCTTTATGGCAACACTGCTACGAATGAAGGAATAAGAAGATTTTATCAATTTAGTCTCTTGACTCTTGCGAAAAAGAAAGTCTTTATGTAAACGCGAATGGACTTAAGAACGTAAGCGTTGTCGCAGCGACATCAATTTCAATATAAATCGGCTCTAATTGTTGAGCCCAATAGTTGCGACTTAGAAACGGCTTGATGAATATACCACAAAATGAACAGCTGGTGAATGAAAGCAATTGAAAACAAAAAAAAGATATCAAAGGAAATAATTTAAATTTGCAAAATCAATTAGTTTGGCTAATACTGAAAAGTACGGACAACACACATCCTAAGAAGTTTCGATTTATATTCTAAAATTTGCACCACAAAATAAATATTTTGCGTTTGCACAACAAAACAAAGAAAACTGCTATAACATGATATACCTGGGCCGAGAGTATTTACATTTTAACGTTAAGCCGCCACTGTGTTCAAAAAATCTTTGAACCTTATATTGAACTACAGATGCATTTAATGTTAATGAACACCATAATAAACCTACTTATATTTAATGTAAGTAATTAGTATTTTTATTTTATTTCTTTATTTTCGAAAAAAATTTATTATGGAAAAAATGGCAGCAAACACTCAACGGTTGCGCAGCAGTTACGTCTTATGATCGCGACCAATATTTGAAAGGAAGAATGGAAAAATTATCTTAAATTAATTTCAACTTATACGGCAGAACAACAGAAACAACGCGTTATTTTTCGGGAGCCGCTACACTCCCATCATCAGTGTTCATGTCTGTTTCCATGTATCCACCACTGTTTATGTTGCTCGGTTAAATGTGATTTCAAATCTTTATTTATATGAATTATGACCCGAAAAAAAGAATACGAGACTTATTTGCATTGTGCTAGGGTATTGTTAATAGTTTTAAAACAAACACAAATTCACCACGATCAATATTTAAATTTTACCATCACTAATTAACGCTAAATGCACCCATTGGTACACGTATTTGTATTTTATTTACATTCTAATGGCAGAATTATTTTGTACGTTCTATTCTGCACCGAACTAGCTGTTTTGTTTCTGTTTAATTGATAAACTGTATGTGTGGTATGTGTTACTTTTTCGGTCTGTTCTGTTACGGGCAAATCTGTAGAAAATAGAACACTACGTTAAGTGACAGCCAAGAGTGTGCATGTATTAGTTTTTTGTGGTGTGCAATATTACACATTTCGTGTTAAAAGTCATAAAATTTCATTTTAATTCCAGATTTTAAAAAAATATATTTTTGTCATATTAAAAACATTTTGTACACATTTACAAAATTCATTCCCATAATTACATCGTCTACATTCGAAAGTTCAGACACAGAACAAGTAATTACAAAATATTTTCTACATAAAAGACCGGCACAGAACAGCAATGAAAAGTAAAAACTAATGAGGCGTTAAGGCTCGTATTAAAAAATAAATAATTATGAAAAAAGTAAAATAATCAAATGATGAAAATAAACAAAATTTGCATGAAAAGTTTGTCTTAAACAAAATGATTAAAAAGTTAGTCAAAGTCAAAAGTTAATCAGAGCCACTGATGATGGGAGTGTAGCGGCTCCCGAAAAACAACGTTGTTTCTGTTCTGCCAAGTAAGTTGAAATTAATTAGTGTTACATTTTTCCCTTGTTCCTTTGGAATATTGTCTCATGTCCAATTCTTTCTGACTAAAAATGTTACGAACTTTAACCAAAATTATAATCACTTTGGATGATTAAGTTGATATTTTAACAGCTGAATTATGCACTTAAAAATTTATATGCGAATAACACTAAATTGCACTTGAATCGAGCAGAAAACGAGAATACATTAAAAAATCAATCCTGGGATTTCTTAAATTAAGAACACAATTTTTTGCAAAAATCCTGAATCAAGAACACTGTACAACAAAAACTAAATAATAATAAGGTTATAACGAGTCATTTTGATAGAGGACACCAAACAAAAATATACGTTTACATTTGGGATACATTTTAGGGGAGTTAATGTTCCTCCCTATTTACACATTATTAAAGTGAATTATGTAAAATACTACGAGGAAAATTTTTGTGTAACATTTTAACCCTCTAACTCTTCATTGTGTTGGTCTTTCTTATCCTTTTTTATATAAGGGCAAAGAACTCCTCTTAAAAAGTTGATTTCAATGAGCTCGATCATCAGCGAGATGTTTTACTTGATCCACTGTAGTCGTAGTTTGGATAGTTCGGCGTTTCCAGGTGTGTGATGGTCGTCCGAAGCGCCTGCTTCCCTGGTGGTTCCAGTGGTATAGCGAACTGAAATGTCCTACAAAAATATTTGTTACGAAATTCTACTATAAGTCATCACAGGCACCAAAGCTTAAAATTCAACCTGAACGTCAGAAATAGGTAAAAACTTAAAATGACTGAATAAGTACGAAATTAACCCTCAAACACAATCTCCTCCTCCCTCTTTAGCACATTGTTATAGGGAATCGGCATAGGAAATTTTCGAATTCTAATGCTTAAGGTATAAAATGTGTTAAGTACTTTTATGTAAAACACCACGAGATGCATTTTTATGGAACACATTAAACCTCTAACTCATCACTGTGTGGGTCTTTTTCGCCCTTTCTTAAACGACGTAACAGAGGGCTAAAATGTAACACAAAAATATTTGTTATAATATTCTACTATGAGTCTTTAAAGACACCAAAGCTACAAATTCAACTTGAACGCCAGAAATAAGTCCTGAAATTAATTCCAGATCTAAACTTTCGAAACACCGATACACTTGTTTACATCTATTTTTTAGTGCCTCCTAACAGAATCAGTTATTAGAACGTTGCTATTTTTCTTGCGTTTATAGTTTTATTATTAAAAAATCTTACTTCAAGAAATGCAGGAATATAATTCAATGTACAAATTAAATTTTATAAAAATTTGTTGCAGAAAAAATTTTAAATTGCTTTATGAAGGTGGAATACTATGTGAACAGCCCGTTATCTTTTTTAGTTTAATTTTACATTCATGCGAGCGTGCATGAAAGCAAGCAAAACGTGCCCGCGATTGCAGCATTTTATTTGTTTGAGGGACTTGCATGCTACCTCCTTTTCCTCGATTATTTATTAATCAATATGTTTGTATGTAGTCGTGCCTACTTACTGATTGCGAATAGGATAAGTCGTGGTAATTGATTACACCCGTAAATGCAGTAATTGCGCAAGTTAAGCGTCCGAAAAGCACAATTTGCTTGCACATTTTTTTATCAAAAAATTATTCATGCAAACAATTTGCTTGGAAAAAACGAAATTTTTGAGTTATTGTATCGTTCTTCATTTTGAGAGGAAAATACTTTTAAGGTATTGCATAGCTATTATGAGCGCGGCGACCGAATCAAGAAATACCGTAACGAAAAAAACCTAACACGAAGTTTGTTTCTTAAGTCTTTTGTTTTTTTAAGTATTTGAATCGCGTAGCTGGAAATGGTTAATTTTTTTAATATTTTGTCTTTGAAGAAAATAGGAAAATATTAAAAAAAAACCACGAAATCTAGATTTTTTTACACACGGTTGAGCTCACGAACGGTCAGCGCTAGATTCCCAATATGTTCAGGAAGTTATCCTAAAGAAAATCTAGAACTCGGAGGGGCACTATATTCTATATTCTTTATGGCCCGTCGTGAATGACGAGATGAACCAAAAACGCGTAACAATAAAAAAATCGACACTTTTAGTGTTAGATCAATGCATGTGGTTATGCAACGCAATTGTTGTTGTTGTTTTTATTATTATTATTGATTCAAACTTTTCGCGAATAATTTCAAAGCATTCTTTAGAATGTTTATTCTTATTTTATTTGTTTGTTATCAGTGTTTCCAGAAAATTTAACTGGTAAAATGGTAAATACGTACAGAAAATTTGTGCTGAAATGTTCGAAAGACGAAAAGCCATATGTTCAACTGAATTTTATTGTTATTTAATCCTATATGATTGTATGTACAGCTGCGAACATGGAAATAGCAGTACCACCAGTTTTTATTTATTTGAAACGGTATACTGCGTTTTCAAAAAATATATACAGCGTAGTAATCTGGCAAGTATGGTTGTTGTTGGTAGCTTGGTAACTCTGAAAATACCGGTAAATTATATTTGTAAAGCGTGTTTTTTGTTAACATTGAAATATAATGGCAATATTAAAACGATTAAATTATATTTTTTTAACTTTCATTTAAAAAAAACCGAATTTTTTGAAAAGTAAAAGTAAGTTACATAATATTAATTTCCTGGATATTTCATGATAAATATGCAGACGTGTCGTCGTGAAAATACTCATTTTCATATAGACAACAGTGAACGACAAAGGTATAAAATTTTCAATACACAGCACATATCGATATTCAAAAGTGTAGGATTATTAAAATGTGGGGGTACAAACAAATACGTTCACAGAAAGATATGACTATGAACGGGTTCCATTATAAATAAGTGCACATATCGATAGGTGTAGCATAAATAAATAGAAAATGCTTTTTGTATTGCTAGGAATACGTACAAATATATATATGTATCGGTGGGTATCCATAAATATGACTATAAGAGACAATGTTGTAGCGTTTGAAAAAAAATTGTTTGCAGAACCATAACAAAAATAAAACAATTTATTTTCACTTCTTTATTTGGTATTAACTTGTTGATTAAAAATAATTTTTGGATCAATATTCTGTGCTCATATTTTAAATCTTAAAAATTCAATGAAGCAATTAATCATATTGCAATAATCGCGAAAGTACGCGAAATTTACAAAGAAAATTTAAAAGCCGTAAAATTTTCTAAAACGGTCTACAAATGCAAGGAATGTGAAAACTCGCTAAAAACTGCAAAAATGACGAAAATTCGCAATAACTTCCAATCACTGGGAAATTTAAAATGTTTAATATCATTTAAAAGTCGATGAAACAATAAAAAATAGAAAAAGTCACCCACGTTGCAAAAAACGCGAAATTCCGCGAAAAGATGCAAAGTTTCGAAAAAGCCGTAAAATCTTCTAAAAAAAACTTAAAAATGTAACGAATGTGAAAAATTTGCATTTGCATTTTTTGCAAGCAGCTTAGCTTTTTTCGTTTCGTTCGCTTTTTGTTTAAGGATCTTCATCCGCTTTAAAGCTTTTTCTATTCTGAAAAATGTTTGCAAAAATTTGCTTCAAAGTAAAATTGAATTCTTTCCAAGTTAAAGCGAATTTTTTAATACAACTTTATCGCATTTATCTTAAAAATGGTTCATAATAATTACGAAACGAAATCCATAATACAACTACAGAAAAAATTTCTGGCAATACTTATCAAACAAAAATTGGAAAATGGTTGCCTATCGATATATATAGCTACGCATGGAAATAACCAAAGCATGAATAATACATACAGGTATAAAACAAAATGCGCACCGATACATACAATTATGAAATTGAACAGATACAAAAAATATTTTGTATTGAAAATATTCAATATATGCTAGAGTAATATTTGTCGTTCTCTGATAGACACATGTATTCTATTTCCTGCAGGTTGTAGTCGGTAGTCTGCTGTCGTGAATGTGTTTATAACTATACTCTCCAAAGCATTTAAAATGTATTTTATTTTTAAAAGACTATTTAATTTATTATTTATGTATATTATTATAAACAAAATACTTGGACTATTTGTTTGCAATTCAATTGTTATTATCAATATTATAAACAGTTCTCATTATATTTCGATTTTATGGGCTTTGCACCAAGTTTTTTTTCAGGATCAGAAGCATAACATCATTCTATATGAATATACAAAAATGTGTAGCACCAAAATCAGGGGAAATGCTATGTATTTCGATTCGAAAAGAAAATCATTTAACTTTGTATTTCTCATACGTTACGTTGTGCTTCAAAAGTGATTTCTTTCGAATCGAATTTTTTTTTTACCAAACGGAATTGAGTTTTTATACAATTTATTTTCTCTTATAATTGGGGGATTTATATGGCGTTCTATCGTGTTATATTGTTTTAATAATTTAAACAAGTTTAAAAATATTTTTATTTCATTTCATACAAAAGATGTGGATAAAAATACAATTCTTCATGATATCGCTCCTTTATTTAAACGTAGTCATATCTCAAAAAAACGTGTTTTTTGAGTTAAGAATGCAGAAATATTCATCGCATCGTTCTTCATTTTGTGTAAAAAATTTATACAAATACATATCTTGTTTACTTTTTTATTTTTCCATTCATGTGTGTGGAAATTTAAAATTTTAAACTCGTTTTCTGACGAACGAGTTTTTTTGAGATATGACTACGTTGCAATAAAGGAGCGATACGTTTCTGTTAATGTTATAATCAATTAGTTTTCTTTTTTTGCTTTTGTTTAAAAAAAAAACTGTTGCTATCATACTTCAAAATACGGCAGATTTATATATAAACAGTATTAACTGAAAAAAATTATGTATCGCAAAAGTTGCCGAAATTGGCGAAAAATTATTAATATAAACTAAATCTGTAAGTATTATTAGATATCACTAAGGCCCTGATTCACTATCCTACACGATCGCACGATTCAATCACAGGAAAATTTTACATAAGTCTGACCGACTTTAAAAAATCACTTCGAAATGGCGTTTTAGGTGCCACAATATTCAATAATAATGATGCACAAACATCTCTTTGTTATTTTGTGTTTATACATGAAATTCCATTATTATAAAAATACTTTGTTTTAAAAATAGAAAAAGTGAATATAAAATGTTAACGAATGAAGAAAAAGTTCAAATATTATCATCATTGGTGCTGTTTAACAATAAATACTACTCTAATCGCACCAAAACTATAATTTTCTGAATATTTTCATAAGATTTACCAAATCGCACGACTTGCCAAAAAAATCTGTCACTCAGTAGTTTTAGTCCACACTAACATTCTTTTATAGTACACATGCCATATTTGGCAGATCGTACGAATACGTAGGATAGTTAATCACGGCCTTAAGACTGCAAAAAAGACAATTAACTTGGAATGTAGCCTTATATCGCGAACATTCGCAAAAACGCGAAAATCTTTATAAATAGTCTGAAATCACAAAAACTTTAAACAAAAACAAAAGCAATTAAAATTTTTTTAAACTCCAAAAAAATTTGAACAACTCCCAAAAATTGCTAAAGAAGTCTCAAAACCGGTTTAAAATGTTTAAAGCTGCACAAATTGTTAAAACTCGCAAAATTCGCCTTTATCGCGGAAAATTGCAAACAAATTGCGAATATCCGCCAACAGTAAAAAAGAGATTACAAATCACATCGATTGCGAAAATGACGAAAGCTCGCTTAAAATCACAAAATTGATAACAAGTCTCAAAATTGATAATAAAAAGTGATAAAACTCTAAGGAATGCCAAAACCTCGAAGGAATGCCAAAACGCGAAAATAGAGAAAATTCATAATATCTTGCCAACATCGGAAATGCAGGGTGTCCTCCGGGAAGGTATACTACTTTGTTTATAATTTTAGATTAAATGAAAGAGAATGGATCTTATATTAATAAATGTTTTATTTAATGTCGACAATTATGTATAGAATACAAATAACTTCCATCACATTTTCCACGAAAATTATGAAAATTTGCGAAGAAATCGGCAACAAGCCTTGAAGTTAAAAAAAATTACTAAAACCATAAAAAGGATAAAAGCTTGGTAGTGCTAAAATGGAATTGTTTTAAAAAATTATTAAAAAAAAAATTTAGCAAAAAAAAAAAATTCAAAAATCTTTGCCAAAATTAGATAAAAGCGAATAAATTATCAAATCACTTGTAACGCAAAAAAAATATCAATATTAAAAAAATATATATAAATTTAGAAGAAAACTTGCAAAAAATTTTTGCAATCAGATCAGATCAGCAGCCGTTTAACTATTTCCACATAATTTCGGACTGTCACAGTAAATATTAGGTCTTATTACGGTTGCTGAGTTTTCGCCCGCGACTACGACAACTTGTACTAGATTAAAGGGCACCTAATTGGTTTCATTTATTTCTTTTCAGTTCATTTACGCTTCAAATAGCACACTAAGTTATGACAGGTTGTTCATAGCAGTCATATATTTTTACTTTTTCAACGTATGAGTTTATGACAACATGTGAATGAATCCTCCCAAAAATATATATTTTCTATTATAATAAGAATTAAAAATAAAAACGTTGTTGTCATGTATAACTGTGAATATATGTATTTGGAAATGTTGTGGTACTGCTATTTCCATGTTCGCAACTGTATGCCTATAGCTAAAGAACATAGTACAATCCGGGTGCTGAATTTCTTTTTATTTTCGTTTTTCACGACAAATTTCAATTTTCGATTTACACGATTTACTTCGGAACATATCTATCGTGTAAGTCGAGCTATTGGTGTACTGTGTATTTTATTTGTATATAATTTAGATATAATAGATTTAAAAACATTTTCATTAGTGACCTTTGATCACACTCACTCACTACTTTTTAGTGTCTTATTTTGATATTCACCTTAATTAATTTTGTTGTTGTTGTTATTGTGGTTGAATGCAAGAAAATAAAATTTCTTTACTGATTTTTGTTTGTTTGGTTTTTTTTGCAATATATTTTGTAGATAACACGTTGGTTGATCTGGTTTATATGTATCTAAAACGTTGTTTTTTATTTTTTGTCGCAATTTTTTTCTTTTCGGAATATTTTATTCAGAATTATTATTTTTTTTTTGTTGATAATTTTATTTGTTTAATACGTAAATACGTGTTTAGTTGTTGTATTTGTATTTAGGTATGTTTGTTGTAAGTAGATTTTTGAGAATACTTAATTATCTGTTAGATAATTTGTATAACACTTTCGAATTATTAATACAAATACACTATTTTATTGGATTTGATCAAATATCAGTTTTACTTGTTTCTTTTTTATTTTAATGTTGAATATTAAAAACTCGATTCACAGTTTTATTTGTTATTGAAAATGATTCGGTCTACACAAGAGCTGCCGCAATACTATACGCTCAGAAGAAACTGAATATTTTGAAAATAGTAAACGACAAGAGCTTGTTCAGAATATGAGTAATAAACGTTGCTGAGAACCAGATAATATGGCATTCGCAAAAAATTACAATAAATGAAACAAACGTTCACAAAACTAAAATCAAAAAGCCTAAATAAAAACGATACGAGTATAATCAACTAAAAGCAATTATTGCAAACGATTTTCGCAAATTTATTTTCAAATGTTTTTTCTTTTTGTGTTTGTTTGTGATAACTGATCATTGATTCATTCATTTCTTATCTAAGATTTTTTTGTTATAAATGGCGGAGCAACTTTGCATGAGCGCATAGCCACAGATTATTGTATAAAATAGATTTTCTGATGAAATTTCGAGTTTTTGTTTAACTTTCGGTTGTTTTTTTTTAATTTTAGAATTCCAGTTTTTTTAAATAAATTTTTGGTTTTTAGAGAATTTTTTACTACCAAGAACTCATTTCTCAAAAACACAAGTGACAAAAATGTACATACATAGATGTACCAGTAAAATAATTGTAAAAACGCAACAATTTTAAGAACCTTAATTTTTTGTAGACATTTCGTCGTGCCGAAGTTATCTTCACGTATCTCCAAAAAATTTTTCTTTGGGAAATTGAATCTAAAGTTTCAACATTATATACCAAAAAATTTACGTGAAAAAAGTGGTGCAATATTTTTGTCAGATATTATGTTTGAAGCTTTTAATTGATATACATACATACTATATAAAAATATCCAGTCATAGAAAAATTTTTTTTAAGTTATAACCATTTTGAACTCCAACAATTTTTTTTGCATTTAATTTTACTCTTATATGCCACTTTTTGGAAAATATTTTTTACTTTATTGTAGATCCGTGAAAATAAACTGATAAAATCCGCACTATTGTTTTATCACCAAAATTATCTTCACGTATAGTACAATTAGTAAGGACTATAGATGGGGTTGTGAAAAACTTTTTACTCACGTAGATGAGCGTTAACGATACCAACAACTCACGTTACTTGTATTTGCATTGACACTGAAATCACGTGAGTGCAGTAAATTTGGAAGCACTTAAACAAACCTGCTTTGCTCAACATTGAATTTTCATGGCTCTTAAATGTAGTTAGACTGAAAAATGCATTGTTTATTATCAGGGACAGGTGTTTCATGCAAATGCATTTTTTTCCATAGGCCTGATAATTGTAAAACCAAAATAGCTTTTCGAAACAGTGAATTTGCTTAACAATGGCATCGATTTGTTAGAGCATATTTTGATGAAAATGCATATTTTTTTCATATTTTTGCTATAAATGCATATTTTTATGTCATATTTTGATAAAAATTCGAATTAAAAAAATAGTAATTTTTTAATTATTAATATTTTCTTATTTTTATGAAGTTTGTCTTTATAATATTTTGTCTTGTCTACACGAAGCCTAAGATAAACACTATACAAGTGCGCAGCTACCCGACTTGAAATAAATTGTGATTTCTACGATTTTAAGATGAAAATTTTTGCAGTTGACGATTTTTGCATAAAAATACGACTTTGAATTTAGTCTGGCATTATTCAATCCATACGCAGGCAAACTTACAAGTTTATAAATAAATTTAGTTTTTAATATTTCATCGTAACGTTTGCTTGTGTATGTGTTTTTAACGGCTTTAAATTTCAACTGAAGACAGAGTGCAAAGCGAATTCATGTACCAGGTGGTGTCAAGTCTGCAACAACAAAATCTGCCTAGTTAGTACATACCTTATTGCAATGGAATTTGGCAAGTCAAACTTCCTAAAAATTGTATTGCAATGAAATTTGACAAATCAAACTTCATAAAAAAAATCACCTCGTGGTGATGCGATTAAAGAAAAATATTCTATAAAAGATCAGAAATCATTTAAATATGCTCCAATCACATCGGCAGATGTTGAAAGGTCTTTTTCAATGTACAAAAATTTTCTGAGACCAAATAGATTGAACCTTACTTTTGAAAACATAAAGCATATTTTATTTTTGCATGTAAATAAATAAACAAGTTTTGTAATATATATATATATATATATATATATATATATATATATATATATATATATATATATATATATATATCCAATGAGACTGAATTCAAATGTTAAGTTTTTCATTTTTTTTATATAAATAAAAATTTTAAAATAAGTGGATATTTTTTTCTTGTTAATGCATATTTTGCGTTTTTTATGGCATATTTTAGGCGCCTAAAACCCCTTTTTTATTGCATGAAACCCCTGCCCCCGTTTATTATAATATGCGAGTGAAATTGTAATTGAAAAAAGTTTTTTTTTTTTAATTTGTTGGTAGCCGACGGCTTGTAGTCAAAAGCAATTTTTTCATCAGCTTGTTTTCACAGACGTCAAAATTTTATGTTGTCAAACAAGATATCATTTGGCACAGCAGAAACATGAACTGCCAGTCCCATGTATTCGTTCTTTCGTACAAT
The DNA here is from genome assembly GCA_956483585.1 of Gymnocheta viridis. NCBI lineage: Eukaryota > Metazoa > Arthropoda > Insecta > Diptera > Tachinidae > Gymnocheta > Gymnocheta viridis. The sequence goes on along the minus strand of OY101440.1, from coordinate 85,143,648 downwards.
TACATTTAAAACAAATCCAAATCTAAGATTTTGTTTTTGTTTTAAATGTACATATATAATATAATTGAACGAATACATGTGACATTGTGGGCCTGGAAGGAAATCTTTTCCCCACAAGCAAATATTTTTTCACCATAGTACTTTGCTACCATGAATCAAGAAAACAAGATTGCGCACTCAGCCGTACAAATTTATTTTCTACTGCGCATCTACGTCATCATAGAATACAAATGAGTGTTTGTTGTAAAAAGTGTAAGAGATTTTTGGCACAAAACTAGAAATAACTAAATAACTTCTAAGCGGGTGCATCGATTTCAAAAAATTTTAAATGTACAGAAAAGAGATGCAGTAGAGTAAAAGTTTTGAGTTTGGGCTTGAAACTATTTGAAGAAATGTGTTGTTTACAACACATATGTACATATGTCTATGTCTACGTCACAACACAACAAAATAACGGGCATGCGCAATCTTGTTGAATAAAATTAAAATTTTATATGGAATATTGAACTCAATAATGGTAGTTATTGAGATAATCTCTTTACTTTTTTTCTTATTGAGTTTGTCATTCAAGTAATATATCAGCTGTCTGTCAAACAAAGCAATCTAACCAGCTCAAAGTTCTATCGGGCATAAAAAACATGCGCTTGAAAGAATGAAAACTCCAATTTAAATGTTTTTAATATGTTTTATTATTCTTTTCGTCAATATATTTCCTTCTAGTTTTTATTACAATATACAATACAATCAATTTAAAATTTTAGTTTTATTCCCTTCATTATTTTGAGTTGGTTGACTTAAATTTACTTTTTTTCTTACATACACATTTTGCTTACTTATTTGTTAGTTGTTATTAATAAGTTTCATTAATAATTTTCTTGTCGTTTTTAAATCATTTATATTTTTTGCTGTTAACCAGTGCTTAAGTATTCATTATTTTATACTTTTCAAAATTAAATAATTAAAACTATATATTTTCTTTCTTTTTAAATTGCGAATAAAATTTCAAATAAAATTTACTAAATTAATTAACTAAATTTGTTTGTTATTTTTTTTTATAATACAAACAAAAAGGCCAAAAGTTTTTCAAGTTGTAGATAGAGATTTGTTATTTAGTAAAGGAAAGATTTAATGAAATCTATTTTGTAAAATGATTTTAGTAAAACTGAAGTTTATAAAATATTAACAAAAAATTAAAAGTACGAGTATCAAATGATAAAATTTACACGTTTAAAAAGCAAATGTGGACGGACATATAATATGAAAATGAATGAATTTTATAAAGAGCAACAGTTGAAATAAAGAAAGGGAATAATGAGCCATGTCAATTAAATTATATTTAGCAAATTACAAATTAGCTCGAAGGACCAGATAGTTAAGATAAATATGTATAAATTCTGTTACTTTGAAAAAATCGACTGAGCATTGCCGTTGACGGCTGAACAACCAAACCTGCTTACGCCAATCGTATTTTATGTTTAAATAATTTTGAGTTTTAATTTAATTTAATAAAAATTAAATTCATTTAAAAATTTAACTCTATAATACTTAAATTATTTTTAAAAGTTTTTTTTAAAGAATGAAAAATACTCTTTTTGTTTATTTCAAAATGATTTCATACGAGTACATAATGTTTAATCTAATTTTTATTGTAGTTTTTTTTCATCTGTAAAATTTCATTTATAAAGTTGTTGTTACTATTTTTTTTAAATATTAATAAATTTATTGTTATTTGTTCTCAATAATTTATTTGGTTTCTTTAGAGAGTAAAATGCATCCAAAAAGTTTGTAGTTTTAATATCTTTTTTTGTTTGTTTTTTTTTTGTTTGTTAAGTTTAATATTAAGGGAATTCACAATCCGTTGTATCGCTTACAAAAGCTATAAAGCTGTTGTTATATATAAAAGAAAATAACAACAATTTTACAAACTTTAAAACATACAACCAATACAACGGCTAGTAAGTACATTCTTGAGAATTCCTTTATTGTTTTATATTCATTTATATTTTGTTGATGTTTTAATTTAATTTTTTATTTTTTGCTACGATTGACATTTGTTTAGTTGCTTAAAAAAGTATATTTTAGATAGTCTTTCTGTAATTATTTTTCATTCTCTATAATCAGCCTTATTACAGTTGTCGCAGTTGTGACGAAATTTATGAAATTTATTAACGGTTGCCGTCTATTTTATATTGGAGTCCTTTACTTGCGCCTACGACTACGACAATTGCAATAAAGGCGAATGCAAATAATATATGACAAAAGAAGAAAATTAATAGAATTAAAAGAAAACTTTTAATATGCATACAAGTACGTACGATGAACAGCACACCTATGCCTCGATTTACACTCTACATATTTTTTATTAACTAAAGTATGTACATATTGCTAAAGATATTCTATCCAACATCCGTCGTCTGAATCATCAGCATTGTAATGTATTTAGTAATGGGTTGAAATCTATCTAAGTGTTTTTTGATAATCATAAACTTTCAGGAAATAGTATATCCCATCCCTTCTTTGGTATTTCAGGTGAATATTCCAAGAAGACCGGTTACTGAATTGACACAAAGACTATTTCCCCTCGCCGTTAGAAAATTTTTTCACAATCACGCAAACAAAGCGATTTGTTGTACAGCGCGTCGAAAAACTTCACTTGGCAACACATTTTTTCGTCAATAGTTTCTTAAGTGCTGGTTCACACACATCAAGTTTACTTAATCAGATTTTGTTCAGTTTTCTTTTGAACTTGCGTTCACGATCATACACAAAAAGGTCGTTTTAACAAATTTTCCTTTTATTTTTTGTTTCAAAATCAACGACGTATAATATTACGGATGACAAACGAAAAGGAAAAAGTAAAAATTGACTGGTACGGTCAAGTCTCTACCTATCTCCGTTCTCTTTCCCTCTCTTTCTCTCTCTCCTAAAAGCCCAAGTCTCGAAGAGTCAAACTTGATGTGTGCAATGCAAGCAATTGACAGATGTGCCACTCATTTCGGCAACTAAGTATTTGTTTAGACGCTTCATGTCTTATTGACATGATTCATACTTTTTCTTCCTTAAACTTTCATTCTTGTTCACATGAGTCATCATGCCATGTTGACGATATTTACTTGCAAATACCTTCATGCTTAAAATTACTAATGAGAAAGCAAAACGTAATGACAGTAGATGCATGTGTGTGCTCGTTTCTTATCCCTTCGTCGCTCTCGCCTATAAAGTAGCAATCATGTCAATAACACATGACTTGTGTAAACACAGGTAACATTTCACTTACTCTGCGTTTACACACATCATGTCTTATTGTGATGATTGCCACTTTAAAGGCGAGAGAGATGAGGGGAAAAGAAACGAGTACGCAAATTCATGTACTGTCGTTACGTATTGTTTTCCCATTCGTAATTTTAAGCCTGAAGGCATTTGCGAACAAATGCCGTCAACATAACGTGACTTGTGTGAACAACAATGAAAGTTCAAAGAAGAAAAAGTAAGAAAAACGCAGACTTACTCTTGCAATAGCTTGCAGTGAGATTGCACAAATTTACACAACTTTTATTGTCGCCCGAAAGGAACGGCTTTAGACTACTAACGGGATGGTCTGCCGTAAATTCTAGTCAATTTCAACTGCAGATCTTCCTTAGTGAAGATATAAGTAGGCCTCATAGAAGATCCTCCAATGGATGATGGTGTAGATATTAATCGGTAACCTTTCCATCGGCATGATTTCGTCTAATCATGTTGATTTGACCAGATCAAGTTGTTAAAAAAAAAATCATACGTTTCTCATACATCCAAATCACCTCAAAGCGATTGATTTATTTTAAATCATGTCGAAAATTTTATTTTTCGAACTCGTTTTATCTATAAAAAATTGCTGCGTGGCTTTTAAAAGCATTCATAAATAGTGATTGATAAATTTGAAAAAAAAAATTACACTAATGGGGTTTTCCCTTCTAAAAAAGTTGGAAGATTTTTTGCCCTTTTTATTGAAAATTTGCAATATAATAATTTGTTGAAATAGTGAGTTTATTAGAAAGTTTTGTCTTAAGAGAAAGTTTGAAATTTTAGTGATATTGTATGGATTGTAGAACTTTTCAGTTCTTAATTATGGTATCACTTTTCAGTTTTTAAAGTTGATAACAATTTTCATTATTTTCTCAAGTTGGGACCAATTTTTTTTAAAGAAGGTATCAATCACACTTTTAACGAAACTGCTGCTTTATTACGATTGTCGAATTTTCGTCGTCGATTTCGACAGTGTGATATAGATTAAAGAATAATGTTGTGTTCTTCTTTAATGTAGTACAACTTGTCGAAGTCGAAGGCGAAAATTCGACAACCGTAATAAGGACCAATAGAATATTTTGCGAATATAAGTCCGCCGTTCACACACTTCAACTTTTGTTGCTGCACTTTCAATTTTGTATGTGATCGATGAGATGGGAATATATACATTTTGTTTTTTTTTTCTATCCTTCTCCCAAATGAATTCAGAATTCAGAAACAAAATTTTGAGTTTGTGACAAAGTTCCGGTTCGCAATTCTGAATTCAGCTGGGAAAAAGGACAGAGAGAGATTAATAAATTTTTGTATACTGTTATACCTTTCACATACAAAATAAAAAGTGAAACAACAAAAGTTGAAGTGTACAAATCGGGACTGAGGATCTAAATCAGTGGTAACCACAGCTAAAACTGTGGTTGGATTAATGCTTATTAGTATTAGTGAGTTGACAAAGCTACCCACCAAATACAAAGCCAAGCGTTTGAAATATATTGCTGCATTATATTTCTTTAGGCAATATTTTACACATATGAAATTAAATTATTTTTTTTAATAGTTCAAATTGCAGAAATTCATTGCTCACAGGAAAAACTAAAAACAAAATTCAATTAAGAAAAATATATATTCAATTAAGAAGTTGAATTGTTTTCAACCAATCTTTAAAATTATTGTATTAGCTCAACAGGATTAATTGAACATATTTTTTAATTTTTACAATTAAATTAATATTATATTCATTAAAAACTTAATATATAATAAACAATGTCATATAAATTATATTGAAATGATACACGTGTGTTTGCTGGATAATTATGGTTGATAATTATGCACTCGTCGCTGTCTCATCGACGACTAAATGAAAGAGAGTAAGAATACGTGTAAGTACTCTCTGCACAATTGTGCTATGAAACGGTCAATACTGATCTAAATATCTTACTTATCTTATCAAACTTTTTTACTAAACACCCATATTTTTCGCTATGGCAGCAAATTTTGCATATGAAAATTTTTTAGTGAAAATTTGGCACTTGCATGCCACTAAATGTCAAGATGATAAACAATGTTACCCTGTTAAAAATTTATTGCAATTTGCTGGATTACTATAAAATTGTATCTAAAGTTTCTCTTGTTAAATGAATAATCAAGAAGTATTTCTTCAAATGGACATACACATCATTTTCTGACTAGAAGGATCAGAACAAATAAAATAATATTTTTCTGCAGGTGTATAAAATGTATGCAGTTATTCTCTCAGCTTATGTTAATCTATAATTCGAATCGAAAGAAAATATTGAAATGTAAATTACAGAGAAATTCGAGCAGGAGACATATCGCTCCTCTATTGCAATGTAGTCATATCTCAAAAAACGTGATTTTGTATCGTTCTTCAACCGAAATTTGATAGTCGGCACTCAAAGACTTGCTGAACTTAGCATCACCGGCGCTTTGCGTAGCACACCGACTGCGCCACTAGTTGTAATCCTGTATCTACAACCGATTCATTTGGTGGCAGAAGGTACTGCAAGGAAATCCGCGACGAGGCGGTTTATAGGCAGACCATATGGTCACAGCCGTATTATAGGGGGTATAGACTGTCGCAGTGACTACATAATTCCGAAATCATCATTTTAAAAGAAACCGCACATTACTTTATAGGTCGACGGCTGGTTTAGCAGGACTTCACTCTGACCATAGGACTTTCAATTTTTATACCGACGGTTTCAAAATGGAAGAGGGAGTTGGAGCTCCAGTATACAGCCGGTACGTGGGTATTCGGGAATCTTATAAGCTTCCCGATCTTCCTGGCAGAAATATATGCAGCCAAAATGACTGCCGACTTGGCTCGTAATCCCAGAACTAGGAACTCACATATTAAATTCTTTATAGATAGTCAGGCGGCAATCAAGGCGATTATGTACCAACAGAAGAGTATATATTTACTGGGTTCGTGGACACCAGCGCGTAGAAGGTAACGACGAGGCGGACGAATTAGCGAAACGGGGAGGTCAATTACCGTACAGCAGGGCGATAGACAATCCAACTTCAATTCGCAATATTAAGAGAGATATAGACTCTTCTATACAGAGGAAATCTGAGGTGGTTTGGAGAAACACTGAAACGTGCAAAGTATCCAAAGTTATGTGGAGATCCTGTGATCTATCTATATATCGCTATCGAGAAATGACTGGTAGGTTTTATAACGGGACACTGTTAGACGGCAGTATACGCCAAAAGGGCGGGGAAACTGACTAGTGACATTCGTAGATTCTGTGGGATACCAGGGGAAAAAGAGACGGTGAAGCACATACTCTGCTGCTGTCCGGCACTTATACACTCCAGAGCGAACTCTCTGGGTGATCGTTACTACCAAGATCTAGGGGAAATCTCTGGAATCGGACTAATGAGACTCCTAGCATTCGCCAAGAGAGTGTGGAGTACTCTTGGTATTATCACATCGAACTAACTTTTTCATTTATGGGTCATCGTATATCATGGTAACGCTAAGGACCAATTCGATCTATGCGGGGTCTTTATGACCGGCCATCTTAACCTAACCTATCGTTCTTGAACTTGTGTGAAAAATTCATACAAATATCTTGTTATTTTTAAGAGATGTAACACTCGTTTTCTAAATAACAACATTTTTTGAGATATGACTACGTTGCAATAAAGGAGCGATACGATTGTAAATGGTTTAACAATGCTACAAAAATAGACAAGGACTTGGATTATAATAACCGAAACTGAACAGTCATGTTAAGGAAAGATCTGTGGCTTATCAGAGACTGCTTTTGTGATAGTTCCTTTCATATAATGTGTTTGATATTGAAACGGTCCCCATTGCCACGTACAAAGCTTTTCTACGTTCAAATCTGCCAAGGCCACATAATAAGAAACTCTATTAACAAGAAAACTAAAAGAAATATTTTTTAAAAGTGAGATCGGGTAAAAAGTTCCTGCAAATCGAGTAATAGGTGTATTATGTTCATATTTAATAAAAAGTTAACACTGGCCGAACATTCGAATATTCGAAGAAAGCCGAAGAAATTTCAAAATTAAAACTCTTGTAACATTTTAACAATTAAAAGAAAACTTCGAACAATTATTATCGACATTAATATCTGATTTTATAACTTAAAAAATAATGAGCCTCTTTCATTAATTGCCAAAGAAATATCATTCGAACATTTATACTCAAAACAAAAACAAATTTGCTATTTTTATTTATTTTTGTTTTTAATGTAAATGCTCGAAGAAATTTTTCTTATGCATTTGGATCTTCTCTCCAAATGTAAAAAAAATATTTTGTTTTAGGAAATGAAAAAAAAAATTCTTTGGAGTTTAAATACAAATTACAATTTTTATATTTTACTTTTGGTAACTTGTTTTTTGTTTTTTTCATTAATATTTAGTGTAAAATTTCTTTCTTGCAAGTATTCCAAAATATATATTTTTAACTATTTTTTTTACTTTTAAACTTTTTTTATACATGTTTTTTCTTTGATTAATTAATTTTTTATTTTATTATTTATTTTTTGAAATATTAGTTTGTTTTTGAAATTAAAAGCAAAATTATTATACAGTGTAAGGCAAAAGTGAGGCAGTATTATCGTAAAAAACACATGTTAACTGAATGTTTTCAATGTTAATTAAATTTTTTTATTTATGTATTTAGTGAATTTATTATTCGAGATATTTATAATAATATTTTTTTCTAGTGAGAAATAAGTAAATTATATACAACTAAATTTTCAAATGATATTTTAGAACAAGTATATAAATAATTTGTGCTTCAACATATCAATAGTGAAAATTGTTGTATTTTTTAGAATTCTCAATTTCTCTAATCGTTATATCTGTATCCATTTCAATATAATTCTCTCCCAAAGTGAAGTGCAAGTGGAAATCGTAATAGGACTGAAAGCCCAGTTCGGTTTTTTTTATATTTTTTATTAACATTCAAAACAATTATTACTTGATGTTGCTAGAATACATACATATTTTGAAAGCACCTTAAGTGAAAACTGTTAATATATTGTGAAATACAATTTAAGAATAATATTTTTTAAATCTATTTAATTTTGCAAACGATTTTTTTATATAACTTTATAGACATTGAAAACTTTATTAACATTTTTTTTCTGTTAACGAAAACATTGCCTCACTTTTGCGCCACAGTGTAAGTAAATATATATTAAATTTCTAATGGATTAAGAAAAAAAGGAAGAATCTATGGATTTTATTTTAAATTTAAGCTTTAATTAATATTATACATGAATTAAATTATTGTTTTTACTTAGTTTTTCTTTTGTTGTTGTTGCTTTGTAGACATTTATACATACACAATTGTAAATTACATAATTTATTTATACTAAATGATAGTTTCTTAATAACTTATATTGTTTATATTCTTTTTGCATATAAAATAAAAAGAATTTTAAAATTTTTTTTGGAGTATTTATTTTTGAAAATTGTTTTCTAGGCAAAAGTGAAATATTTTTAACCGCTTTATACACATAAAAAGTTAATTTAGCGTTATTTTCAAAAAAAAATTTTATCCTCCTCAAGGATACTAACAAACAGAAAATTGATTTTTATTAGCAAAGAAAACATCATGAGAAATAAAATATTTTCGAAGGAAAATTACAACATAAATAATTTTTAATATTTTATTTTTTATATAAAAAAATATATATTTATTCCCAATAAATTTCCCTACAAAAAATTCTGCATCTCATGAGTCGAACTTCGTCTTAGAATAAGTGGGAAAGAGTGAACCATACATATATACAGTGGGTGGCAGTACAATGGAAACTTTATTTGAAAATTCTACTGTGTCATTTCAGTTTTCCATAACAAGACTTTTCACAAAATAAAGATGATTCCTCTTGAAAGAATGTATCTTTGAGCATTTTTAAGCGTTTATGTTCAAATAAAACTGCTTATAAGGAGTGTTTATTATTTTTAGCATCGGTACAACAATGGATACTTTTAAGCTTCTGCATGAAAGATGATTTAAGCAAATACAGTAGATGCAAAAAAATAATAAAGTAATAAAGCAACTCTGAACGAGTAAATTTTTTGGCCTTCGAGAGTTTTGCGTCACACTCTCGCACGTGTTTAATGGTCTACCTCGACTAACTGTATCGCGCTACGGTTATTTGTGGAACTTTCCATTACCGCAGGCAACCGTTTCTAACAATACTGGTAGATACCATAAAAACTCTAGGATCTTAGGAATTCCACCTTCTATACGAAGTTATAGGTCGCTTGACAGTTCCTAAAGGAAACACTTATTCCTGGGATGCCTGATATGCCATTTTTTTTAATTCGATCAAATCAATCATTTTTCATCGTTTATTGGTTTGAATTTTTCTTTTTCCATCTTTTTCGTATAATTAGTTTTTTAAATGGTGTGGAAAAATTAACATTCAATCAATAAAGTAGCGTTACAAAAATCGGCTACTTTTGACTACTCAATACTTTTTCAATTGAGTACTCGATACTACTCAATACTTTTAACGTTTTTTCTTATTTAAAAATAAATATATTTAAATAGGTTAAAATTCGATTTTATTATAACACGCACTCCATAATAATTCATGGACTAGCAAATTTAATAATCCATTAAAAGTATCAAACTAAACGGCCAGGCTTATTAATTGTTGCAGACGATTAAATCATAAATTTGCGCTTAACTTTCCTCAAAACTGAGTTGCATTAATGTTTTTTTCGTATTTCTATTTGGAAATGCATCTCTGAAAGTATTGAGTAGTTAGTTTTTTATTGAGTACCGGGATATATATACGGTATTGAGTACTCGGTACTCAAATACTCAATACTTTTACAACACTACAATAAAGCAGCAGTTTCGGAAGTTCTAAATATAAATTTCTTTTGAAAGGTCGGCTAAAAAACCAACATTTAGGAGGATTATCTACTAAAGCTACTCCAAGACAATATAGTTTAATAGCAAGAGCATTTATAAAATTCCTGGTGGGTTACTCTCCATTGCGATGCGAAAACAATTTCAGTGCAAAAATAGTTTTATTTTGTATCATTTTTTCGCATCTCAATAAACATGGCCGAAGGGCAAGAGACTGAACCCCAAGAATACGACTTAGATAGTGAAGTTTGGTGGTGGAAAAATTACGGTTCGGGTGCAGGGAATAGGTCCAATTCATATTTTAAATTGTACAAGGAAAATATGTCTCCAGTTTGGAAACTTCAGCACGATAACAAACACAAATACGCCTCTAGGGTTGTAGCCGAGTGAATACAATAGAAAATTGATGAAAAATTGTCGATGTGATGCGGTGATCAAAAACAAATGCAAGCTGTCCCACAAAATATTGAAACACTAAAAGCGACAGAACATGTTTTTCGTTATAGTGGATCTTCAAGTTTGTTTTTCTACTTTCGATATTTTGTTAATTGTGTTGTAATTTGTTATGAATATTATTTGCCAGTAAATGAAAGCGCCGAATTAATAAGGTACTAAAAATTTTGTCAATTGCTTAAGAATTATTTTGGCTTTTCGATCTCTAAGAACGAATAAATGAATATAAGAAAATGTTTCCATTGTATTGTCGCCTAATATCATGTTGTTCTTTTATATAAACTACAATATTGTTGGAAAAATTTAAGTATAATAAATATGCATTCTAGAAGTAATTAGAACAAATTGTTAGAGACTTGCTGGATTTATTATTATATTATTTTTATTTAAAGAAAATTCAAAAAGTACACACACCGGCATAATGGGCTGAATACAAAATATAATAAATTTAACATTTTGGCATAAATTTACATACAGTGATGGTCAAAAGTGTAGGCACATTCTGCATTTCAGGACAAATTGAGAGTTTTAATAGTGAAAATAACACACAAATATTTGTTTCATAAACACATTGCAATATATTTACTAAAGACAATAAAAAATAAATAAAAAATTTCTCCAAGAAAAAAAATAAAACGTGAGGTATGATAAGCAACAGTTTTTTTGGTGGACAAAAGTATAGGTACATGCGTTTTGCAGCCGTACAAATTTATGAAAATTGTTCACCTAATATTTAGTTGGCAATAGTTTTTGTTTAATAACTGCCTTAACCCTTTCAGACCTGAAGCTAAACTACTGGGAATTTTTTGCATAATTTTTGGAATATACATATATTCTCTATATCGTATGAAAATATAGTTAATGTTTACGTTTTATTATTTTTATATCCTTCAAGGATTTTCAGGACACGCACAATTGATGCATCTCGGTAAAATTTGTAGCTAAAACCCTTTTTTATTTAATTGGCTTATAAGATTAAAATTTATAGTTTTTTTTATTAATAGGCAAACACTTTTTTAGAGCCCTTTTACGATCGTAATACTGAACCGATTTTTGAAAGATTTATATGTTTTTAAACGGGTTTTTACATAGTTGTGCACTTCTTAATTTTATGAAAATCGGTTCGATATTTAAGGAGCTATAAGCGTTTAAAGTTGCTACTTACACATGCACACTTATTATTACACGTGCATGTATCAGCTTCAACTTGAAAAATAAACAAAGTGTGCATGAGTGTTTGTCCAATTTGCTTTTGCATAGAAATGAGACAGAGTTTTAAGTTGTTTATTTAGAATGCTTTTTGTTTTTGCATTTTATCGTAAGTACATATTTATGTAAATGTTTAATATTAATTTCTAGAATGCGGTCGATTGAGTCGGGCCCTGGAAAAAATACTAGTTTTTTAAATTTAAATATGCCCACTTTACTATTTGTTAACGAATAGCACTTTTGTAATTGAAAACAAAACTTACTTCTGCGGGTCATTTTGACAAAACTGAAATGTGACGCAAGAATTTCACAAAAAATCAAGTAACGGTTAGAAACAATCTTTAAGAACAATAAGCGTAATCGATGCATGCTAGACCCGCATGACGTTGGTCAAATAGAAGAGAAAATATTGAGACCGAAATCCACCCGCACAATTGATGCATCGCGGTCTGAAAGGATTAGGTCTATTTGGGATAGAATGTACTAACTTCTTTGAAACATTTTCGCCAATGTTGGACTATTCCTCCATTAAAGCCGCTTTAAGAAAATTTTTGCTAGAAATTGCATGTTCCTGGATTCTTCTTCCGAATTCTTCCCACAAATGTTCAATGGGATTCAAGTCTGGGGACTGCAGCAGGTGTCGTAAAACATGTGCCATATTACAAACAAGCCACATTTTTACATCGTGTGCACAATGTCTTGCTGAAATGTGAATGACACTTGTAGGTTTAGTTTAGAAAAGTGTAGAATTCTTTAAATTTTCCTTTGAAATGTTAAGATATACTGTCTTATCCATTATGCTTTCAATAAAAACTAGCTCAACCACACCCGCAGCAGGCATAAGACCCCACCCACACCATTACCCCACCGCCACTATACTTCACTGTGGGTTAAAGATTTTTTTGCAGCATAAGCGGTATTGAACTTTCTCCACACTCTAGCCGGTTTATTTGAGGAAAAAGTGTTGGACTTGCTCTTGTCTAAGAAGAGAACCTGGTTAAGCTTCTGTCCATTGACTCGCTGATCTCTGCAAATGATTTACTTTGGTTATGCAACTGAAGAATTATTTTACGCTATGATTCTATAGTTTCATTTTGTTTTGAGTTCATTTTTAAGAAAATATTTTTTTTTAAATTTGTAAATGACCACTCACTTGTTAAATTGAATATGAAATATAACGACACTGAAGCCATGTTTATTTAAAAATGCGAAATTTTGCTTTGTATCAAATTTGTATCAAAATTGCAAAAATTGTGCCTCTACTATTGTCGCTCTCAAATTGTAATTTTTCATAACTTTAACATGCTGTAAGAAAAACAAAACAACGAAAGCTTTCGTGCATAATTAAATAAATCTTTGTTCATATGGAATAATAGCTTAAGTCAAAAATACAAGTTTTTAAATAATAGTGTAGTTTTTATTCCAATTGTTTTTTATTTAAAATAAGTAACCTAAACTGTTAGTAACAAGTTTAGAAGAGAACAAATGTACACATTTTGGAAAAGTATTGTTAAATGAAGAAGATTTGCCATCTTTTCTACTTAAGGTCTTTTTCGATACTATTATTAGCGTTTTAATGGACTTTAAGTTAACTTAAGCGTTTCTGTTGAAATTAATACTATGTAATGCGTATCTTTAAGTAAACATAAGATTACTGTGTGCATGAATCATATTTCATTAAAAAAACTTATTTAAACATAAGTTGGTGTGAAAATAATCTACATATTTATTTAGGGAAGATCGGAATATGTAAACAATGTGGTATAAGATGTTTTGACCAATGTAAAGCTCCCAATGCAATAACTCAATTCATCCTTAATGATGAAACAGAACTGGGGCTGACGTTTGTTTTCCATACAATTTGACATAAAATTTTGTCAGAGAAAGCGGTCGTGAAATAATGATGAAACTGAACTGAACTGGGGCTGACGTTTTTTCTTATACTCTCAATTTTAGACATTCATTCTCTCAACAATGTTACCGTGTTTTTATGAAATCACATACATTTTTCATACGAAAAAAGCAAAGAAAAGAAAATCAAACAATAATAAGAGAGAATTTGAAGTTACTGCCGTCGATTTTATTATGAGCCACCAAGCGATTGTTCCAGAAGTTGCAGACTTGTTCTGTTTCATCATTTATGTCGACGACATAAGCTACTCTTCCATATGACCACAGAAATAAATAAATATTCCAAAATATGTACATACATATTCAATGCATATTTAAGAGAAAAAATTATGTATCCATGCATGTGTGTGTGTGCATACCATAATGTTACATTTTATTTCGTTTCACTAATTTTGTACCGGGATGTTTAATAAGACAACTTGAAATGTTGAACAATTTACTTGTGTAAATTTTTTTAAAATAATTTTTGATTAATTGCATGAGCAAATGTAAAAAAAATTTCTTATACACCAATAATTTTATTACTTAAATATAATGAAATTTATTAATATTAATATAAAATTAAAGTAATGAAATGCCAATTAGCTGGTAGATTTTTTTATACTTAAATTTTTAACTAAATACTCTAAACATGCATCACTTTTTTTCATACACATTGTACATGGGTACGTGTTTTTGATGTACATAAAGTGATATTTTTAAATATATTTATATTTTTTTTTTCCTTTTTTACATTATAGCGCCAAATTTCTTTGATTTAAGAATTTTTAACATTTTTTTTCAAGAAATTGCAAAGAAACCAGGAATTTCACTAAAATTAACTAAAATAAAAATGATTTAGTTTCTTTTTTCTATTTGGACTTTTTGTTAAGAAAACAAGTGCAAGAATTGTGTTACATACATACATGTACTTTTTCTCAAATAAAACTTAGACTGAACTCATGAGTTCTCCTTTGTATGTTTGTGTATAAAATAATTTTAATATAAATAATTTTATGTATAATTAATAGATAATTTATATGATATGATAAATTTAAATTCAACTACAAGAAATAGTTCGTTTGTCTTACCAATCAGCACTGTAGTGTTTTAGTTTGAATATGATTCATATGTTAATGTTTTAATGTATTAAATGAAGTTGTTATCACTTGAACATAAAGTATAGAATATTTATGGTTTTGTTAAATTTGCATTTGTTAAAAAGTCTCCAATGGTAATTCGGTATTTATGTGATTTTTTTTTAATTAAACTAAATTTTAAATCCAAGATCTATATAAAATAATAATAAATAATCTAAAAATAATAATAAATAATCTAAAAATAATAATAATGATAGTAATAATAATAAAAATAGCTTATGTTCATCCTATTTACAAGAATGGCAAACGATTGCGTTTCAGTAAAACGATCGGATTTTAAAATGTCAATATTGTCAATTATCGAAAAAGTAATGGAAGAAGTATTGTGCAGAAGAATAGCTGATTTTATGAGAAAAAAACAAGATCATTAATCCTAAACAATTTGTATTTTAAAATGGGGAAAAAATAAACCGGCTACTCA
This sequence comes from Gymnocheta viridis, assembly GCA_956483585.1. NCBI lineage: Eukaryota > Metazoa > Arthropoda > Insecta > Diptera > Tachinidae > Gymnocheta > Gymnocheta viridis. The sequence goes on along the minus strand of OY101440.1, from coordinate 85,128,344 downwards.
ACAACTTCTCAACAGTTATCAACGAACATGTCACTCCTCTTTTCATATCTCGAAAAACAAGATTTCGGAGTTAAGAATGCAGAATTATTTGTCATATCGTTCTTTATATTGTGTAAAAATTCATATAAATATCTTGTTTACACACCTCTTGAGGGGAGAGCATTTTTTTATTTTTCCATTGAGGTGTGTGTGATTTAAAAACTTTAAACTAGTTGACTAAGTAGGAACTCTGAATCAACATCACCACGAATCAGACCAAGAACAAATAAAGCACTTTTTAGAGTAGGCAATTTTATCAGAGCAAGTCTGCAAGACATAAGAATTCCAACCAAGACCACGGAGACAGAAAATTAAAAATTGTTTTTGTACCGATTCAATACTATTAATATGAATAGAATAACAAGGATCGCAAACAATTAATCCATACTCAAGAATTGGTCGAACAAGAGAAGTATATAAAAGTTTTGTAATATAGGGATCTAGAAATTCCTTTGACCAGCGTTTCATGAATCCAAGGACCCCATACGCTTTATTTACCATTATAGAAATATGATCACGAAAGTTGAGCCTATGATCCAACAGTATGCCAAGATCCAATATGGTTAGAACTTTATTTAAAATAGCAGTATCAATATAATAAGAAGTCTCGGTGTCTGAAAAATGACATGGGGTTGCATTTCGAGATATTTAACTCCAATAAATTAAATCTGCACCATTGATGAAAATTCCGAAAGTCGGCATTTAATAAAGTATATCCATTAATATCGTTAAAAGAGTTAAAAATTTTAACATCATCGGCGTTCATCAGTACTTTAGAATGCAAAACAACAGTAGGAAGATCAAAACAACAGTAGGAAGATCATTGATGAATAAAGTGAACAAAATTGGACCCAGGTGACTGCCTTGAGTCACACCAGAATGTACTTGAATGATTTTTGATGTAACATTCCCAAATTTGACCTGTTGAGTTCTTTGTGATAGATAAGAGTTTAACCATTTTAATGCAGACTGACTAAAGCCCATAAGTTATAATTTGTGCAATAAAAGATTGTGGTTAACTTTATCGAACGCCTTACTGAAATCTGTGTATATCACATCAGTTTGCATTTTATTTGAAAAACCTTAATTGACAATAGTGGTAAAAATTCATATAAATATCTTGTTTACACACCTCTTGAGGGGAGAGCATTTTTTTATTTTTCCATTGAGGTGTGTGTGATTTAAAAACTTTAAACTCGTTTTCTAAAGAATACGTTTTTTGAGATATGACTATGTTGCAATAAGTGAGTGATATGAGCAAAAAACCTTCACTGCGTAACTCTTTTCATTGACTTTAGTAAGACTTTCGATACTCTGTTGCATGAAAAACTGTTAATTACTCGTATCTTAGATGTGTATCAAAGAACGTTGTTTAAAATTACTTAAAAACAATCTCACACTTAGAAGATATCATAGTAAAATATTACAAAAACTAAGTAACGAGTGCTATGATCACGGTCATGTGATCAATACATTCAACAATAGTGTATTAACTCGAAATTTTTACTTTTTTACTTTTTATGAAAAATTAACAGATAATCAGCCATGTTCTACAAAAGTTGTGAAAGTGAAATATGAAAAGTAAACTTTTAATTTTTGATGTTCTGGAAAAGTAGAGTATATTTGTATTGAATATTGAAATTCAAATGTAAAAAGAAGAATGCATCGGATTGTTTTGTCTACATTTTTGGTAGCAAAATGGAAGATTTAAAATATGAAGTTTCATATATCTTCAGAGTAAAAGCCAAGAGTATTTCTCTTCTACTGAAAATTTCAAAATTTTGAGTTAGTGAAGTATTGTTAAACAAGTTCGACATATCTACACGGTGTTAAATACGAAAATCATATACATATACACATATAAAAAATTATGGTTTTAATTAAAATATGTCATATTTTAAAATTCAGAAATTTTTTAGAATTGTTCTGTATAACCGACTTTTACTAACAATGCACGTTTGCAAACCAATCTTCTTCCTTAAGATTTTGTAAAATATGTTCTCGATATTTCATAAACGATGTCATAAATTGCTTTGCATTTTTCCCCACTCTTCTAGTGAAATTAAGGCCTCATTAGTTTTTACTTTTCGTTGCCGTTCTGTGCCGTTCTTTTCTGCAGAAAATATTTTTTCATTACTTGTTTTGTGAAAGGAATCAGCTGCTTTTAAAAGCAAAAGATAATCGAAAGCAAAACAAACAAATAGTGAACAAAAAGTTTCCGTAAAAATTCTTTTGTTTCAATAAACAAAAAAAAAAACAATTAATTAAAAAATTTATATTTTGTATTATTCTGATTCTGACTCTGAACTTTCGGATGTAGACGATGATATGAAAATGAACCAAACAATAAAGTGCCAGATGAAGCGTTGTCAGCGGAGGTGGTGCGCCAGACCTGATTATAAGCTTTTCATCGTCCATTGCTTTGTCTTTGGCAAAAGTATAATATGTACATAATCGTTAAAAAATCTTGAATTAAACAAGATTTTCTGAGATTTGACCAAATATGTGTATATTGACTCTTGAATGTAAACGTTGCTTTCTATTTTCTACAGATTTGTAACAAACAAGGTAAACCTATTAGTACAACAACAACATAAATATATATTTTTTGACTGTCAAAAAAACTCAACAAAAAAATATTGTTTGTTTTCTTCTCATTAAGTTCGACATTCAGGAAACATATCATAACCGATCAGCTGCTTCAACGGGTTAACGTGTTTAGTGTATCATGAACAGAATTAAAACAGCTGATTCATAACATAACATAACGTACAAACCATGGTAGAATAATACAAGTAGTAGCGAAGTGTTAACGGACTTTTTTTTGAGTTCGCAGCTGCCAAAATTTGATTATGTACTAAAAAAACACACTTGAACATTTATTTTAAATGCAAATAAAAATGGAAAAGAAACAAAATTCTTTATAGAGCATAAAATGCAACCAAACACGTACATATGTGATTACACAATTTTGTGCAATTTTTTGTGCTTTTTGACAGCTTCGAACCCGAATTCCGATTCTACAGAAATATCATTGATCTTGGTTTGATTTAATTTTTTGTTTCTACAATATTGTCGTGGATTTCCCTTTGTTCGATCTCAGTTGATCAGGCTTATTTCTGCTTAACAAGCACATCTATCTAAAAGTTAAATTAATTACATAGAAATAAGAAAATTGAGTATTTAACTATTTTTGATACTAAATATATTTGAGACGATTACATCACTACTAACTAAAGCGGGTCCAAAGGTTTTTTCAAAATTTTTGAACTTATCGTTAAGATTGTAAGCTCATTTTCAATTTAAAGGACATATGCATTTGAATAACAATCTGTTTTTGGAAAATCAAATCAGAATTGTAATTGAAAATTAATATTGAAAACAACAATAAAAAACCGAAATTTTCACGATAAATTCTCGCACACAATTTTGTTTTATTTAAGAACGATTTCAAATTCGAACTTTATTTCTTGCAAATTTTGTGACATCGAAGTAGACAAACTATTTTAAGATCGAATTGGCAAAAAGAAACTCTCAAATGTAATTTCGAAAGTTCAAATTTTAGTACAATAGCGACTTCAATCAAAAAGGAAAGAGCTTATTGAAATTGGAAAATAACCAAAGAATACAATATATGTCCAGCGTTTTAAAATGTTTCATCATTAAAAGCTTTTCTGATTATAATCCTGATAAGCCAGTTGGAATGAATATAAGAAAAGTATGGGATACAAAAAAATTTTAAAATTTCTTAAAATCAATAAAACAATTTGGCTAACATTTAAAAAAGTGCATTTTTTATAAAATGAAAAAAAACTTCATGCTAAAATTTACATTGAAAACAAGAATAAAATATAAAAAAAATATTTTTATTTTAAGTATGAAAATTGGGAAAACTTAAAAATCATCGCAACAGAATTACAACTGGAAACGTATTAAATTATTTCCAAAAAGCAAAATATTTTTGCTTTATTAAATACTGTGTTTTTGTTGCTGTTGTTCTAATTGCTGCGCTATTTTTGTTGTTGCAATTTTTTTTTTCAAAAAGGAACATAATTACAAATGAGGATATAAGTTTTTTGTTTTGTATTCTTGTTTCTTAATTGCTTTAAAAAATAATTTACTTTTTATGTTTTTATGTTTCCACAATTAAATATGTCTATTAATATTTTTTTTTTAGTTTGAAGTAGTTTTTTTTAGTGTGTTATTTCAAGTACAAATAATGAATTTATTATAATTGTTGTTACTTTTGATTCTTTGTTAAAAAGATGATAATAATTTTATACAGATTTTACAAGTTTTCTTTATATACTAACGTTAATGAATGAATGAATGGCTGGGCATTAATATGAAAGAAAAGCAAAAAAAAAAACGAAATTATTTTTTTTAATGGGAATGTAAATTACTTTCTACCCATTTATACAGTGATGATTGTGACCTGGCCACCCATTCAACATTAGAGGCTACACTACTAAGGGTCATATTTAAAATGTCCATACCCGGACCTCGTCCAAAACGATGTACTAAAGATTTAAGCTAAACAGAATTGCAGAAGTTTGTTTATCTATAATTTATATTGAAACAAAAAAAATTAATAATACACACTTACCTCATCGTAATCAAATTTTGTAGCACCATATTGTGTTATGGCTGATATAACTTTCGCAAAAGCTATTGTACCCTGACCCATACGCAACTCCAGATCAAACCATTTCGCTTGGAGAAATCTACAGGCCATAGCACCGCCGGTTGGTGTTCCCGCTATCGCTTGCAGTACTTGCACCACTTCAGCGGTAGGCAACATTGTGACATGCGACAGCAAACGATTCTGTAGCCAGGCGTCTTTTGTGCGCCCTAATGCTCTTAACAACTGCATACGTTCGACATAGCTTTCTGATGTTCGCTGAATCGTCACAAACCGTTCCCAACAATGTTGCCAGTAAATATATTCTCCCGATAATATTGAGCCAGTGTAAACGATCTGTTTCATGTTGAAAGTTTTCATTTTTATTATTCAACGATATTCTTAGTTCACAGTTCTTACCTCTCTTAAATTTGGTGGTATCGCTGTTCCATTGTAATATAGAAATTGATTTAACATATTTTTTGATTTCGTTATGCTGTCAATATCTTCCCATAAAACCGAAGCCAAGAGAACTTCGGGTCGCATTAATCTGCAATAAAAATTTCACGAAAAGAATTTCGTTTATTTTCCACTAATTATTGTGCAAATACAAGTAATAAATTTTTAAAACTCACCTGGTTGCCTCATCGCCATCATCATTCCAGCCAATCTTCTCTATCACCGTGGATAATTTCATTTTTATGAATTCCGACAGCATTAGGAAACATTCAGAGTATTTTAATATGCGACGCCATTTTTCCAAATGACGCAGAGCCAAAGTCATGGGTCCCCAATTTCTTTCACTGGGCAGATATTGTATCATGTTCATGGTAACTTCACACGGCAACAAATTTGCATGACAGAGTGTAAAAGCATCCGACAAAAGTCCTAGGCGATCCTATAAGTACGTTTTACTTTTAATAACAAAGTTCATATAAATTGTTTATCAAATTGGAAATTCTCAGCACTTACTTCACCCGAAAACTTATCGGGATCATTGGATAAATCCTCAATGATATTGGCCCAATTATCGTCATTGTATAAAACACGATAATAGCCTGATTGGCGAGCATTCACTTTAATCCATTTAACATTTTCGGCAACATTGAAGTGTACTAAATCAGGGAAAATTAAAAATGAAAGATATGAGTACATAAAAGCTATATTCATTTATTAAAAATATGTACAAATTTTTAACAATTATTAATGATGAAACAGAACAAGTCTGCAACTTCAGGAACAATCGCTTGTTGGCCCATAACAAAATCGACGGAAGTAACTTCAAATTCTCTCTTATTATTGTTTGATTTTCTTTTGTTTGCATTTTTCCTATGAAAAATTTATGTGATTTCATGAAAACACGGTAACATTGTTGAGAGAATGAGTGTCTAAAATTGAGAGTATAAGAAAAAACGCTGTAAAAATAAAATAGTTTCTAATTCAGGATCGCTTTCTCTGCCAAAATTTTATGTCTAATTGTATGGAAAACAAACGTCAGCCCCAGTTCCGTTTCATCATTTAACTAGAAATTGTTCATTAACCCAAAAATTTGCAACGGGAGAGCGTCTAAAGAGCGTAAAAAATTGAGGGACAGAAAAATTCCTGCAAGTTTTTACAAGTAAAATTTTTACTTGGGATAATAATTTAAATAGCTGTTTTGTGTTTGTGTTTACAAAATAATATTTCTAAGTTAGTCGTTAAGCAGCTCTGGGCTGAAGAACAGCTCTCGCGTCAACGTAATTATTTCTTATTTGGCCTTCGAGAGTTTTTCGTCTCGCTCGCACTGGTTGACTGATTTGCCACGGATAACCGTATAGTCTTGCGGTTCTTTTGTGGAATTCCGTTGACAACCACGTTGCTACTATTTTCTATGTGAAGGCATATTTCGGGTATAGCCAGTCACAAAAACATTTCTAAAATACTGTTAAAACATCATGGACATATGGTATAGTCACCGCTTCCATTTTTATGCATATTCTGCAAATTTACTTTGTAGAATATGTACAAATAAATAAAAAAAACAAAACAACAGAGTTGACTGAAAATGAAACAAAATTGGAAAATGAAATCGATACGTTTTTTGTCACACCTAATACCATTTTCTACGTTTTGAGCTTACGATTGCATTTTAAATCGAAGCGATTACCATCACATACCTGATAGATTGGGTTTTCAAGGGGTCAACTAATATTTTCCTCTTTTTGAAGTAATCACTTACAGTATTTACTGATACTTGTAACACAGAGTATCATTAGATTAAGTATTTGAAATGTAAATATATTATAGAAAATTGGGAAGAGACACGAACCTTGAGGACGGACATCCAGCCGGAATATCATATTCGGCAAAAAACTTATTACCAATATCAACTCTAAATGATCCATTTGCCAAGTAGCTCTTTATTAGCAAGACTTGGTGATTATTTAAACCAATATTTAATAGTTTGAGAGCGAGAGCCTCATGAATAAACTGAATCGAATGTGCACTTTATATCTAACAGTACCATGACCTAGAGCTGTGTCAAATCGTTCATTTCAGTGATCGGTCATTTTCGTTCAACTACTATAAATTAACCCGTTCGTTCAATTGAACGACAGTACGGAAAAAATTAAATTTTCTTAACTCATTCTTTTCTTAAGAAAATCAGTTGTAAATATGTGAATAATTTAATTAAATTAAAGAATTTATTAAAAAAAAGGGATTTATTAATTCAAAATCATACATTCTTCAGGTTATTTTAGAAACAATTTCTTGTTCTTTTGACTAGAATATTAAACATTTCATTTTAGATTAATATATACTCGTACTATACCTTTTATGGGTTGATGCTAAAGAGAAATGTACATATATTTAATTTTTCAAATAACTCTTATCAATACATCAAAACTCAAATGAAGCAAGAGAAATACAACATAAAAAAGATCCATGAACGAAAGTAAATTTGACAAAAAAAAAAGACACTTGAACGAACGAACACAAGTTTTTTTCTACAAAATCGAACGGAATACTATTGAACCAAAAGCGTGAATTAAAATGACTGGATCACTTCGTTCAGTTGGGTGATTCGCTACACAGCTGTACCATGACCGTAAATTTACCAATATTAAAGTTGTCTTTAACGATTTTCTTGATTCGGACTAATGGCTGCGTCTCGTTGTGTTGAGATCTGAAACCGAATTGTTGAACCGGGAGGATATTTTTATCTTATTGGTCTATATGAGTCAGGACTAGTGTGATTTTGCCTGGTTTTGCCTCTTTCCAGATTAGTGGAAAGTGCCAAATTTTTATGCAAGCTTTAAATATACGTGAAAGATCATCTAAACCACTTTGGACGAGAGCTTTAATGCATTCGTTGGAAATACCATCTATGCCTGGAATTTTCTTATTTTTAAGATTAGTCTAATATTATAATATTTTTATTTTTAATATTAATGGTACTAACGATATTAGGGATATGCTCTGAAGAGCTTTCGGCATTCAGTACATTTATAGGGCGCTGCTACACGTACAATATCCATTTTCTGGATTTCAAAATATACACCCTAATTCCAGTTGGCGACATCGACGTCACGTCAACACAATACCAAAAAATTGAGGCTAGTCTACCTGTTGTCGAAAACAACTGACTACTATTGACAGGCTCATGTTATTTTCTAGACCTTATAGAGCAGAAGTACCCTTTCATTAGCACAAAATTGTTCTCGGGAGCGAGTAGACAAGCTCCAACTTTTTGGTGTTGTGTTGACGTGACGTCGATGTCGCCAACTGGAATAGGGGTGATTAAATAATCCATCAGTACTTGCGCCAATATTGCTTGCTAGACGTTCAATAAATATCGCGATACTGGATCGCACTCATTATATATTGAACGTGTACCAGTGCTTATAGAGTTACAGACTATTTGAATCGTATCATACCAAAAAATTACGTTTTTTAATAAACCGAAATAAAAAATTGGACGTACATACATAAATTTTATGATTTTAAATTCTTACCGTCCAGATTTTGCATCCACAATGTTTCCGTCTGATTATTCAAATCGGTTACATAAGTTATGGGAAAAATCCATTTCATTTGTTGGGGAGGTTTATGTTTGCTGACCGTTGTTGGAGCAACTGTTGTAGTACTTGTTGTCGATATTTCGCTTCTATTAGCATTTGTTTTGTTGTAGTTATTACCATCGTAAGTTTCATCATGAATGGCTAAAAATTCGGCTGGTTTAAAGGGTTTTTGCGATATGGTTATTTTATTGCCCAGCTTTATTACGGTTAGTAAAGGAAAGCCCGATTGATGTGTCCACAATGACATCATGTCCTAAAATGAAGCAAAGCAGAAGAAAGAAAAACTTTTAGTTAAGGATATTGCTTAAAACAATTTGTGTTTAAGTATGTTTGCTGATTTTTTCGGTTGGCCTGTTTCTATTAGTTGCAGTATCCAACAGTCTTTAATTAACACAAATGTGGAACAATAATTGCTTCAAAACAGATGATTTAAAAAAATATTAGGTGTATTCCGGATGATTGATGAACAGGGTGGGAAAAACACGAACTTTTTTCTTGTTTTAAGTGTTTTTTTTTTGTGAAATGAATACATTTGAGTTAATTACTCTCATAAAAATTTAATGTGTTTTTAATATTTTCGTATTTTATTTCAAAGCAACGTATACAAAATATGATGTCATAAGACATTTACAACCTGCGTCCAATGGGATGGTGCATTGGTTCTATCAGCAATGTGGTATGCCATAAAAATCATGATTTTTATAAGTTTTTATATTTGTCCCATTCACAACCTGAGTCTTAAGTTGTATAAATGTTGTTCGTGAATTCTATATAAATGTTTGTTTAGAAACATGTGTCAATAAACTTTAATTTTTAGAATAATTAATCAGATTTTTCGACCTTTTTATTGATATTTTATAAAAAAAAAAAACTTCTCCAAGGTCAACAATGTCAACATAGAAACTTTTTTCTCCACTATTTCGCTTTCTCTATGCAAAGCAACTTCAGGGATATAATTAATAATATTAAATACAAGGTGGCGCAAAAATAACCTTCAGATGTTTTTTGGCTGTATTTAAAAAAAAAATGAAAAACTTTGATTCTTCTTGTGGATTATTTTTATTTGATCTTTTAATTTTTTTACATCAAGTCGAGAATATGATCTCGTGTAAATGACCGCCGCCACAGTTGATTGTCATTTGAGCCCTTTTGATGGAATTTTCCATCACTTCACTTCACATCACATCACTTCCATCACATCAACTTCCGGCGATAGGTCCTCACATTCTTGACGGATATTGTCTTTAAGAGCTGCAAGAGTCTGAGGCTTCTTGACATAAACCCGCGACTTCAAAAAGCCCCACAAAAAGAATTCTGCAGCGGTCAAATCAGGCGATCTTGCTGGCCAGTGCAAATCGCCAAAACGGGAGATTAGGCGCCCGGGAAATGCATCCTTCAGCATATCGGTTGTGGCACGTGCAGTGTGTGCCGTTGCACCGTCCTGTTGGAACCACATGTTTTCCAATCCCAATTCATAAAGTTGCGGCAAAAAGAACTCGTTAATCATTGCTCTGTAGCGCTCACCATTCACAGTAACCGTTTCCATGACATTCTCTGCAGAACGGCTACTCCGGGGTCTGCCACGCCTGGCAGCATCTCGTGTTGTGCCAGTCTCTTCGTGGCGAGCGGCTAAACGTCGCAGTGTTTCACCAGTAGGCGTTGGACGGCCAGGAAATCTGCGACGAAATTCACGTTGTGCCAAAGTCACCGACCGATTATTGGTCAAATAAATAGTCACCAATATTCCGCGTTCTGGAGCAGTGTAGCGTAACATTGTTTATTAACGTGTATTTCGCAATGTGTTTACTACACAAATGTCAAAACAGAACTGACATTAAGGGCCAATCGCAAAATTTATAGCATTTTCTGATAGGAGGATTACTTTTGCGCCACCTTGTATAATATATAAATATTTATAAATATAAAATTAATATTTGAAAAAAAATTAAAGTTTTTATATTGGATCATTTTTAATTAAATTAAAATTTTTATTCAATTTAATGTTTAAATAAAAAAAGAACTGTTAAATATTTAACAAGTATCAAGTAGTATCGGCTATTCAAAAGAATCGATATTTTACAACTCTAAAACAAACCATAAAACTACTCGTAATTAAAAATCGTCAAACCCTCGAAAAAAAGTTGTGAAAATAACGAAAAATCACATGAACCTTTTAACATCCGAAGGATAGAAAGAAAAGTCAAATATTGACTAAAAGTTGCTGAAACATTGCGATAAAAAATCCCGTCTATCGCGAAAATTTCCCCAAAAGGACTTGTTGCCAAAATTTATATTTATTCGCAAATCTCAGCCATTTTCGTAATAAATATGATCAGTGAAATTTTTTATCAAGGAATTGAAAGAAATCGAATTTTTATTCAAATGTTTTGGTCCATGTACGATGCATAGCAGTTTTTGAAATGTCTATCATTTCAGCTAGATCACGCGTTGGGTGGACATCTCAATTGAACGATCACGTTTAAACTCTGCCTCCCAATATTTTATAGCCGTAAACTAAGAAGCAAACTCCCCCCGAAGTAGAATCTATGTTTTTTTAAATATTGGTTGAACTGATGAAATGAATTTTCTTCAAACTACTGCCGCAATCTATACGGCAGGTGGGCTGATTTTGGGATCACCCTCATAGATCCTGGTGTCGAAAGACTAAAAATTAACAGAGAATAGAAGATTTGTTCGTTAAATTTCATTGTGTTTCAGTCGACGAATTAATGCAACGTATTCTTGTCGAAGAGTTCGTCCCAGTTGTGTTTATGTCATAAATACTCGTATTTATACAAAATCGCGACTCAAAACTGCATAGTTGTTGCAGATTTAAGTAAATCATTTTTCAATTGTTGTTTAATTAATGGCCTATTTCCCCGTATTTTCAAAAAATCAAAAGTAATACCGATTCATAAAAAGGGAAAAGATCCCAAACTACCCACCAGCTATAGGCCGATAAGCATCTTAAGTTTACTGGATAAGGTCTTTCAAAAATTATTCATAAAAGATTAGTATATTTTGCACCAACAGTTTGGATACCATAAGGAACACTCTACCGTACACCAAATAAAGCGAGTTGTAAATTATATCGAAGATAACAAAAGAAATCGCAAGAGTACTGGCATTGTTTTTTTCGATATAGAAAAAGCTTTTGATACCATCTGGCACAATGGGATGTTATACAAGCTCAATTCATTGGGTTTCCCATTGTATTTCCAAAAAATTATACAAAGTTTTCTAACGAACCGTACATTTATTGTGTTTATTGACGGGGACTTCTCAACAGAAAGAAGAATCCCAGCGGGTTTGCCACAAGGGTCAGTACTATTTATTTATTTATTATTATGTCAATAGATTTTTACACCCTTACTGACCAAATATGACTAACAAATATAGAACTATATATAAAAATAATTGGTTCAACAATTTAGATATAAAGTAATTTTTCTCTTCAGTACATCATTACTCTCAGATAAGTCCATAATATGGTAGCATTTATTGAAGTTAACACATGCGCGACGAAAAGATTCATTATTAGCATATACAGAACGGTAGTATTTTAATGCCAAGAGTTCAAAATTGCGTGTAGGTCTTACAGGAACATTGAAGTTTAGTTGACTAAGTAGGAACTCTGAATCAACATCACCACGAATCAGACCAAGAACAAATAAAGCACTTTTTAGAGTAGGCAATTTTATCAGAGCAAGTCTGCTATGATACGGCGGCAAGACATAAGAATTCCAACCAAGACGACGGAGACAGAAAATTAAAAATTGTTTTTGTACCGATTCTATACTATTAATATGAATAGAATAACAAGGATCGCAAACAATTAATCCATACTCAAGAATTGGTCGAACAAGAGAAGTATATAAAAGTTTTGTAATATAGGGATCTAGAAATTCCTTTGACCAGCTTTTCATGAATCCAAGGACCCCATAGGATTTATTTACCATTATAGAAATATGATCACGAAAGTTGAGCCTATGATCCAACAGTATGCCAAGATCCAATATGGTTAGAACTTTATTTAAAATAGCAGTATCAATATAATAAAAAGTCTCGATCGGATTGTGTCTGAAAAATGACATGTGCTTGCATTTCGAGATATTTAACTCCAATAAATTAAATCTGCACCATTGATGAAAATTCCGAAAGTCGGCATTTAATAAAGTATGTCCATTAATATCGTTAAAAGAGTTAAAAATTTTAACATCATCGGCGTTCATCAGTACTTTAGAATGCAAAACAACAGTAGGAAGATCATTGATGAATAAAGTGAACAAAATTGGACCCAGGTGACTGCCTTGAGGGACACCAGAATGTACTTGAATGATTTTTGATGTAACATTCCCAAATTTGACCTGTTGAGTTCTTTGTGATAGATAAGAGTTTAACCATTTTAATGCAGATTGACTTAAGCCCATAAGTTATAATTTGTGCAATAAAAGATTGTGGTTAACTTTATCGAACGCCTTACTGAAATCTGTGTATATCACATCAGTTTGCATTTTATTTGAAAAACCTTAATTGACAATAGTGGTGAGTTCTAAAACATTAGTTGTAGTTGAGCGAGACTTACGAAAACCATGTTGACATGGTGATGGAAGGGAAGAAATTTGATGATATACATATTATGTAGGTAATCAGTAAGAATTTTTTCAAGGAGTTTTGGAATTGCATTAATTTTAGCGATACTTCTGTAATTAGATACATCAGTTGTACTGCCGTTTTTGAATAAAGGAATTATATACGATTTTTTCCACACTGATGGCAGATAACACGATTCAATAGATTTGTTATATAATGCAGTAAGAGGCGCGGACAGTGATGCTGCGCAGTTTCTAAGGATACAGCTTGGAATACCATAGGGGCCTGGCCTAAACGAGTTTTTCAGCGATTTCAAGTTCGAAAGTACAGTTACAATATTTAAAAGCGGAAAGTAAATCCCACAAGAATGAGTTGTAGCGTACGGATATGTTGTTGTGGTATCATAAGACTTGGTAGAATAAGTTGTTGAAAAGAAGTCAACAAAGTTCTTTTTGAAACATCATCATCAGCAGTCAAGGAGCCAATCTTCAAATGCTCTGGACAACCTGAAGAGCGGCGCTTGGAATTTACAAATTTATAGAAAGATTTAGGGATTGTTTTAATATTGCATTCAATGCGATTTATATAGTTTTTGTATGCAGATCTTGCTATAGCATATTTACAAAAATCGACAGGTGCACCAGTTCTCTTATATTTAACGAAATATTTATTTTTCTTATTTTTTGCATTTCGTAAGTGTTGATTATTCCAAGGTGGTCCTTTATTACTGTAGACTTTAATGCTAATGAAATTATGAAAAATATTATAAAAGCTCGATACAATATTATCAAAGTTATCATCAGCAAGCACAGAATCCCAATTGGATAATAAATAGTTAAGTTCAGTATAGTTAGTGCGTTTAAAACAGTAGGATTGAAAGGGTTTCAAATATTGTTTTTTAATCATACTATCCGACAATGATAAATCAATTTCAAAAGGAGGATGGTGAATGTTTACAGGATGAGTCGCAGGCAATGTATTCAAAGACAAAATCCAATAGGATCATTAACGAAAGCAAGATCGAGAAGATTACCAAATGCATTTGTAATATGTGACCCGGCCTATGAAAAGGTGGCTTATGACTCAAAAAAGAAATTGCGAGAAACAGCTGTTAAAGATAAACAATGCATTTCGTCAGTTTCTTAGTAGTTTTTCTTTTGCATTATGAACAGTCATGCCCAAAAGGCATGCCAAAAAATGATACCGCGAAAGATGATAGAAACCGCAAGAAATTACTATCTGGAATTATCAAAACATGAACTTGATTTAGTTATACTGAGCCATATCGAATCAGCAATGATGTGCACGGACAAACTTAGAGATGCTTACACAGAAATGACGAAGCAAGTTAGGACTTTCTAGTTTTCACCACGTGAAAGAGCGTCTCAAAAACTATCGAAACCAAAAAAGTGTTAACATTTTTTTTGAGTCATAAGCCACCTTTTCATAGGCCGGGTCACATATGATTTAGTTGGAAAACCCCGCATCCATAATGAGAATGTATAATGTAATAAAATAATTGTTGGTAGCATGTAATTAGAATTAAAGGATTTAACCCATTTTACGTTTGGAATGTTAAAATCTCCAAGAACAAGTAATATATCGGATGTGTTTGATTGATTCAGAACGAAGTTAATTGCGGAAAAATGTTTATTATAAATCAAAAAAGATGAGTTAGGTGGTACATATGAACACGTGACAAATTAGTGTCTACAACCAACACGAATTTTAACGGCAATAAACTCAATTTCATCGTTGTCATCAATTAAATAGTTATTATTTATAAGTTCACATTGGAAAACATCTACACTCTACTCATCTATCACCTACACTCTACTCATTGTATACGTCTGATGTTGAGGTGCACACAAATCAGGAAGCAGCATTTTATGCTGATAATAGTGATTTTATATGCAGTGGAAAACTTTCAAATGCAATAATCAAGAGAATGCAAGAGAGCCTTACCACAAGCCAAAAATATTTTAATAAGTGGAAAATAAAAGAAAATGATAATAAAACGCAGGCTTTTGTATTCCCATATAATAAATCACCAAAACGTATTCCTACTAAAATTTTGTACTGTCGGGGAAACGTGATCCCCATCAAAGATGATATTAAATATTTAGGTATCACTTTATTAAAAAAAACTTAAATTTAAACAACATGTGAATTACATCTGTGATAAAGCTGTAAAATGTGGACGTGCTCTATGCCCCATACTTAATAGGACGTCTAAGCTCTACCTCAAAAATAAGATATTGTTGTACAATATGTGTATTTGACCGATAATGACTTACGGCTCTCCTGCCTGGTTTCACAAAACTGCTAGAACACATACAAAACGACTTCAGGTTATTCAAAACAAAAATTTTAAAATAATTCATATTTTTCCCCAAGATTCCTCACTGACTTACTTACTGCACAATAGATTTAAATATAAAAAGATAAACACTTACGCCAAAGATTTGACGCTGTCATTTAATGAAAAATGCAGATTGTCTAATTTTGAAACAATAAGAAATTTACTAAACAGTAGCTGAGATTCTTTTGTTAAAAAGAATCTTACTAGCGATTGTTTTACCAAATTTCATTATAACATTTTAAAAGTTTGTAAGAGGTTTTTGTGACAAATTTTCTTCAAGACGGTATTATTAATAGTTTTCTTATTCAATTATAAGATTTAATTGTTGTAGTACGTAAGTAAAATCTCATAACATTGTACCTTATTTAGCTTATAAGATTCGTGAATAAAACATTTTAATAATAAAAAAAGTACATCATTTTATTTGACGTTTTTATTTATATTTGAATTATTAAGGTGTAAACATTTCTCTCGGAAAGATGGTGTCATTCTATTCAACATTTTGTCGAGAGTAAGGTGGTGGCTCTAGATATTTCCAAGGCGTTTGATAGAGTTTGGCATGGTGCATTTCTGTCAAATCTTACTGCTTTTGGTGTCGGTGATGTCATCTCTCGATTCATATCAAGCTTTCTCAGAGATCGCACTATACGAGTTGTTGTAGATGGTATCTCATCAAACGAGTTCAAGTTTAATTCAGGGGTACCGAAAGGCTTTCTCCCACACTTCTTCTTATTTTCCTAAATGACCTTCTATGTCAAACTTTTCTATCCTATCTACTCTTTTTCAGATGACAGCAGCATGTGCTCTCAGTAACAGACCAAACCTGCCGGAGATCGCGGAAATAAGGCAAAATATGAATGATCCGCTAAATAACGATCTTTTAACAATCTCTGAATGGGGACGTGCGAATAGCGTCGAATTTAATGCTCGTAAGACCCAGTATTGCATGCTTTCACACAGATGTACGAACAATCATGCTGCTCCATCTGTAATAATGGGTGGTGTAGATATTGAGGAATCAGAGACTCTTGATGTGCTTGGCATAAAAGTTAAACGTCATGTTATATCTGATCTCCTTAATATTCACACCACCTATATCCGACCGAAAATGTAATACAACTCTCGATGCTTCAGTCTATTTTGAAGATACTCGACTGGGTACAGGAGAGGTCGAAGAAGTTCATCGGTGACAGTAGGGTAGCCAACTCTATTGACTCACTGGAGCATCGACGCAATGTGGGATGTGTTTCATTGTTTTATCGAAAACCGCTAATTTTTAAGAACAGCACGTTCTTCGTTAAGAGCGCATCTATTTGTGGTTGATATGCCAGTGGATCGCACTACGCATTACAGAGAAAATTCGTTCTTTAGCCGAACAGTTCGCATGTGGAATAAACTTCCTGCAGAGGTCTCTCCTGTTGCTTTCAGTGTGGGAAGATTCAAATCGAACATCCACAAACATTACTCCCTTTATCCACCTTACCTTAACCAATTTTCCTAGTTCCGGCACAATGCATTGCATATGTAGGGGTCATCCCCTGAGTGCTGATCCAAGTTAAAAAAAACACCTAGATTATTGGCAACTTATTTGAATTCCAGTTTTCAATGATGGTAGCTGGTATCAAGGTAGTTTGAAGCCACTTATAAAGTAATCTGCCACAGATTCAAATTAACGTCAAATCAAGAACAGACACGAGGGAGTACTGTTATTAAGAAAGTACATTGAAGATTGTAATTTTTATATTTTTAAATTGCTTGTAAAAAATTATAATCTTTAGATAATAAAACAAACTTGACAGCTGAGCAAGCTAGCCTCACAACTATTAATTACACAGTGTTACAAAATTGAATGAAGTAGAAAAACCTGGGACCGGATATTATTTTTCTTGTAGGGCTTGTCGAGTAAAACTAGATTCCAATAGTGAAATATGCCGGAGTGGGGGGTGTCCCGGAAATTTCAAATACAGAATCTTGATCTACTCGACAGCAGCTACTAGAAAAATAATATCACATCCCAGGTTTTTTTTGTCACACTGTGTTATCAGCGTTCTATTATAATTCTTTTTACTGCCGTAACATTTTACTAACAATTAAGTTGCAGCCGCAACAGTAAGGATATAAAAAAGTAACATTTACCTTAATATTTTTTGCCCCAATAGCTTTCTTCGTACAGATATTCCATAAATCCAATGGTTCAGCTGTTTTAAAACGATTCAATTTTAGAAAACCTCCCAAACAACTTCTGAAACGATCTTCTCCTATAGCAGTATGCAACATGGAAAATATGGCGGCAGTCTAAAGTAAATGAAAAACAACAATTGAAGAAAATAATTAAAACAATTATACGAGTATTAATACATATTAAGAAAAAAGCACTACTCACTTTTTGTATAAAGAACTCCTCATTATTACCATCATGACTAGTGCCATTCATTATGCTCTCCCAACCCTGTATGGCATCAATGTCCAAAGCAGCCGTAGCCATATTCAACAAATACATTTCCCTTAGGGGCCAGTTTTCCTGCAGTGGCGATAGGGTGTGTATGCCTAAGTATTTAATCAAACCCTCCCACAGCCATACATCCTTAAGAACCTTTCTCGATGTTATGCCACCAAAGAATTGACGCACTATGGCCTCTGCAACCAGCAGAGTACTTTTTTGATATTGATCTGTCGTTTTGGATTCAGGATCAGTTAGAAAAGATGTTTTCAAAGTCACCAAGCCCAGGGAAGATATTATATTACGATCCAAAGAAGGCAGTGCTACAAAATCAACTTTTGTCAACGGATAGCTGACATCCAGCCATGTTTGCATGTATTCTAGAACATCTCGGGAAGTGTGCAAAATGAACGATGATCGTGGCAAAAGATCTCTTGGAGCATAAAAGGTATAAGAAGGAGCTCTTTTTATTGTAGAACCGGTAGACTGGCTCATGGCTGTAAGATTTTTGCTATCGAACTGTTTCGTAGGGGACAGTGTAGTCGTGGTGGTAGACATATTTTTACCCAAAATATTAAAATTCAGTGAATGTGTTAGAGCTGTTATATTGCGCACTGGCGGCTTTTTCTCCTTCTGCTGAGTATAATTATTTAATTGTGCGGACTTTTTGGCACCTGCTCCATAGGGCGGTGTTTGTGTGGTGGGCATGTAAGCAGCTGAAGGTTGCAAAGATTCCCGTTGAAAGTCACTAACAACCCATGCAACAGCATCGGCTGGCAGGGGTGGCGTTTCAATAAAGTCATCGCGTAGCTGTGTAAAGACAAATATTTAGATTCTTTATTTTTTTTTATTTTCTCAGGAGCAATTTACTTACCAATCCTGTGCCCATATAGAAACCCACGTCCTCTGTGGTATGTACAATGGAATTGGAAAGTCCTATATGAAAGCGATCCCGAAATACTGATATTCGAAAGGGCGCTCTTATGTGGGGTTCATCAAAACAAGGGAATGCTTTACGGGCTCCATTTGGCCGAAAAACTGTGGCAGCTAACAATCTAGAAAAGTAATTTCAAACAAAGTTATTGAAACAAGTTGAAATAAATATTTATTAAGGATGATCTAGATAGATAAATATCTGCATATAGTGACATCAGTATCGCTAATTCAATGTTTTCCACTTAAAACAATCCTACATACATACTGCTCATTTATTATAATAATGTAACAACTCAAAAAACGTGATTTTTGAGTTAATAATGCAGAATTATTCTTCGCATTGTTCTTAAAGGTAGAATTAGTTTTGACTTTCTGTTCTGTTACGGATCAGCTGTTCGTTTTTTGTTTATAGAAAACATGTATTTTCAATTAGTTGTTCTGTTCTGTTACGGACCATTCTGTTGAAAACAGAATTTTACTTACAGTTCTAAGTGACAGCAAGATACAGCTGATTGATTCAGTAAACCAAGCCGATCGGCTCAAAAGTGCCGCGCAATCGCTGATGAATTTCTTTTATGACCGCCGCTCTCGCCTTTAAAGCACATTAAAAAGCAAACAATTTTTAATAAAAAAAATTCTATTCATGAAAAATTTGTATTCAGTAGAGTTTCTTTTATTTAAATAAGATTTTCTACTTTTTTTGTTGAAAATTATTTAACCTGACAATTAAGACATTGCGGCGTTTTAAATTTTGCAACTCGCCGCCACCGCCGATTTTATATGTATATTCGCCTTTTTTTTAATTATGATGTTGTTTGATTAAATGAGCGATATGTATAAAGCTCTGTCACGCATTCCGTTCGGAATGATTTTAATTCCCCAATTTCAATTCCAATCGTTTTACATTCTTCCGATTCTAATTATTTCTTATTTTTATTTTGCACAAAAAACTTTAAGGCGTCAGTGTAAACTTTTTTTAATACACTAAGTTCACTTTAGGCGCTGCTGACAAATAACGTAACGCTTTTAGAGTGGTTAGGGTGCTACAGTTTTTCAGGAATTGACAATTTAATTAAAAAATCCGTTAAATTTGTGAGTTCAAACTGTTATAATAGCGTCACGTAATCAGGGAACGAAGCCCATAATATTTTATAGGCGGCCGCGGTTGAGAAAAATATATACGGTAGCGTCTTAAGGCCGACTGAAGTGGAAGTATACAATTGAAGTTAATTTTATGATTCAATTTTATCCTACAATAATATTTTTGTTAAGAATTAAATGTCGGCTTGGTCCACTTATCCGGTACTCAGGGTGCCTCTATAGACTAGTGGACCGAATACATAGATACATCACCGCCAAATTAGTCAGAATCGACTCCCAGAACAACAAAACGTTGAAATCTGATAAAAAGGCGATTTTAGAAAATTGAGGTGAAATCAGTAACTTCCTTTAGAGGGAAGTTAAAAAAAGTTAAAAATTGAACAGCTTCATTATCAAAGTTGTAGAAAAGTGGAAGAACTGCAACAGATCGTTATCTAATTTTGAACAAGTCTTGGAAATTCTAGAGTACCCCAGCGCAGTCCCCTTGATCCGATTTTGTTCTTTATTTTTATGAATGGTTTGCCAGAAGCCGTTAAACATTGCTATGTAATGATGTACGCAGATGATGTAAAAATATTTTCGAGTGTTAAACTTCCTTCAGATCAGCAATATGTACAGAGCGACCTGGATAATTTTTACAAATTGTGTAAATTTAATTTAATGAAACTAAATTTGATGAAATGTAAACATAATCAATTTTTAAGACTTCAGTTCATTCCTACGTTCTCTGTTACTTTAATTTACAATCGGTTGATGTAATCATGGATTTGGGAATCTTTGTCCATCATATAATGATAACTATAAATAATCCCTGCAGCATCCTGGCTTTCATCGAAAGATGAGCGAAGGAATTTAATGATACCTTCATCACTAAAAGTCTTTTTAGTTCTTTCGTAATACCAGTTTTATCATACGCACAGAGGAGTATTTGGTCCGAAGAGCTGGCCAAAATTATTAAACATGTTTTTTGGAATTAAAAGAATGAGTTTTTTAATAGTTTTAGACGTAATTTTATATAAAAAAACTAGTGGCAGATTTTTGATTTGTTTTTAAAACTACTATTTTTATTCTTTTCAAAAATCCACACATTAAAAAATTCACAAGCTGAGACAGTCTGAAAGAAAATGATATAAAGAAAAAATCGAAAAAAAAATAAAAACAAAAAAATTAATTCAGAATTTTTTTCTTAACACATTTTATCAAGGAAAAACACGCAGTCCGCGGCCAACATTATCTGATAAAAAGTTTTAATTTATATAAAAATTACACTTTTTATGCTCCACTGATCACGTTGCTTCCAAATATCAACTTCGACTGCCTATAAATCAGCTGATGTTTGTTTAAAAAAAAAAACAATTATGCAGTTAATTAGGTTATTATTTCTCTACGGAGAACAAATATAAACTAGATATTTTAAGTAATTCACATATTTAAAATATAATAGCAAATGCAGCGCCTTTAAATTTTGTTAGTTTTATTGCAAAACCATTTGCACAAGATTGTGAATAGAGCTACTATTTGTTTGAATTGAAGCGACTACTTTAATCTACATACACTATAATCAATATAAACTATATGAACTTACCTTTCTATGCCATTAGAGCTTTCATATTGATCGACATAGAAACCTTCTGGTTCTGGACTTAATTTCGAATACCAACGCAAGTTAAGTGTATAATTGGATTTCTTTTTCAGTTTATCTTTTACTTCAATATACAATTGTTGTCTAGGTGGGTATTCTAAGAATTTTACGATTTTAATCACATTTGCTCTGTTGCCCATCTGCACAATGGCCTGCAAATTGAAGAAAAACAAATAAATAGGAAACTCGAAATAGATGCAATAAATAAAAAAAATTTATATAATAAAAAGATGAAAGGATGGTGATTTAACCTTCACAATTTACTACTTGACGATGATGTGATAATAATGATTGATTAAACAAATATACAATATATAAAAATAAAAGAAATGTAAAAGCATTTAGTACTCACTTTTTCTGTGACATTAAGATCCTGTATATGCAAGACAATGAAATGAGTTTCCTTTTCAATAAACAGATCGATAGTCACTTGACCTAGAATATAAAACAAAAAGTTAAATTAATCAGTTTTTCTAAGGCAGAAGAAAAATTAACAACAAAGACAAAAGGGTGTTGCTGCTGTGGCTTTAATTTTATAAATATTATTTTTATTATTTATTATTATTATTTTGAAGTTGTGTAATTATGCCGCTGTTTATTGCAGCATATTTTGATGACACAGTAAAGATATTCAACATTTTATTTTTGCTATAAGATTTTCTGAAAATAAGAATAACACAAATAAAAACAATAACTTTCAGTGTCCTTGCGTTACCAGCCAGATCCGCAGTCCCCAAAATTTTGGGTCATCTGCCTTGTGGTTTGAAGTTCTGTAATTTCTATTTGTACACTTATGACATTTGTATAAATTAATTTAGAATTCGTTGTCCAGGTCCTTTTACTTTACTTTTGTATTATTATTTTATTTAATTTATTTCTTCACCAAATAATAAGTTTTCCAAAATTCGAAGTTTTAACGTTTTATTTTATTTGTTAAAAATTTTTACTTTTAATTTTCTACTATGTAGAAGTTTCAGGGAACAAAATTCGACACTTGAATAAAAGCGTTTTCAATTAAATTTAATTTAAAAAAATTCATTTTAATTTTTAAGTTTTATAAAAACTGATTTGATTTTTTTGTAAAACTTTTTTGTTTCATTTTTAATTTTTCACACAAAACCCTTTTTGTTTTATTTGAATTTACTTTACAAAAATTGTTTTTGTTTTTGCTCTTTTCATGATACAATATTTTAATTTTCTATAAAGTTTTATAAAAATAATTTCGGCAAATTATTAAATGACAACATATTTCTTTTCATGAATAAGTTAAGCTTACAAATTGATTGATGAATGAATAAAAACACAACAAAAGAGTTAATTTGAGCTTTTACTCTAAAAAGCATTTCGTTACAATTATTTTCCAAATTTTTAAGCAATTGCTATGCAAAATATTAATTTAAAAAAGGATAACCACAAGAGTGTAAATTATGGTTCTTACTCTAAAGAGCATTTCTTTAATGTTGTTTTTTATATTTTTAGGCCATTGCTGCGCAAAATATTAATAAAAGAAAAAATCGACTTAGTAACAAGTAACAAATTGAATGAAAATTCCATACACTTATGACGATTTCTTTTCTAGAAAAAAGTACAACTTTTTTACCCTTTTTGTTGAAAATTCGTAATATAATGATGTTTTCAAATAGAGAATTAATTATAAATCATTTTATCATCAGTTACGAGGCAAAATTTTTTTCTTAAGAAAACTTTGAATTGCAATTTTTTTGATAAAATGTAAAATAATAATACTCGTATGTACATATTTTTAGAAAAGAAAACGGCATTAGTAAAAAATTATTCAACAAGTCTGTTTCGTTAACTTACACTATACTGCCATCAGCTGATCTTTTGTTTAGTGAACAATCAGCGTAATCGTGGTTGCCCGCACCAGTTCTACATACCTTGACTGTGTTAAAGGACTTTCTCCAATAAGCAGGAATATTGCAAAAGACTCTAATTTTTAATATATCACGCTTTGAAACGTGTTGCCTGTCAAATTCGATCAGATACCGTGTGCCATCTTCGTGTGATCCTTTTGTTACAATTTCTTTTATATTTAGAGGCGTAAATATTGTATGTATTTTTAAATTCTTCCATTGTAGCCTGCAGTCTTCTGTCGTGGAAGATCAAATAGCACTATCTTAAAAATCTCTTGTGTTTAGAAATTCATGTTCCTGCTTTTTAGCAATTTCAACGCCTCATCGTATATCGCCATGTTACTGGACAATATTTTAGTAACAATTGACTATTCCTAGAATTTTTGAAAAGTTAAAGTTGGAATCCACTATAATTTATGGAATTTTCTCCTTCTCTAAAACCTCATTGTCCTCATCATCTGACAGCAGTTGAAATCTGTTGCTGGTGTTCGGCCCGTCATTTATTTCCGGCCTCTTATATTTGGGACAATAGCCCAAAAACTTCCTTCTCTTCTGACCGTACATAGTCAGTACTAAAAATTTATTTAATTTATTTAAGTGACGAAGAATAGTACCGAAAGCAACTGATACTGGTGTATGCTAGCGGACATCACAGCGCCCTCATTCATCGGTGTTGTAGCAGAATCGTCGGCAAAGTAAAATAATTAATAAAATTTAGTGCACAGCTAGAAAAAATTAACAAAACGCGCAACAGCAGAACTGTAAAAGAATCAATTAAGCTTTCTCACTTTCACCATCAGTACTTTCTACACTATCCTTTTCCCAAAGAAGGTAAGTACAGTAGCATTTCGATTTAACGAACATTCGATTTAATGAACATCGCATTTAACAAACACCCACATTTTTATTTCTACTAAGTAATTACCTTATATTACGAATAAAAATTTTACTTTGTACTCGGTTTAACGAACAAATGTAAAACAAAATTCTAAAAGAAATTCTAAAGCCCGAAATAAAATACCAATATGTCACTTCGAAACTTGTATTAAATGGGCTCAGCAAAACAATGTTAGTAACACAAATTTAATGGTTTTGAGAGAGCTTCAAGAAAATGCCATTAAAAAAGAGATATCCATTCTAATAAGCAGACTGTGTTTAACAACTTTTTTAAATAAATTATTTTTGTATTACGGGGGTTTTATGAATTTTTCCTTTCCTTATACATATTTTTAAAAAAGTATTTATTTTAAATTACTATAATTTTATTAAAATATAAAAAACACTATACATATCTCTAGTTATGAATAAAATATACGGCTCAATTGATTTTAAATTTAGTACTGGATATAACGAACAATTCGCTTTAATGAACAGGCCTGACAACAATTAGGTTCGTTAAATCGGAAAACTACTGTATTTCGAGAGCGCAAGTTTGCGTGATTGTGACTAACTTTTTTCCACTGGAGCAAGCATGCATGAAAGTCCATGAGCGTACGTGAACCAAAATATTTTTATTGTAAGCTTGCATGAGCGTGATTGAAAAGTCATTCACAATCCCATCTCTAATACACGCCCAGGGCGCATGTTATATTGGTGATTCATAAGACATTGTTGTTATTGCAGGAATAAAATCTGGGAGCCCAGACTAATAGTCTAGTATACTATACAACCATGTCCAAAAGTTGACGAGGAGAATCTAGATTAATGTTCACACACGTTATACGGCTCACAATCGAATTCCTCGGGTATGAAAAATCTCTCAGAGTTCATAAATCTTACAAATATAGGTTTTTAATAGCAGATGCCTTCGATTTTGACACCCTTTAACACTTTTTGTATTCCATCAAGATGTCAAGGAGTTTGACTTTCTAAAAGCTTAGATACTTCTCTATTACTTTTGCTTACATCATTTTGATATCCGATCAGTAGTTGTTTAGAAGATATAGATTTATGAACATTATTTTACAATCGTACCCACTGTGCAATGCCTTCAGTCATATTGGCAATACTGTCCTCGAAACGATCATTACCCTTCACCCGTATCTTGTTGATTCCTTTGCTGTCGCTTCTTATTCAAATATCTTCGAAGTGAGCGGTTAATCGTGTCAGTGTTACAATCATACCTTAATCAGAGCGTTGAGTGTCGCGTTAGCAAGAGGGTACGTATTTACAATATATTATAAGAAAAAAATTTACTGTGAATGTACTGCGAAATGTTGCGAACTCTACGCTCAACGCTCTGATTTAAGTATGGCTGTTAGTAGGAAGGCCGTAAAGTGTTTGACGACATTTTCGTTACACAAATAATTAAGTATAAAAAGTGTCACCATTAAATTTTTTGATTTATCAAATAAATTTTGTATGGCAAAAAATATATTTACAATTGTCTCCATTTGCTCAAGTTGTAAAAAATATTTTCAAAACCAAATTATTTCTTATGAATACGGCAGCTGCTAGTGCTCTTATTATTAGTTTGTTATAATTTGAATTATAATAAATATAAAAATTATAATTTTAATTATAATAAATAAAAAAAATAAATAAATAAAATAACATTATTATTCATCTAAACCTGATTTCACTTTTATTTGTATTCTTTTTAAGATTCACCAAAAAAAAAATTAAGCCACACATTTTTTATTAGCACTCACTCGCACACTCACCTTTAACATCCAACGTTGTCAGGTTCGGATGTATTGTCACCATATAACGCAACGGCTTTATAAAAGTTGGTAATGTTAAATTCAACCATGGAAATGGTTCACCATTTGTTGCAATCGGATTAAACGGTTGTGTGACATTCTCTTCATCCGTATGAACACCAGATGACAATTTACGGGCACACGAACAATCTAAAAAAAGGAAATTAAAACAGAAACTCATTAATTATACCTCAAGATTTGTTAGACATAAAAAAAAGAAATCAAGAAATCATTTTGTTTTATTTTGTTTAATTTATTTATTTACTTTTTTGCTTTTATCTTTTCACTTCTTTGACACGCTAATATAATTAATTACACTCATACAAACATGGATACATATAGAATATATTTTGGAAAAAGAAAAACACAATGCTTTCATTAATTAAAAACATTATTTAAACTAAATTAAATTACAAATAAAATATTTATTAAATAGAAATTGCAAAAGAAAAATATGAATTAAGGAATAAAAAAGAAATCTTAATTAAATAAATATTTATCGATTTTATTCATTTTGCAATAAACAATGAGATGCATAACCCAACAAACATTTCATTTCTTCATTTGGAGTTCAGGTAAGAGTGATCTAGTCGTCGCTCAGGCATAAAGAATTTGTTGACTTTGCCTTTACGCTTATATTATACAGCCGATTTATTTCATTTTGAAGGTATTTATTGACATATGTGCCCAATCTATATTTTGGTAAGATCGGTTCAGTATTTTGGGAGCTATAAACGGTTAAAATTGCTACTAATACATGGAAACTAACTACACATGCATGTATCAGCTGCAAGTTGCGTGTTTTCCCATTTTGATTTTGCATAGAAATACAAGTAAGACTCCTTAACTTTAAATTGTTTATTTACCATGTTTTATTAACTATAACTATAATATGGTCGATTGCGTCGTCCATCGGAATTACTAGAAGATAAGAGGGGTCTTGAGGATGCCTACATATTTCATGTATTAAATAACAATAAAACTTAATTGACCATTTAGCTTTTCTCCAGTAGAACATTTCAGTATTTTTTTTACTTATTTACCACTGTTACAGTTTAATTTTCTGGCAACACTGATAACGAACAAATAAAAAATGAAAAAAATTTAAATAAAAGCATTGTTACGCATTTTTTATACCCCCTCAATCACAATTTGCCATAAAAAAATAGTTCGAAATCGTATGTTTTTATATCGCACGATTTTTTAGAACGAAAAAAATTTTTCTGTTAATCAAATGATTTAATGCATACGAAATTAAGTTCGAATAAATTATTTGATTACAACACTGGGCTCATTACACTGTACACCAACAAAAAAATTCAATCACTCTAATGTTTAATCACTCTAAGTTTAATTGAAAGGTTACACCTGAGTCTTATTTTAGATGAAGTAAAAGTTTTCACCATTTTTGCACATAAGAAATTAATCAGAAAAACTAGCCGATGAAGAACTTTTAGCGGTATGGCGGTCAATTATTTTCATAGAAAGGTCTATTATTTCATAAAAACTTAATATTTTATTATGCGTTTTGTTATGTTTATTATAAATACTCAGATTTGAACTCAGCCACACAAATCCTTTCAATATAAACTTAAACAGTTTAACAAATTGCGCATAAACTTTAATTATTAAAAACGAAGGCATCCGATAAAACTCCATGTTTACATTGTCACAGGTGGTTGAATGCAAAGAAATTCAACTACAAAAGACAAAAACAAAGTAAACACAAATGGAAAATAGCTTGATCTCACCTGCCAATGGCCCTGGAAACAGCGAGAGAGTAATAACATATGGAATAATTAATCATGAGAGATGGGAAACGAAATTGCTTGAACTTGTAAAAATTAATAAATTAATATCCGTTCTGCTAGTCTGATGAATAATAAATTGTTCCAAATACTACTTAATCTCTCAATAAAAATAATGAATTTATCTAAAAAAATTTGTTAAATTAAAAGAAATAAGAAATAATTCTCGCATCGATTTATTGACGGCGCACTGTGGCTGAAAATCGTTTTTCATTGGCCAAAACTCAAATTTTTTTTTGTCACCGATTTTTAAAATTTTTACGCCCTTTTGCAGCTAATATATCCAGATTAAGGTAGCCAAAAAATTAGGTTAAACTATTGATAATTGTGAGCGTGGTATGCTGTCAAACTCAACGGTTTTTTCTAATTTGAGAAAAAGGTGTTTTTCTGTTGTTTTTTATCAAAAATAAATGGTTACTACTCGCAAGCTATCATCGATAATGGCCTGCGGTCTTTTTTATAATATTGGTAGGATTATAGTCTTTAGTTTTTGTAAGTGGTCAGAGATCTAGCGTTTAATATTAAGGGCGTTACGGAATATTTATGAAACTACTATATTTTTCTCAAATTTAAACTTTAGTGGAATAGAACTTCTAGGGAACAAAAGGGAACAAGAAATGTATACCACCCGGAGAAAGGTGAAAGTGTCCTCTTTAACGCTATATATACTTTTGCACCCGCGACGAGCCGCCTGTAGAACACTTTTTTCATTTTAATGAAATTACTCCAAAGTACTCGTATACAATGGTGTATATAATTTTCACTTTTTTGCCTAAAAGTTTATGTTTTTTACTTTAGACTACGTAAAACTAAAAAAATTAAATATAATACCTGCGAAAGGGTTTAATGGCTTTGTTTTGATCAGCAAAAAATAAGTCATAAAATTATCACAAATTATCACAAAATTCTACAGTAAACATATGATCTGTTTCTAAATTTACCTGTTATCAAATGTTAGGGTCAACCAAAGTCATAAGCAATTTTATAACAATAATCGGGACATTAAACCACTAAAAATAAAAAAACAACCCAACAACAACAACAAATATTGGCGAGATAATAATTAGTTTTACCTGATATTAAGGTCTGGACAACATGTGCAGTTTTGTGCAATTTAAGCACTACCTTCTATGAAATTAAAGATCAATGTGTGAATAACATGTATCTAAAAATGTATAAAACTACGGATTCGATAAGGGATTACTCAGTTAATCCTCTAAGTGTACGGATAAAACATAACAGACGCAAATAAAAATATTCAGAAAAATATGAAGAGCTTCAGTTATAAAGAACTGGCGGAAGAGTATTTTAGAAACAAAAACCAGGAAGATGTTCTTAGTTACGTTAAAATAAAATTAAACTTAAATTCGTGTAGCACCGAAATGGAAGAGGAATTATCTAATTTCGTCAAAGCACTAAAAAAACGCTACAAAGAAGTTCGCTACAGTAAAAAAAACTTTTATATAAAAAGTGCAAACTGGTTAGAGGGCCAACTTACTGTCGCTGCAGAAACAGCAAAGCAAGATAAGGCTGGAAGACCACGCAAATCATTAATGGGCAACTGCAGCGATAGATCTAAGAGGCGGAAACTTAAAGATATTAACGATGCAATTGGTTGTACAAATATAAAAGAATCTTTCCTACATCAATTACGATCACAGAACCAATTAACAAAAGTGGATATCATTGAAAAAGTTGTTAAAGCTAGTCCAGTGAAAACAAAACGGATTCTTAACAGTATACCAACTCCGAGTGATGCAATACAGTACACAAATGAGGAGGCATTAGCATTATTTCTGGATTTGAAATTAACAAAACAGCAATATATTAAGCTCAGACTGCGTGCGATAGAAAAAGGCTCAAATATGTATCCAGCATATCATCACATAACCGCTGCTAAAATGGACTGTTTGCCATCAAAGGACACTATTACAATCACACCAATTTCGGCAGAGGTACAACTACAATCTCTACTTGATCACACAGCCGAACGCTTGCTACAATCAATAACAGGAAATGAGTTAAAGAAATGTGGAAACACAAAGTTAATTCTTTTTTGTAAATGGGGATGTGATGGTTCTTCGGGACAAAAACAATACAAACAAGCTGTATGTGAAAATATATCGGACTCAGATATGTTCATGGTATCATTTGTACCATTGCGATTGAAAAAGATTTTGGAAGATTCAGAGCCTTCGACTAGTACAACGCAAACAATGAATATTTGGAAAAATGAGACACCATCTTCTACGAAATACTGCAGGCCAATCAAATTTGAATTCAAAAAAGAAACTCATGATGCCATTAGCAAAGAAGTTAGTGATATCAAGACCCAAATTGCAACACTACAGCCATTACAATTACAGTTAGTTGGCCAGTAAATTGAAGTAAGCTACCAATTAGTGCTAACAATGATAGATGGAAAAGTAGGTCAGGCTTTGACTAACACGAAGGCTGCATCCAGCTGCATTATATGCCAAGCAACATCAACCCAATTAAACCAAGTCCCGACAAAATCATTAGATAATACCGATGCATATGAATTTGGATTATCACCACTACATGCAAGAATACGACTTATGGAACACATACTAAAAATCAGTTATGATTTGGATTTCGGGTCTTCAGGATCAATAAGAAACAACGAAACCAACAAAGAGTTAAGAAGTGCAAAAAAGAAACATGTTCAAGATGAATATCGCAAATTTGGATTGATTATAGATCAGCCAAAACAAGGGTCAGGCAATACAAATGATGGCAATACCGCAAGAAGATTCTTTTCAGATCCAGAAACAGCATCTGAAATAACAGGAGTGGATTTAAACCTTATTTTCAGATTTAAAATAATCCTAGAAGTACTTGTGTGGAATGAAGAAATTGACTCTAGAAAATTTGGAGATTATGCTAAGCCATGGAGAAATATGTCTGCAACAGTTCACAAAATCGTTTATCATGGAGAAGATGTCATTAAATATCATTTAGTGCCACTTGGAGATCTATCAGAGGAGGCTCAGGAAAAAAGGAACAAGTATTACAGATTTTATAGAGAGAACAATACTAGAAAAATTTCACGAAATTCAACAATTGAAGATCTATTTAATATATTATTGGCAACGTCAGATCCGTTCATCTCCAGCATTCGAAATCAAAAAAAAGTGGAACATCGAGATTTAGATGAAGAAGCATTTAGGCTAAAGAACAGAAATAGCACAGAACAAAATATGGAATATTTGCAATCAATCTTTGAGTCAAATGAATAATAATTATAATTGCCTTTCATTGTTATTTAAGTACGAAAAACATAATATTAGTAAAAAATAATAATAAACGAACCTACCATTGTTACAAATGCTATTAAAATTTATTGCAGTTTTTATTTTAAAATGTTTTTAAAATTATCAAATTTGACAGCAAAAAATAATAAATTTTTCTGTAGTAATAGTAATATTTTTAGATAATATTATTAACGTTTTTTTTAAGTGTAACTATTCTTTGAGTGTAAACAAATTTGCAAATTTGTCAGCAAAAAATTTTTAATTTTTCTGTAATAGCAAAATCTCCAGTTGATTTTACTATTTTTTTCAGTGTAAAATTTTTTTTAAGTGTAACATAAAAAAAATTCCATTATTACAAAAATTATTTATAATTATTATTAATTTCCAAATATTCAATTTTTTTAATAAATAAAAAAATAATAATTCCATATTTCACTCAAAAAGTTAAAAAAATTCAAAAGTTCAACTTTGACCTAGAATTCCTTAAAAAGTCCTCAATCAATTTTAATAAAATTTAAACTGAGTCAAGCTGAACTAAATATCTATCCAATAAAAAAAAAATTACTTCAATATTTTGATCGGTTCAAAAGTTACAGAGTTTTGGCCAATGAAAAACGATTTTCAGCCACTGTGCGGCGTTAAAGAAAAACATTTCACATAATATTGTTACAGCAACACTTTTAATCACAATGTTATCATAATTTTTGGAAAATAATTTAAGTGACAGATCGTTCTCGTGAGAAAAACAGAAACGAGTTACAGAACATTTCGTTGTTGACTTTAGAATCTGTTGCACAATTTAAACATGTTTGTTGGGTTAATTTTGGTCCTTTTATATTGTTGAATATGTTGATTTTAAAAAAAAAAGTACACACGTGTACATACACATATCTAAATACAAACATACACACTACACTCATGTACATACATACATACAGTATTCGTACATTCATTTAAGTAAAAGTTTATGGAGAAATTAAATAAGAAAAAAATTGAATTAAAAAACAAGGATACAACTAATTAATAAATTGAGTGGAAATAAAGTTGGTAGATGTATAGATGAATGTGTGATCATATTATACATGTACATGCATGGTTGCAAAGTCTATGAGTGGGTGTGTGTACAACTTATTGTAAACTTTATTAAACGTCTAAATGTGCAATTTATATATGTATGTATTTATGCTGTCGTTATAAAAATGAGGCCGATTGGAAACATGAGTAAAAATGTCAATATAAACATGCTCCTGCATGTGTGCGCTTTTCATCAATACTGGGTTTTCCAATAAGACATTTTAATTTCAATAGCCCGCCATTTTCAAAGTTGTTATGACTCAACCTGTAACTGCTTGATGTAACTACAGTAAAAACTGTGTTATTAATAATAATGGAACGACATATGTATGTAGGCTTCAACAACGCATTTAAATTATAAAAATTCACTACAAAAATGTTGAAAGTTTAGCAGTTTTCAGAACTAAAGCATTTTTGGATCGTTGTAAAGCACCTTCTCGGCCACCAATGGTGAAACTGGTTAAAAAATTTGAGCTGTTAGGACAAGTTAAAGCAACTGAGAATATTGCTGTTGTAGCCCATAATGTTGAAAGAAATCCAGATATGTCCATTTCTCGTTGATCTTTGGAATTGGGTATTCCACAAACAAATTCACCATATTTTGCATAAAGACTTAGATCTCATGGCTTTTAAAGTTCAGATGTCCTACCGACCATATGATCTAGTTGAATTAAAAAAATAAGAGTTCGAGCTGTTCGAGATTCAAGAACAAAAAAATGTCAACTAGAATCAATGCGCTTTTCAAAAAGAAAAAGATAGGATATTTTGATTGCAGATTTGACAAGACCAATCAAATAGAACGACAATAGTGCAGTAATTGTGGGGTCGAATTATGAGTGTCTTGAGCCATCGCATATGATAAAGTGCAAGCCAACCAAGTTTGATCGCAGAATATAATGCTGGAATGCGTGGTGTTGACCTCCACGATCAAGCTATCGATAAATACAGAATAAAATTCCGAGGAAAGATATATAACTATAGAATAAAACCAACTATAGAATACAATTCCGAGGAAAGAAATGGTGGTGGCAGCTTTTTACCACAATGTTGAGTTCTACTGTGGTAAATGCCTGGAAGCTATACAAAGAAAGTGAATATTTCCAAACGGTCTCTGGCTACTGGTGTTGCAAATATTAGTGGAAACCACTTTCATAAAAGGATCAAAATTCCGTTACGATTTCGAGAGTGTCCTAACTGAATAAGAGTGTTACGTGAGCAATGCGATGCAGCTGTGTTGAAAAAGTATGCTTTAAAAATTTTCATACTCTGAAAAAAATAGCATACTAATGACGCCACTGTACTCGTCCGAGTACAGACCTAAAAACCCACTTTCAAGAATTTTTTTTGTTTTTTTTCATTTCTATATTTCTTAACTGTATTTAAGTATAAAAAAATAAATGAATTACAGTATTTTTGATTTTAAATGGTCTTGGCGTTTAATGGGTTAACAAGCAGAATTTTCGCATTTGGGACTCGGAAAATCCAAGAGTTGTTGTTGAAAATCCTCTCCAACTTCAACGTTTGAATGCTTAGTGCGAGTTTTGGTCTCTGGCGGGTCGTTGGAACTAGCTTTTTCAAAAATTAGGCTCTATCGAATGCTGATTAATGATTTTGTATGACCGGTAATCGGAAGATATTGATGAGGACGATGGCCAACATGCCACAAAAGTAACGATGAGATCTTGTGATTTAACACTTTTAGACTTTTTTCTTAGGGGACTACGCGAAAGATAACTTATATTCCAATGGCCCGCAATCCATTCAACACCTCAAAGATGGAATTCGTGAATTTATCGAGGGTACGAGTATACAGCCGCGAATGTGAGAATTGACGATGAAAAATTCCATGACAAGAACATGATCCTGCAAGCGTAGCCCTGACGACTATTTGGCTAATATTGTTTTCCATTATTAATCTCATGCCCTCCTCTTTACAATTAAATAAACATCCGATGATTTCGCTTAAAAATACTCTATTTTAGTTTAGATATCATAATGAAATATCTGATTGAAAGACCCTATATGTATACATATATACCACACACATATTACATACATATCGTTACCTTAATATAGAAAGGCGCTAATTATTTTTTTTTCAAAATCGAGTGTTTAACCTATTTCGTTGAGATCCTTGAATTAATTGAAATATGCAAAAAACTCAATTTTGAAAAAAAATTGTTAGGACCTTCATATATTAAGGTTATGATATGTACTTATACGGATAAATTTTTATACGAATTTTTGGGCAACAATAAGGCGTACGGTAGTGCACCAGGTTGTGTTCAGACACGCATTGTATATACTTATTACACTAAACCATTCGCTCTGTTTTTAACCCTCATGGAGAAGTTTAACATTTTTTTCAGTGAAAGCTTTCCAATCTACCATATTCTGGAACAATTTGAAAACGTCACATCAAGGCAACGCCTAATATCTGTCGGCAACAGTTTGTTACAATTAAGAGCCACTGACTGTTCAATATGGCCTAGAAAATAGCTAGAGAATGTTCAAAGTGCGAGTGGAGAAGAGCTCTTTCTTCGCTGTTGCCTTGATGTGACGTTGACGAATAGTTACGAAATAAGGGGGAATAGTTCACCTCCGTAGTTAATTTATTTTATTTATATCAACTACACGCAGCAGTTCAGCTATCAAATTCGCCGTGTTCTCTGATTGTCAAACAGGATATACATAAAATACACAATGATTTTCATAAATGGTGTTTGACAATCAGAGAGGCAGCAAATTGGTTAAATTCACGAGTGCATATACAGGGTGGCGCAAAATTAATCAACCTATAGGAAGATGTTATAATCATATTTGACATTTCTGAACTAGACAGCTGCAGTATAGAAAGAGACAACCAATGGAAAGCAAGAGCGTGGAATAATTGTGTCGAAGCGGTTCCTCGATGCGCAATCCTCAGTTTTTGGTGATTTGGCATGAACAGCATCATCACCTGATTTAACCATCCCAGACTTCATTCTTTGGGTCTGCTTGAAGTGGCGTTTTTATGCGAACTAGCCCGGGACAAACGCAGCCCTTGAGGAGAATATTCAACAGGAATGCAAACAGTTATCACCGGAAATCTAACGGCAAATGGAAAATGAAATGAGCATAAATGTGTATCTACACTGACGGCAGCCACTTGCCGCAGATAGGAAAAAAATTTAAATTTCCATCACTCAACACCATTATTCAAAAACAATATTAGATGATTAATTTTGCGCCACCTTGTACTTATTAAATTACCTTATTAAAATAGGTAACATTCAACATGAAATGATAACACAAGTGTTGCTCATTGCCAGATTATTAAAAGTAATCGTACAAAATCTAAGCAAATAACAAAATAAAAACAAAAATATTCCTTATGGTCGAATAATTCGAGACAAAGAAGCGGTTTGTCGAATAATCGTCCTTATGAAAAATTCGGTTTAAAAAATATGGAAAATTTACAACTCTATAATATTCGACATACAAATTTAAAAAGAAAAATCAGTTCTAAATAACTTATTCTTATATATTTTCGACCTTCTGTTTTTTTTAGATCAATCTAATTTATTTTGAGCACTAGGTGATTTTTTTTTGAAAAACGTTAACAAAAGTTTTTATTAAAAACAACGATATTTCGCCAGTTCTTTGTGTGGCATCTTCAGGGATATATAAAATTGTGTAAATAAAAACTAATAAAAAAGAAGCCACACAAAGAAATGGCGAAATATCGGTGTTTTTAATAAAAATTCCATTAACGTTTTTTAAAAAAATTTAATTAATGCTCAAAATAAATTAGATTAATTTAAGTTCTAAATAACTTTTGTTTAAAAATGTTTATGCTATAATTTTACCTACTTTTTCTCATACTTACGACTATAACAAATAAGTTACATTTATGGAGAGTATCAAAATGAATTAAATACAGTCACTCTTTCCTATCGTGAATAACAAGTGAAATTTTTCTTCCCATGAAATTTTTATTCCCCTCGAAGAGAAAAATGCTATTGTGAATTTCCCGTGAACTTTTCTTCCCGCTATCAGTTCGCAGTGATTATACGTGCAAAGGATGAAGATTTGTAAAGCTTTAAAATTTATTAGAAATTAAACAAATTTACGTTTAATAATGAAGAAATACACATTTTTTTGTGCTATAAATTAAATGTTTTCAAGTGTAAATAAAGTTGTATACGAAAAATATGCATACTCTGTCCAAAAGGATTTAGCGGAGAATTATTATTGAGAATAATTAATACTATCTACTGATCTTGTCCTGTAAACAAATATTTATAAACTTTAATATATAACTGGAAGGAAAATTTTGAAATTAAACGAAGTTTTTATTCAGTTCGCCTGCAAAAATTAAGTGAACAAAAGCAAAGGAAAAGTGGAAAAAATTCTAGTGAAAAATATTATTCGTGATAAGGAGAGTTTATTTTTTGTGCGATCTTTTTTCGCGGGAATGGTTCACGATTAGAATATCAGGGAAAAGGGAAATACTTTGAGGAAAAAAATATTCACGATAGGGGTCAGTAACTTTGTGTAATTGTGCAGGCTTGCCAGCAATTATAGTTTGAGTGGAAAGTGAAATTAAACGACAAAACATTGACCGAAAAGATTGTATTAGTAGCAACGTAGTTTTACTGTTAAATAAATTCATTTCAATTGTTAAAGAAAGAAGCTTATAGCAAGATTCCCGTAGGCCGAAAAAACTCATGGCAGATAGAAATATAAAATATTTCTCAGATGTTTTTTGCTGAAAGAAATAAATACAGGGTGTCTGCCGGGAAGGTATACTACTACTTTGTTTGTTTATAATGTTTGATCAAATGAAAGAGAATGGATGTCGGCAATTATGTATGGAATACAATATCCGATAAATGTCAGCCTCTGTTAGCCTTACAAATGCGAGTCCTTTTGAGCACATTTTTCATTACATTCTCACACATTTCACGCGATATTTCATTAATTTCATGATGAATATTTTGTTTGAGTTGCTCAAACGTTTCTGGTTTGTTTTCATAAGCCTTGCTTTTCAGATTTCCCCACAAAAAGAAGTCCGGAGCAGTCAAATCAGGCGACCGTGGAGGCCACTCAGCATCACCATTTCTTGAAATAACTTGTTGTGGAAAGAGGTCTCGCAGTAATTCCATTGTAATCCTGGCTGTATGCGATGTGGCACCGTCTTTTTGATACCACATCTTAATCAAGCCCAAAGCATCTAGTTGTGGCATTAAAGTTTTTAATCATATCACGATAGCGCTCCCCATTCACAGTTACCGTTACGCCGTTTTCATTTTCAAAGAAGTAAAGTCCAATGATTCCTTCTGACCAAATCGTACACCAGACTCTCACTTTTAATGCATGCAAAGGTAACTGATGAATAATTTGAGGGTTTTCCATTGCCCAGAACCGACTATTCTGTTTATTCACATATCCATTCAAATGAAAATGTGCCTCGTCTCTCATTATGATTTTTTCATGAAAATCGGGGTTGTCATGGGCGAGCTGTAACATCCTATTGGCATATGTACGGCGGCGTAAATGGTCTTGTGGAAGAAGCTCTTGTGCCAACTAAATCTTAAATGGAAACAAATGGAAATCCTTGTGCAAAATTGTGGCCAAAGTTGTTCTTTGAAGACCAAGCTCCTTGAGCAGCAGTAATGTTTTCAGCCGATCTTGCAGTACGTTGTGGTAGATGCTTGGCCCTATCACCTACAGACCCTCTTTCTTCGAAATCATTCACTACACGATAATCGATGATTTATTTTTATAAAATGTTTTAACGATTAAAACACGTTGGTTTACCGAATATTTTTCCATAATAAATTTGCCACGTGTCTACTTCACGACTGCCAAATATGAACTGTCAAGACTAATGTGTTACCAAAATGGCGGCGAAACAAATTAGTATACCTTCCCGGCGGACACCCTGTACAAACGTAAATTTCAGAGATGAAGGGATCCTATTTAGAGAACCTAATTAAACGGTATCTTAAGACAGTTAAATAGTCTAATTGACTTCCAGATTAACAAGGATAGAAAGTAATTCTGTCAAGATTTATTTCGAAACTATCCCCGGGATCCAATAAAAATTCTGGAAACTAACAAAAGCTTTAAAGAACTTAGTTTTTTCAGATCTTAATAGTAATGATGAAGCTTTGAAAACCAACACAGAAAAGTCCGATGCATTTGGTAACTCACACACTACACATGTGCATCAGATTTCAAAATTTGATAATAAATGATAATTTGAAATATGTTGCCAATCAGCTGGCGAATTGAGTGTACTTGAATAAATATATTCTTTACGATCATGTATGTCTAGTCTAATTTTGTTAAATTACATTCCTTCTAAGTTAAATTAATTTGTTATTCTAATTAAAATAAATTGTTAGTACAATACGGGTACAGTAATCGTGCCCTTTTAATTAAAAATAAAACATTAAAAAATAAAAATAAAAATTCTAAACATATAAAACTATGAAATTGAAAATTATAAATAAAAACTTTTTCACTGCTTGGAATACTGGGTTGAGGAATGTTTTTCTTTTAGATTTAAATATTGTTTGAACTGTGGCGGAAATGAGAAGAAAGGGAAATGATTGACACTTGTTTACTGATACAACAAACATGCCATGTACTCTTTACAGCGCATAATATTTTCTAAAAGGGGGGGAGGGGCAGGGGTTTCAGAAAAAGATATAAAATTATTTAAAATAGAACAATAATAATAATAGGAAAATAGTAGGAAGTTGGTTACAAAGAAGTACATGTAATAGTTTTATTTAATTGTGTGGATTGTAAAGAATGTTGTATTTCATTGTTGTGTTTCATTAACTCGGGGTGTTTTACTCACAAATAAAACAAATTTATATTGAACTCTTTTACTCACATTTTTACCAATCAAACAAGCATAATAGAGATATTTATTTATATATTTATTTATTTATAAAATACATAAAATATAAACAAAATACGAAAAAAAAGAAAAAAAATGTATTTAAAAGTCATACTTATGAATTTTTCGGTGTTAAGAGAATTTTGCAATAAACAGAAAAAGAGAGCATTTATTAGATAATTTAGAAAAATGACACACAAAAGAATTTTATGAAAAAGTTGTTCAAAATTAATGATTTTAATAATTTGTGTAATTTTGCTTCAATCGACGAAAAAAATTTAAATTTAAAATTTTACTTGAATAGAAAAATATTTTGCAATACTGGTTTGTGCGCTTTTTAGCTTATGATTCTTTCGTTATTTATTTCCTTTTCAAATTACCAAATAAAAATATTAAGAAAAAGAAAATATGTACAAAGAAACTTGTGGAAATGCAGGTATGGAAAATGTAATAAAATGTTTAAAAGTATAAAATGGAATGTGAGAAAAATAAATTAAGAATTTGTTCAAAAATATCTATTAATATTGGGAAAACTTTTCCTGTGAAACTCAGATTTAGTCACTTTTAGCAACGTTTTGTAGGTGGGACGATCGCAAAAATAATGCTATAAAAAATGAGGAGGTTACTTTCAAAACTTGACTATTCCACTTTTTGTACAAAAATTGTACAAAAAATTTGAGAAAATAGTTTTTTTCTTGAAATGCAAATATTAACCCGAACTTTTGTTGCACTATTATAGACGTTAAAATTAGTCATTGCTTTTTTTATTTATTTATTCAAGTAACCAGGTGAGCCCCTAAGACTACTTGGTTGCTGGTTGTCTACAAGTTTAAATTCATATTAATCGGACTTCAAGTCATTTGATTTTAAAAACTAAATTGTGACTTATTGCTTTTTTGTAATTTTATTTCCGTGTTTGCATACTAACAATATAACATTTTATTCGATCCTCCTGTGCTATAACTCATGCGATCTGCAAAACACTAATTTAGGGATTATTAATTTTAGGAAACCATGCGATTTGAACTTCTGTGATTTACAGAACAGTCCCGAATATACTCGTATGTATGTAAAAAAACGACCAAATGACAATTGAATTTGACAGCTTGTGTTAAAAGATTATTGCTCAGCAATGTATTTATTATAATCAGGGCAAGTTTAAATATGCACAAAAATTATTAAAATATTCATGCAAATATTCCTTAAAAAGCTACTTTAAAATATGCACAAAAATATGCACTTTTAATCAGTTTTCTTTAAACAAATGTTCATTACAAAGTATAATCATATTTCTTAAAGTTTTAAATTGAAAGGACTTTCGATGGTCTCGAACAAAACGATCGACTATTTTGAAAATATACGTTCAACATTAGTCGATGTTAGTGTATATATTGTTTTTAATCTTGGTCAACATTTAAAGGCCAACATTTCGATTAAATACCTTTGTTAATTTTTCAATAAATACTTTATTCTTAATATTTTAAAATTATTTCCAATTTGATTAACTATAGCAAATATATTCAAAATTATCCTTATTTTATCTTAAATAAAGCCTTTGCATTACATATCGACTCTGCCTCATCATCATCAAAGCTCATTTAAAACGCAGCTTATTTCTATAAAGTTGTCGTAATAATATATATCAGCCTTTAACCAAGATCCCATCTGGTGGTACATGGCTTTGGGTGATTGATCATACTTGGGTACATGGACTGCATTACATTGATACGAGAGGGCGTCTAGAAATTAATGCCGTTTTCCTTTCTAAAAAAATTTAACATATATTTTACTTTTTATCAACAAAATTGCAATTCAAAGTTTTCTTAATACAAAAATTTTTGCTTTGTACGTGATGATACGAGTACAATAATTTTAATAAACTCACTATTTAAAAAAATCCTCATATTGCAATTTTCAATAGAAAGGGCAACAAATGTTGCATTTTTTCTAGAAAAGAAAACGCCATAAGACAAAAAGTTTACTTAAAAAAATACTACATACTACGTATCTATGTGCTTTGCAATTTGCAACATTTGCTTGCCATTTTAACACTTTTAGTGCTAGATCTAGCATTATTTTTGCTAAGTTAGCACTAAGAGTTTAAAAAAAAAATGCTAAATGCCAGTTTAGCATGTTTTTATAATTATTTAGCATTTTTAGCACATTTTTAGACCGCAGAATTATTTTAAAAAATCACATACATAATATCAAGTTAATTATAAATTCTTTCACTGTATAAAAACGTATAAATATATATGCTGCCTTTTCTACAACTTTTTCGTATTTCCGGTTATACGAATAAGAGAGGGTGTAAAATTAGGCAACGTATGCTGGTATACTTTAGACCAGAGGCCCAAAATAACTAAAAATCTTTTAGTCCTCTCATAATTATTATGAAAGATTTTTATGTATGTTGTTCTTCTCTTATAATTTTTTTATTTTTTCGGTCTTTGCATAGCCATTATTTAATAAGGGCTTTTTAGAGCTTGCACACACTAAGTATGTGTTGATATTAGTGCTGACAAAGTACTGACTAGTGGATAACGAGTACTCAAAAGTAGTTGCTCGATACTTTCAGAGTTGTATTTTAAGCGAGTTGAGTGGCTAAAATAGTGGACAAAAATACATTAATGTATGAAAAGACAACTAGGTGTAAGATTCTTTAATCAAATCAAAACTAAATCATTTTTTTGGAGAACAATTAAATTATTTCTTAAGTTGTTGTTAACGTTTAATTAAAAGTTAGCTTTACATTTATTTTTTATTTAATAATAAAAGACATACAAAACCAATAATAGTTGAAGACCTATTTTTAATTTTTGAAAAAACTACTTCAATTTGCAGATAAAAACTATACGTTACAAATTCAAAAAATTCGTTAAAAGTATCGAATAGTATTGAGTACCCAAATGAAAAGTATTGA
The DNA here is from genome assembly GCA_956483585.1 of Gymnocheta viridis. Taxonomy (NCBI): domain Eukaryota; kingdom Metazoa; phylum Arthropoda; class Insecta; order Diptera; family Tachinidae; genus Gymnocheta; species Gymnocheta viridis. Next base: position 85,085,998 of record OY101440.1, on the reverse strand, counting down.
ATATTATTGAGTAATGAAAAGTAGTAGAATTCGCCAGCACTAGTTGATATACATAGATGACAAATAAAAATAAAGGTCGCGAGAAGACCTAGAAAAATAAAAATCTTCTATAATGGTTAAGAGAAGGCAGAAAAAATAAAGGTCTTTTATAAGTGTTATGAAAGACCCAAATAAATTAAAATCTTTTATAATAGTTATAAGAAGACGAAAAAAATATTCCTCATTTTTAACTGTTATTAAGAGACTTTTATTTAAAAAAACCTTGAAAAATAATTCTTTGAAGATTTTTATAAATAAATATTGGTCATAAAAGTTATGTCCCTGCCTTAGATATATCAGGAGGATATTGTAAAAAAATCGGTTCATCTGATATATACAAAAACGAGTTAGTCTGTGCAGAAGATGCAAATAGTATGGTTGGAATTTTGAATACTCTATAACTTGAATTAAAATATAGTAAAACTTTTTGACTACAAAATTTTGATCTCATATGTGTACCATTAGAAGTTTTTATATTAAATAAAATTAATTTTGTATGTAAATATATTTACATAACTAAAATATTAAATAAAATTAAAGAAATTTAATATCAGTACTTTATACAAATGATAAAAATTTTTTAAAAATGTACAGATGTCTAAAATGTAAAATTTTTTTAAACTGATTAAATAAAAAGGAATGTTGCAAAAATTAGCACTGTTTTTTGAACCGTAGAACATTTTAGCACTTTGTTCTTGGCAATCTAGTACATTTAATCTATCTTACTCTGGCAACCCTGAAGTGAGTTAACATTGCAAAATGGTCGCGTTCATAAGACGCAGCTGTTGAACTCAACTGTTGTGAAACTGTTATCAGTTGTTGAGCTCAACAGTTACGTCTTAGAAACGTCATGATGAATAATTCAATAATGAACAGCTGTTTAATATAAACAATTGAAAACAAATAAAAATGCTGCAAAAGAAATAATTTAAATTTGCTAAATTGTTTAATTTGGCTTATACTAAAAAGTATGGACAACACAGAATTTGCAATGAAGTTTTTCTTGGCAGGAATTTTCCAATTTAATGTAAAATCTGCACCACAAATTTAATATTCACAACATAAAAAGGCACAGCAAAATACTTCAATAAAATGATAAACCTGCGCCGATAGTAGTTCATATTTCAATGCTGAGCCGGCACTGTGTTCAAAAAATCTCTAAACCTTATATTGAACTACACTAGAGCCCCGAATTGCGTCGTTAATGGGGACCGGAGAAACGCGACGCAAATCGAAACGACGCAAATCGAATCACCTTTTTCTATAGAAATGCAAAGAAATTTAATTTATTGGGGAAAATATTCAAAACAAAGTAAAAAATTTTGTATTTTTGATAAAAAAAAAACAATTATGAATACATTTTTATTTATTTCATTTACTGCAACAAATTTTTATAATTATTATAAAGAAATAACAAAACAATATATTAAGAAAACAAACATAACAAAAATTAAATTCATTTACATATGTAGTCGTATGTACATATATTCATAAAAAGTAGATGCATTAAAATATTGTAATTTATTTAGCTTACATTGAGCTCTCTTCAGATAATAAATCTAAATCAACAACACGTATATCAATTTGGTTGGATGGTCTTACTGTTTTTTTTAAACAAAAATGTCTAAATTTGTTGAATTTTTAAAGATTTTTTTGTTGATATATTTCTTTGTAATAACTAATGGCTTGATCAACGGATGCTGCTACACCCGTGCTACGGTTTTCGACAGGATCGTTTTCAGAAAATATATCAATTGCCTGGGAAATTGCATAGCTTTGGAAATATTGGCGATTGTTAATTTTTTTCTTCTAATGTATCATCACTTATTATGACATCCTCTTCTGAAACATGCTGCATATTAATGGCTAATAAATTGTGCTAAATACTACACTACAAATGCTAAAAATGGTAATCCACAATGCTTCATTAAAAAATTTAACCGTTTTTAGCCACGCAAATCGAAATCAAAACGACTCAAATCGGGGTCAAAACGACGCAACTTGAAATTGCAACGACGCAAATCGAATTATTTCAGTTTTTAAAAAGCGACGCAAATCGAAACGACGCAAATTGGGACAACGAAAGTCGGGGCTCTAGTGTAATTTGGTAATTAATATAAATAGACACCATAATAAACAGACGTATATTTAATGAAATTAGTATTTTAATTTTATTTCTTTATTTTCGGTACTTCATCGCATTTGTAATGCAAAATTTAACTAATTAATTTGTAGTCGCCATCTAACAAAACGGCGTTGCATTAGAATATAAAAGTGCATAAAGGTAGGATCACACGATTGCCGCATTACACCAATAATCGGTCTATTTCATATACCCAATCGTGTGATTTCACAAATTATTGTCCCCTACGGCAATCGAGAACAATATTGTGCTGATTTTCCGCAATGAAATGCAACTCTGGTGCGGCAATCGTATGAACGATTGATAGGCAATCATGCGCCAATATAAATGTTAAAAATGTACCAATATTTATTGTCTTCTCGTGCGGCAATCAAAGTAGCTAATACGTGACAATTTATTTAATTAGTTTAATTTTTTTTTTGTGTGCCAATTGTTTTGTGTACCATAAATTTAAACTTAATCCTTAATGCATGAATTTTTTTCGCTTTGACATAGAATTAATGCAAAAACAAATTTTAATTTAATTTTTTTATTTTTTTAGTTAAATTTATTAAGTGTAAAATGCATTTCGTAGATTGTCTTTATTTTACAATAATAAGCAGTGAGCGATTAATAATAATTTAGAGGCCAATTGAAAGCCATGATGCAGAATTACATCAATATGAAAAAGAAAATAATTTGCACGTAAAACAAAACAAACTAAAAACTGCCATAACAGCTGTTTGTTGGTGTTGCCGCAAGTTAGAACAATCGTATGACTGGGCTGCGGCAATTACTGCCACAAATTCATTCTTCGCCAATCTGCGGCAATCAAATTTTTATAAAACGGGGCAATCATGTGACTGTAGTATATTTGATTGGGACAATATTATTATTGTGCACCAATTCAGCACAATAAAAATTGGGCCAGATTGGCGTATTTGCGGCAATCGTGTGATCCTACCTTAACTCTCTTGATCAGCTGCGGAGCTAAACACAACATTTTGATTAAATGTAGCGATAAAAATTTATGATTGAAAAAATGGCAGCAAATACTCAACTGTTGTGTGGAGCGGAACTACTCAACTCTGCGTTTCTAAGACAAACACTCAACGGTTGCGCAACAGTTACGTCTTATGAACGCGACCAATGTAAGCGAACAAAATCTGCAATTCTATGCAACCCATAAGCCAGACATGTAACATACAAAATTTTTGTATGTAAAAAGATTTTAATGATCGCTAATTTTGTAATATGCAAATTTAGGCAAGTTACATCAAAAATGATTTTTTTGAGAAAAATTTGAAAAATATGCAAATGAATGTTTTTTATGCAAAAAGCATGAAAAAATTGCCCTGATTGTAATATTTGTTGCTGAATATATGATCGAATGCGGTCCACACGTTAATATCCTGTATTGGCAAGATTATTCACAGTTGCCACGGCAATAATTGCCAAACTATAAGGTCATGTACATTCTTTATTCGTAACTTCCTAAGCCACTGTGCAAAGTGGTGATTCAAAGTGTTTAATTCTAAAATTGTGAATCACTTTCAACGTGCCATCCACCCATCTTGTAGTTTACGCAAATATATTTCAGGTAAAATGGATTAAATTTTCTGACCCTTTCTATTTCTGAGCACTTAATACAAGAAGTGTAATGGGTATCGAGAAAAAAAAGAAGTAACTAATCTCATAAATACGAGCGAATATCATTGGGGAAACACACACAAAAACAACACGGCATAAACAGCAAATCTCTGTGAAGATGAGATGGATGGGATTTTAATTGAAGTGGCTAAACAAAAAAGGCTTTTGTAGTTATGTCCAACTTTTTTACCTTTCATCATATTCGTAAAACATAAAGGAAGTTAAGCAGTAGACCATTACAATTTTCAATTGTGTTTAAAGTCAAGCATAAAAAGGGTTACTTAAATGGATGTGTAATTGTGCTACGGGGTTTTAAACTGATTTAGAAAATGAACATTTTTAACAAAAATATTTATGCTGCAAGGCACCTGGTTACCTGGTATGAAAGTTACCTTGAAAACAGGCATTTTCACACTAAATGTCTAGTTAAAACGTTGTAAAATATAGCAGGGCCCTATTCCACAAAACAACTTTGCGTTTATCAAATTGTATTTTTTGGCAAAGTTATAAACGAGTGTTTCTGTTCCACAATATTCTTTGCAACTCTCACTTTGCACTAAGGAAATTTTTCCAAAGGGATAGAACTCTTTGTAAAGTCTTTGCGCTCTCCTGCAAAGTGAAGCTGCAAATTGTTCCACAAAGAATTTAATCATCTTTGAAGTTCTGTCTTACCACTTTTTTAAAATGAGTTAATTTTTTTCAATTATTTTTATTTCTAAATAAACATTTGCTCAATTCACAAGCTCAGTCGTATGGCTTATGAACAGACAAATTTGTTGTATCGTTATTTTGTCGTTTTTTAAATGTCAATTCATTGTGAGTAGTTTTTTTCCCGCGATTTTTCATTTAAAAAATTTCCCGGGATTCCTGGATCCCGCTCCACGAAATAATACATATTAAATTTGCTAGGCATTAACAAATATTACGTACGATAGTCGTACGATTCATGCACTGGAAAATCTGACAGAATTCTGTCCCACTTTTATAAATCGCATTGAATTTGCTACACTATCACACAAAAAAGATGCAAACACATACATGTGTATTTTTCACTCAAGTAATTTTAGATTTGATTGATTTTTTGCGCCTAAATAGTTTCAGATTTTTAAAATTCTGTTTAATTCTGCTTTCGTTGCAACTTAATTTCTTAAAAAGATGCATCTCTGATCGCATGAAATCGATCATTTTATGGAATTTTCATAATTATATGCAAGTCGGACAGACTTGACAAAAATCTTCCTCACAAGTGCATTTTCTGGCCACACTATCATACTTTTTGAACACTCATCACTGTTTTGGCAGATCGCACGACCAAGAAGGATAATGTATCACGGCCTTTAGTAAAACATACCTTACGTTTTAATAACACATTAATATGTTAATTTAAATTGGGTATTACCACAGGAACTTTATTTTTTTAACTTTTAGTTTTTTTTAATTTCTTAGAGGTTATTTCCAACAAGGGAAACGCTTATTTTTTGTTATATGAGATCAAAGTAAACTTACAAATATGGGTGAACATAAACAAAAACATAACAATTCAGTTAATAAGAACAAACATAAAATAATATAGAAAAAATAATACAAAGGCAGTTGAGGTTTCAATTCCAAAATAAAAATATTAAATTCTTAACATAAGAAAATACTTTAATAATATAATTCATATTTTTTTGGTTTGGGAAATAATTCTTTAAAACGCTTAAAGCGTTTATGGACTCGTCAGAAAGCCTATTTCTATTTTTATTAACAAATTGCCCTGCTACCGAAAACGACCGCTCCCTTTTTACCGTTAAGTTGCCAATTATTTTTTTATTATTTCCCGGGATCCCGCATGAAAAATCCAGGAAAAGCGGGAATCCGCCTCGGGATTTCCCGGGAAAACCCCCTAATTGTGAGTAAATATTTTATGTCGAACAACAAAATTAAACCAGATATGGGAATTCTAATTTAACTTTTTCGTGACAATCAATTTTGATTAAAATGGTTTGCAAATTAAATTGAAATGAATCAAGTACATATTTGTCATTAAGACGAGTGTATTATCTGACTTTACTTATCAGATATTTAAAAGATTTTTACAAATTAATCTAACAAATAGAATTTTTCCATACCTGGCCTCAATGCAACCATTTATAAAACATATAAAATTCAAACGTTAAAATTTTAACATACTTTTGTATGAAAATTACCAAAAACAAAAATGCAATACTGTATAACTAGCCGATTACACAACACATACGACGTTAATACGAGCTTGTGAATTGAACAATTATTGTTTATTTCATTCTTTTACTTCTTATATTATTTATTCTCTGAGATCTCAAACTCCGAAAATGCCCGCAAAAGAACGAACGCGTTTGCAGTGGAAAAAAGGTCATAATCAAAAAACCAATATTATTTCAAAACAATACTATAATAGTTTGCATTAGGAAAAGTATTGCAGCAGAGAAGAAACTCTTTTCATTCCACTCGCATGATCCGTATTATTAAGGGCATCATTTTCTTCTTCAGCATTTTCCAGATCCAGCTTCTCGATTTCATGGTCAGTGTCTTCAGTGGGTTGCATGTTTTCACTACTCCTTCCGATACAGGCAATATTGCGTGAGATACACAAACCAGTGATGCCAGCAGCAATTTAACAAAATTCCTACATGTCTCGAAAAAATTCCCCCTTTTTCCCTACACACAAAAAAAGGTCCCTACCATTTTCCCTACTCTAAAAATTCGTTGATTTTAGGAAAAAATAACATTTTATTTAGGTTTTTAAAATTTTGTACATTTATATCGCCAGACAAAAAATTAAATTATAAAAAAATAACATAAATTTGTAAATTTAACAACCTCCAATATCTGCCTTTGTGCCATCATAGTTCTCAAACGACTGTAATAATTACATTTCTTCAAAAATTATTTAATTTGGATTAACCATTTTTTTTATAATTCTTCCCATTCATTGCAAATATAGATTTCTTAAATTTTTAAAATAAAGATATGGGGATCTTAAAAGGCAATCAAAATCTTAATTCTGAATTCTTAATAAAATAATTAATATTTATACGTAATTGTTGAACTGTTTAAGATTTATATTGAAATGAAAATTTTTTGGCTTAAGTTCAAATCTGAGTTTACCCATATCTTCTTAATTTAAGAAATTATATTTGGATAAATTCATTATTTTTTATTAAGAGAGTACTATTTTATTTGAAACAATTTATTCATCAGACTAGCAGAACGGATCAGTACTGATTTCGAGGTCGCTACATCATCTCATCAGCGTTCTTTGTTCGATTTTACCACTTTTGACGGTGGATACTAGTAACTAGGAATATCAACTATTTAACCGTATTATTTAACGAATTAGAATATGAAAAGTGCAACTTATTCATTTCTTACAATTTAAATCGATTTCGGTTAGTACGAAATTCCATCTCTGACTTTTAATTATTCCAAACATTTCATACTCTCTTGCTTTTTCCAAAGCCATTGGCTTTGAGATCAAGCAGTTTTCCATTTTTGTTTGCTTTATTTTTGTCTTGTAGTTGACTTTCTTAGTATTCAACCTTCTTAATAAAATTTTGTACAAGTTAAAAAAAAATGTGACCCGGAGTAGAAAGAATAAAAGTATTTTTTTGCTTCTAAAAGCGCATTTGAATATTTAAAATAGCTTAATACTCGTATATATTTTTAAAAAGTCTTAATTTATATATCAAATCAAAAAAAAAAATCAAATTTGCTTTTATTTTTCATACAAAATCCATTCCCAAGAAAATCGAACATTTCTTTGCCTTTCGTTGTCTCTATAAATTATTTACAAAAATGTGTTTTCTGTCTGTATGAAATATCTCACGTAATACTGTAACAAAATTTTATTTTATCATCACTTTTTATGTATCATCACTTTTGTGTTGTGTTGTAAGCAATTACATCACAATATAAAAGGAAGAAAAACAAAGTTTAAAAAAATTCCTGCATTTTCCTTAAAATTAGAAATCTGTCCTCCTCTTGGCATCACTGACACAAATAATAACTACCCTTCGGGGGGAATCTTTCTTTGAGAATGTCAAACTATTTTCAATTATGCAACGTGTTTTTTTTTGTATCAACGATTGAAAGCATCTTCAGCAGAGTTATCGGGATTCCGGCGAATTTGCAGTTTTCAGTCCATCACCAATATCACCCCAACCAACAGGACCCGAAAATGGTCTTCAGCCATTGTCAAATCTATGACTGACAGCAGGATTCCGTAACACCCTTGAGACATGCGCGCTGCCCGGTCAACTTCAATTTACACTGTAAAATGTGTAGTCTGGCCCACATATCATCATCATATTCAATTAGTGGTTTCCATGCCGGTACACATATCCTTCCTCGTGTAATGTAGGCGCATAAATTTTAATGATTGCACCATCCACGAAACCATACACACAAGAGAATCCACCCATCATAAAAAAACTGTTCAGCAATATCACAGATGTCATCCAGCCACAGCATTGTATTTTGAAATTAAACGTCTTATATAATGTCGACAGCTCTATTGATGGTTCTGCAATTTGTTTATTTTGCAACACCATACACAGCTGCAACTCCATGGTACTGGCAACCATTTCCGAGCCAATGCAAGCACAGTAGCAGTTGATTTTCAGCCGACAAAGCATGACTGCTCTGTTTTTTGTGCTCTAATTTTTCTCTAATTTTATTTAAAATGAAATCAACTTGGATTTGACATAAACGAAAGCACTCCTTAAAATTAAAGTTTTTTAGTCAATAATTTTTTGTTATAACCGCGTCTTTACTCTCGTCGAACAAAAACTCACGTCTTAAGATTTTGAAAGCTTCACTAGTTATAACAATATGAATTTGTAAAGCGATCGTTTACCAAACAAAGTTTTGACAAACTTATCGAAATTTGCTTTGCAAATTAGCTAAGAAACCAAGACTGAAGAAAAAAAACATTTCGCAACGTGCCAAATATTAAGTTATCACATGCCAAAGAAGTATTCAAAGTATTTGTTTTTAAGTTAAATGTAAGACATAATTCTTAGACAGCGTTGCTACGACCGAAAAATATTTGTAATCAAAAGTTCTTAAAAAGTTCTTATTTTCTTCTTCGGATAAGCGATGGCCGTTTAATAGAAAAATTTCGCCTGATTGTAATGAAAAATTCTCAATTCTTACTTTGTGGTAATTTTAAAGGTTTTCTGTTGGCTTAAGGGAATATATCGCACTTGTTTAACAATACCGTATTAAACCCAAATTTGAGTTTATCACTTTATGCGAAAAATGGACATCTACTAGGTATAAAAATTTCGGATTTTTATGACTGTTCATTGCCACCAAAACAGGAACAAAACGTCTTTTATTCGTATGTGTCATAAACTTTTTTTAAATTTTGATTTAATACAGTATTGATAAATAAGAGCGATATGCTTCAGCGAAAGATCTCTCAATTGCAACACATTTTCTTGGTAAATGCTCACATTTTAGTCAGACAAATGCCGCTCAAAAGAAAAACTAGGAATTAAAGTTTCGAAAACATTTTAGAAAGACAATTCTGAAACATTGAATTAAATAAATTATCATAAATAATCAAAAAACTTACAGCTGAACAGCTTACAGATGGAACCACGAACAAGTTTAATATAATTTGATTTTTTATAAAGGAAATCATTTTATTTGATAGAACAGTATTTAAATGTGAGCAATTCGCTTAAACGAAATGGTTTTAAGAAATTTTCGGTTTTCGTTTAACCAAATTTCACTGCACATTCTTATCAATACTTATGCAAAAAAAAATCTGATCAATCGAAATATTTTATCATTCTAATTCATTATGTACATTGTACAAATTTAACATGTCAATATAAAAAATAAAATTATAAATTGTTGGGTTGAAAAAAAAATAACCTAAATGAAAAAAATACACAAGTACACAATGGATATAAAAGTAACCAATTTTGGTTAAAAGTAACCAAAGAGGCAACGCTGGTGTTAGAGAAACAAATCGTAACTATACGCGTCCATTAGCCACCAACTTGGTATGAACATCATGTGGAACATCAACTGTGGCTAATGTAGAACGCTCATGTCCATGTTTCATACATGCTCTGACATCGATGCCCGATCTACACTTATTCGCCAAATACAAAAACATTGTTTAAAAATATCAATGCCGTTACTCTGCCAGCGTCATGCTCTTGTCATGTCCAAAGCGAAGGGTCTTGAACACGTAGAGTAACGGACGGGAAATTACAACAGAATATAATACGAGTACAGAACACGAAAGAAAAACAATATATTCGAGTCTTTTTGGGAAGAATAATTCAATGATTTTCTTTGTATTTTGATTTACTCTGGTGTTCACAAATCAAATCGAGAACACACATCTGAATTGTGGAAAACCACCAATTTGTCATTGTAACAGGCAGCAATGCCATACAACAGATTCAGAATGCTTTTACGGTGTATACGTTTTGATAGCAATGAAACTTGAGAGATATTTGTAAGAGCGAAATCTGATAAAACAGCTGTTTTTCGAGACATTCAGATGATGGTCAACTCCAATATAGCACCGTGAAAGCATAACTATTGATGAGCAGATGTACGGATATCGCGGCCGTACACGTTTTACACACTATGTGCCGTCAAAATCTGAAAAATATTGCGTTGTTCGTAACTCTTACATGGCCAATTGTATACCGGTAAACCGCTAGACGGTCTCGGTTTACATTATGAAAGTTTTATTTCTGAAATTTTCTCCAATTCTCTTTTAAACTTTCATTCGCGTCTACACATTGAAATTTTTTGTAATGAAATTCAAGATATTTGCATTATTATTATTATCATATTATTTTTTTTTATTTGACATTTCCGAAACTAAATGTACACAAATTTTTGCTGTCACCTTCACAGTGAAAAGTAAAGGAAAATCTAAAATAAAGCTACTGGTTGACAATTACGAATTACTAAACACAAGAGAGAGAGAGATAGAGAGAGTGTAGCCCTTCCTCTCTCACCCACAAACTAAAACTTTCTGAAATAAAACTTTCATAATATGAACCGAGACAGGGCGAGAGTCAAATATAGAACTTTATTTATTTATGCGGGTTTAATAAGAAAAATACGTATAGGTAACCGGGTACCTCAAGAAGTTTCAGATATGGAGATTATCAATTTCAATGAAAAAATTTTTGTTGAAAAACCTCAAGGGTACCTTGGTGTGCACATAAGGGTTAACAAGATGCAAACGAAACAAGTTTTTTTTTTAACTAAACAATTGTGTGCTTGAATTAATGAAAATCAACAAATTTTGTTGAAATACATAAAATTAAATATCCTTTTCAATATGAAAATAACAACTCCTCGTAGAACACTCTAACACTAGTGAATATAAATGCTTCAAAAGGATTTCTTTTTTAGCGCAGATCACAGCGTATATTAAATATTCATTGAAAAGAATGGCAGGAAGTACGAGTACAAACAATGTTTATAAAGTTTTTCCTTTTTCAACTATTTTCCAAACAGTCAACAAAGACTTTACATGAAAAAATGCATTAATAATACATTTAAGAGGTAAATTGCAAAAACAACAACTGCAGCACTAATAGAAATTAAAAAACTAACTACTCGTACATGTATCTACAAACATATTTACGTACACATGTGGTCATTAAAATAGGTACATTGATATACCTGTTACAATTTCTCGGTTATTTTATTTTTATTTTTTTTAAGGGAGAACATTTTTTGCAAACTATAAATTTCGCTACACCATCTCAATAGCTTGATGTTAGCAAGCAATGGCGCTGGAAAAAGCAAGAGAGTAATAATATATGGAATAATTAATCATCAGAGATGGCAAGTAATTTTCGTAGTCAGAAATTCATTTCAACTCAAACATAACAGTTCAACAAATTGCGTCAAAAGATTAATTATTAATAAAAAGGGCGGCTCCCGTCATACTCCATGTTTGCGTTGTTACAGTTGGTTGAATAATAATAAATTCAAATACAAAGGACAAAAACGATGTAAACATAAACGGAAAACACCTTGATCTTAGCAGCCAATAGCGCTGGAAAAAGCAAGAGAGGAATAATATATAAAATAATTAAACATCAGAGTTGTGAATTTCTGTACTAAAAGAAATCGCTTTGACTTGTTAAAATGAATAGAAGTAATTTTCTTAATCGCATATATTAAATAATACGTTTAAATAGTTGATAGTCACTAGTATAGACCGTCATAAGTGGTAAAATCACACAAAGAACGCTAATGCGATAAAGTAGCGACCTCGAAATCAGTAAAGATGCGTTTTGCTACTTTGGTGATTAAAAATCATGATATATTAAACAATTTAAGCCCGTGACTACAACAAGAACATTTTCATTTTCTAGCTGTCAAACAAATTCCATAGATAAAAAATTGTTTACGTTTTTTTTCATATTGAGTTTGACATTCAGGAAATATATAATAAGAGATCAGCTGCTTTAACGGGTTTACCTTGTTTATTGTAGCACAGTTCCAATATTACTTTCTTAATAAAACTTGTTTAGAGAGCGATTAGACAAGATCCAATTTTTTGGTATTGTGTTACCATGACGTCGATGTCGCCAACTGGAATAAGGGTGATTATATGACACCGCTGTTGAGTCCAGCCTCAAGATTATCTTTGCCCTGCTCAACAGATTCCATAAAGTTATTAAAAATTATTGTGGGCATAGTGGTTTTTAATGTAATTTATCTTAATCAATATTTTTATAATTCTTTTATTTTCTGTATTTTCTTTTAAGTGTCCATTTTTATGACCAAATAAATTTTTTATGTTTTTTATTTTTATTTTTATTTTTTTTTTTTTCAAAACAGAATTTATTACAATGTTTGTGCCTCTGCGCCTTGAAGGCATTTTAGAGGCGAGATTCCCTTTTTATCTTAAAATATTAATATTTAATTGTTTTATTTTTATTTTATATTTCGAGTACTACAAATTTACCAAGAATTATTTTTTGATGATATAAAATTGAAAAATATGTATTTCTAATAAATTATAAAGATTGTACCTATTTTAATGGCCACACGTGTATATACTTACATAAATGTATATGTAGTTGTCATACCGCACAAAGATTCAATTAGTATACAAATAATAATATGATTTATAATGTTCTTCCACATAATGGGAAAAGCCACATTGAAATGAATATCTGCGAATTTCATCCACGACGCGAATGTGATGCAATAACACACTGGAGACGCAGCACAATATACGATTTTTATTTGTTTTGCTGTGCACAGGATATTGAATAATTAAATAATAATAAACCGCAAGAATATAACAAAAATTGAGGTTATGTTGAAAAAGAAAATTAATGAAAAAATGAAAATCAGGAGAGAGGCAATGAAAGAGAGGATTTACATGGAATATTTGGATATGTACACAATGTCAAATAGAAAAGCTATCAACATTGGAACATTCAGAAAGATTTTGTATCACCAGCAAACAGAATTTTTTTTTTGTTAAGATTTGCTGATTTATTTATTTTATTTTCAAATTTGCCATGGTAATCGATTTGGGTAACATTTGGCGAGTTACTTGGAGAGTCTGAGCTGAAAATCGCCATTGCCGTAGCTAAATCCAACTTGCAATCCATAAAAGGCAATGTTAGATAAAACTTTTGCTTCGCGTTGCGTTACAGATTCATTTTAATATCTAAAAGTAGGATCACACGATTGCCGCAACCAATCAGGTTCAATATATGTCAATGCCGAATTAGTGCACAATAATAATATTGTCCCAATAAAATACACTGCAGTCACATGATTGCCCCGTTTTATACAAATTTGATTGCCGCGAAGAATGAATTTGTGACAATAATTGGCACAGCCAGGGTTACCGGTGGGAATTTTTGAAAAGTCGCACAAAAGGTCGCTTTAAAGAAATAAAGTCGCACAAAAAAGTCTTTTGAGAAAATAAAAGTCGCACATTTTTAAAATTTTTTTTATCAATAAAAAGCATAACCAAATAAAAAAACAATTGAAACAAAACAAAAAGCTTATTGCAGAATCCAGTTTTATCATATTTCATAACATACATATATGCAGTTGCATTATATATTCTTCAATACATGTCCTCATGTATACTGAACAAATTTAGTTAAATTTAATAAACTTGGCTGTCGTATGCTGCTAATATCAAAGGAGTAGGACTTCTGTGAAAAACCAAGCCAAGTTAAAGATTATTGTTTTGTTTCACTAAAAGATTGCTTAAGCTATATATACTTCAGTTAACAGTCTCTCAAATAGTATCGAAAAATATTACGTTTCTTGAAAGGACCTGCAGGGTTATTAACGTTATCCCTCTCAGACTTTGTGGTCTCTTCTGTCTCTAAACACGTATTTCTAACTTCATTGTCTTTTTCGTTTTTAGACTTTCTTGTCGATTTACAAGAAATCTTATTTTAAAGAATGTTCATGTTTTACGACAAATTTTGTAAATTAAGCACTTCGAAAAGCCACAATTTCTTACTTTAAAAAGCTTTTTTGCTAAAACTGTTATTTGAAACATTTACCGAAAATTTGTGAACAATTTCTTGAACACATTATGTAAAAGTGTTCCTAAATGAACAATAATCTGAAATTTGCTTTTATATTTTTTACGACTTTTTTTTTTATAAATTGACTGCAAATTAAATGTTTTTTGTGAGAAACTTTACAAAAAAGTGTCAACAGTTGCAACAAAATTATAAAAGTCGCAAAAGTCGTTAATAAAAAAAGTCTCACAAAAAGTCGCAGACCGCCAAAAAAGAGTCAAATTGCGATTTTAGTCGGATGAACGGCAACCCTTGCCGCAGCCCAGTCATGCGATTATTCTAACTTGCGGCAACACCAACAAATACATGACACAAGACGCTAGTACCGATCTTTATAATCAGAGCATGAGTATTCCCAAACACATGGCCAATATGGGGTCAACGATGAAGTAACACTAGGGTCGTTCGAATAAAAATTATTCGAAAATTTTTTTTTAATTTTTGTTCGAACGAACAAACATTTTTCAATTTAGAATAAAGAATTATTCGAATAACTTTTTTCGAATAATCAAACATTCGAATAATTAATGAACGACGTATAAAATCATTAAAAACTTTAATATTATTCCTGAATTCTATGGATTTCCCATCCAATATTAGCTTTTTACAATATCTCACAAGAAGCTAAACAAAGAAATACGCAAATACTTTGTTTTCACGATTATTTTGCGATAAAAATATGTATTGCGATTGACCTCAACTACGATGAAGAATAAGATGACGTTTCTGATGTAACTGGTAACGTTTTATTAACTGATCTAAAAAAAAGTCTATAAATAAAGTAAGAAATTGTACTAATGCAAAAATCGTTAAAAGTATTGCTGATGACCTGAACTATTTAGAAAAATCAAAGAATAGAACAAACAAACTTGATATGCTCTTTAATGCTGTTTTAATCGTAAATTTTTTATTCTTTGTTTGTTCGAATTATTCGAACAAAATTTAAAAATTATTCGTTTATTCTAACAAAAAAAAATATCATGAAATTTTATTCGAACAAACAAAAAACACGAATAGTTAACAAACCAAAAAAACACTCGACATTTTCCATTTTTTAACATATCAGCAGTTGTGCAGTATACATTGTAAGCATTTTCATTGCCTTTCGAATCGTTCAATGCAATGATTTCCATCACTGATATAAATAAATTTACGGTACACAAAACAATTGGACAAATAAGAAAAATCAAACTAATTAAATAAATTGCCGCGTATTAGCTACTTTGATTGCCGCATGAGAAGACAATAAATATTGGTACATTTTTAACATTTATATTGGGGCATGGTTGCCTATCAACCGTTCACACGATTGCCGCACAAGAGTTGCATTTGATTGCGGAAAATCAGCACAATCGAGAACAAGATTGCCGTAGGGGACAATAAATTGTGAAATCACACGATTGGCATATAAAATCGATAATTGACACAGTGCGTCAATTGTGTGATCCTACCATAAGATGAAATGTGCATATTTATTCGAAACATGTCCTGTAAAGCAATTTTAATGCAGCGCGAAGGTAAAAGTTAGTTCAATCTCATCTTTGTGCGCGTTTTGACAATAGGATGGTATAATTTTCTTTTATTTTTTTAAGAGCTCAATTAGAAACAGTTCCAATAAATCGTCCAATATTTTTAACTTTTATTTTTTATAACAATTAATTAAATGTAAAAAGTACCGATCGTGTTTATAGGCAAACAAACAATGCGTGAGGAGTGTTGTATCAACGTTTTTATTGTGTCATACAATTTTTGCTTTACGCTTTTCAGTCAAAGTTAGAAACGTCGCGCAAAGCGACGAAGTTGTATCTGATACGCTCTTAATGGTGCAATTAGTCAATTCGTATCGTAAAGGTACGGATCAGCTGATAAAATATGTTACGTATATAAAACATGTTACTGTTTATACAATATGTATCGTAACTTTTGCGACTTAGAAATCTGCAGAATTTTATGTAGTGAACCTCAAAAGCTGTGCAATACAAAAAAAATTCAAACAATTATACGAAAAATTAAAATTAAAGAAATAAATCCTCCTTTTGAAATTGATTTATCATTGCCGGATAAAATGTTTAAAAAACCAGATTTGAAGCCTTTTCAATCTTACTGTTTTACTCGCACTAACTATACTGAACTTAACTATTTCTTATCCAATGTTAATTGGGATTCTGTGCTTGCTGATGATAACTTTGATAATATTGTATCGAGCTTTTATAATATTTTGCATAATTTCATTAGCAATACTGTTCCAAAAATTAAAGTCTACAGTAATAAAGAATCACATTAGAATAATCAACACTTACGAAATGTTAAAAATAAGAAAAATAAATATTTCGTTAAATATAAGAGAACTGGTCCACCTGTCGATTTTTGCAAATATGCTATAGCAAGATCTGCATACAAAAACTATATAAATCGCATTGAATGCAATATTAAAACAATCCCTAAATCTTTCTATAAATTTGTAAATTCCAAGCGCCGCTCTTCAGGTTGTCCAGAGCATTTGAAGATTGGCTCCTTGACTGCTGATGATGATGTTTCAAAAAGAACTTTGTTGACTTCTTTTCAACAACTTATTCTACCAAGTCTTATGATACCACAACAACATATCCGTACGCTACAACTCATTCTTGTGGGATTTACTTTCCGCTTTTAAATATTGTAACTGTACTTTCGAACTTGAAATCGCTGAAAAACTCGTTTAGGCCAGGCCCCTATGGTATTCCAAGCTGTATCCTTCGAAACTGTGCAGCATCACTGTCCGCGCCTCTTACTGCATTATATAACAAATCTATTGAATCGTGTTATCTGCAATCAGTGTGGAAAAAATCGTATATAATTCCTTTATTCAAAAACGGCAGTACAACTGATGTATCTAATTACAGAAGTATCGCTAAAATTAATGCAATTCCAAAACTGCTTGAAAAATTCTTACCGATTATCTACATACTCGTATATCATCAAATTTCTTCCCTTCCATCACCATGTCAACATGGTTTTCGTAAGTCTCCCTCAACTCCAACTAATGTTTTGGAACTCACAACTATTGTCAATGAAGGTTTTTCATATAAAATGTAAACTTACTCGTATGTGATATACACCGATTTCAGTAAGGCGTTCGATAAAGTTAACCACAATCTTTTATTGCACAAATTATCACTTATGGGCTTTAGTAAATCTTCTTTAAAATGGTTAAACTCGTATCTATCACAAAGAACTCAACAGGTCAAATTTGCGAATGTTATATCAAAAATCATTCAAGTATATTCTGGTGTTCTTCAAGGCTGTCACCTGGATCCAATTTTGTTCAATTTATGCATCTGTTGTTTTGCATTCTAAAGGATGTTAAAATGATTAACTCTTTTAACGATATTAATGGACATGGACAATGGGAAAGGGGTGGTGAGAGAAGGCAAATGGGGAAAGTGAGAAAGTTTAATTTTTACAACTCTGATATTGCGCATTGTGTTAGTTTTTAGATCAGTGTTGCAGCGACTCTGATGTCAAGTAGACGCATTAAATGTGTTAAGCTAAGTAGTCATTTAATTAATTATTTTACTTCACCGGCGATTTTGCTACAATACCGATGTCACTTTCGTCGCTTAAACAGTCCAACAACAAATACAACAAACTACTCCAGCCAACAAAAGTGGCGTTTTTAAGATATTTTTTTATATAAAAAACCGCCACGAAGCTAAAACACAAAATTGGAGCAAAAAAACGAAAACAAAGGCTAAAAAACTTACGGCGTTTTCTTTCTAAGAAAAGTACAAAATTTTTGCCTTTTTTATTGAAAATTTGCAATATAACGATTTTTTGAACATAGTGAGCTTTTTAGAAATTATTGTATCATCACTGACGGACGATGCAAAATTTTTGTCTTAAGAAAACTTTAAAAAACAATTTTTTTGATAAAAAGTAAAAGAAATGTTAATTTTTTTTAGAAAAGAAGACGGCATTTATAAAAAATTTAATGAAACTTGAATATACTACTAATTAACGCCAGAAATGTGTGTGGACTAAAGATGGGATCGTGAGTAACCTTCAGGCACGCTCACGCGAGTGGGAAAAAATGTTAGTCACAATAAAGAAAACTAACGCTCACGCTAATTTAAAAATTACAATAAAGCAAAAAAAAATCACAAAACAATTACGCTAAAAATTAACTCACTCTCGGTAAATTTTTTTATATTGACGTTCAAGCACGCTCACTTGATTGAAACAAAAAATTTATCACGATCATGCGAGATCACGCTAATCACATGAACGGTGCCCATCTCTAGTGTGTACTGGACGGAAGAGCATTGATGACAATTGTAATTAAAAAAAATATATGACTAGAATTTATCAAAATGCAAATTGTATTTTTTAACAATATTTTCTATTCAATCATTAAATATTTAATAAAGCAAAACAGAAAAGGTCCTAGTATTTTTGTAACTGGATATAAAAATCAAATAAAAATGAAGAGTCTGTATAAAAACATGTTGATGCAATAAAAATGATGTAAAAAAAATTATAATAATAAATATGAAACAGGATGAAACGAAGTGTCATTTTTTATTTTTTGTGACAATATTTATTTTATGCTATTTTTTTTAGAATGAAATAAAAAATCCCTTACCATTTGATGGACCAGCGTAGGCGATTATTAAAGCTGTCAGCAGTAGTGAACCCAGCACAATGCCAGCCACTAGGAGGGCACGTTTTTGTGAACATACAGCAACACCATTGCGTGTTTGACGGCCACCACTAGATTCGCCACCTGCAAGAGATACAATCGATTTTTGGTTTGTTTAACATTTGCGGTCATATTTGTAATTAAAAATTCATGATGCTGGAAAAATATTAAATTTCTCCTGTAATTTTTAGCGTTATTTTCTGATGAGTACAATAATTTAAAGAAAAAATCATTTGGCATACTGAATGATAAATGCAGTTGGTTGGCTGCACAATCACTTTAGAAATAAAATTTTTAGGGATCAAAGTAAAAGATGGTTTATATTTATACTTAATTAAGAGACCGGAAGTTACGAAGAATTACGTTTAACTCTTGAAATTATAATTATATTTTTTAATTATTTCTTTTTAGTATTTAAAAAGGAACTGTACACAATTGAACAATGTGCCCAAATCGTTGAACTTTAATTCTCAACTCAACGGTCCATTGTTTTGACTCAGAGTGCATATCATGGGGTTTGGATTCGCCGAGTCAGGTTGCAAACTTTCGACAACAGCGGGCAGTGAAGAACCGTCCTGGTGCCGGCAGACGACGAACGGTGCATACAGATGACAATATTGAACGCGTACAGGTGAGTGTTCGGGAAGATGGAGAAACATCAAGGCGTTCGACACAACTTGTTGTCTGTCTCACGAAGGTCGCTGCAGAGAATTTCGCATACAATAATAATGTTTCCATTCAAAATTCAAATTGTTCAAGAATTGAAACCGACAGATTACCAGCAACGACAGTAGAAGAAAATCCTGATTTTATTCATAATTTAATAATGATCGACGAAGATCATTTCCAGTTAAATGGATTCGTTAAAATGCAAAACTGCAGGATATGGGCTACGGAAAATCCAAGAGTAGTTCAAGAGCGACAATTACACTCATTTAAGTACAGTACACCCTCCCTAATCCGGACAATCGCTAATTCGAAGTATACAATAATCCGGACATTTAAGTTTTTCATACAGTTTAGAAATTTTTCCTCTATAGTCTGGACAAGTGCTCTTTTTTCTCAGTAATATTTTTTCGTTATTTTAGCACTAGACAAAATAATTACTTAAAATTTAAAATATTTTAGTTTAATTGAGTTGCGTGGCGAACTGTTTCCAAAAGCTATTTTATGGGCTGAACAAACCAAAGCAACAGATAAGGATATTTATTTTTAAAAGAATTTAAAAATAGAGCTGACAAATTACATAAAGATATGTGTATTCAACAAAAATAAATTCTTATTCATCAAAATTAATGAATTTTTTCGTCACTTTTAAAATGTTTCTTTATGTTTTCTGTAAAAAATTAAATACAAATGAATTCTTATGTGTACTCATTTTTCTTTTCGGTAATAAAAATAAATTATACATTTGGAGAGCTCAGAGCTGAAATGAATCAAGTCATAAAATATGAAAATTTTCAAAACTAGTTTCAGTTCTGTAACGGACTAATTAAAAATTATTTTCGTTCCTAAGGCAGCGGTAAAAAACCCAAGTCAATGGCTCTCATTTTATATCTTATTTATGGCAGTTCATGTACTGAAACTCAAAATATCTTCGAATTGTCTTTCTGTGACTTGGTTCACTTCAGCTCTGAGCCGTCCATTTATGTATTGCGTTTAAAATTTTATTTAAACTATAGTCCGGACGATCCACTAGTCCAAACAGTAGCTGAAACTATATCTGTCCGGATTATGGAGGTTGTACTGTATAATGTTTCGTCGGAGAGCTTAATTGGCCCATATTTTATTTGAAAATTAACACGGTGTCGCCGCTTCCAGCGCTGGTGTTCAATATCGGACAATGTTGGAAAAATTTTTAAGGCCAGGCGAAGAAAACCATTGTGAACCCACAGCGCACACTGCAAAGGACACAATAGCTCTTTTACGCGACATCTTTGGTGAACGAATTATTTCACGTACAAGCAACTTTAATTGGCCTCCGTGTTCACCGGAAAGGAAAAGTCTATATTAATAAGCCATTCAGCAACTACAAGACAATATACGCGACGAAACCAACAACATAATATCCGAAGTTAGCGAAAGATTATGGGAAATGTTGTGGAAAGAGCAGTAATATGCGAAGCAAAAAGTGGCCACCACTTGCGAGATAAAATTCTTCATAATTAAATTTAAAATATTTTCTATTAACACTGTATTAAAAAAAAATGAATAATTATCTCTTATATAAAAAGTTGTAATGAACTCAAACTTCTTAGCTAATGAGCGGGCCGGGCCACCCTGTACTTTCTGCAGGCATCATTTCGAAATAATACTTTGATCGTGGTACAATTATTACCAGGTAAATGCATGTACAGGGTGTCCGCCGGGAAGGTACACTACTTTGTTTGTTTATAATTTTTGATTAAATGAAAGATAATGGATTTTATATTATTGATAAATGTTTTATTTAATGTCGGCTATTATGTATGTAATACAATATCCGATAAATGTCCTCCTCTGTGAGCCTCACAAATGCGAGCCCTTTTGAGCAGATTTTTCATTAGGTTCTCACACATTTCACGCGGTATTTCATTAAAGTCATCACGAATATTTTGTTTGAGGTGCTCAAGCGTTTCTGGTTTGTTTGCATAAGCCTTGCTTTTCAGATATCCCCATAAAAATAAGTCCGTAGCAGTCAAATCAGGCGACCGTGGAGGCCAATCAACATCACCATTTCTTAAAATAACTTGTTGTGGAAAGAGGTCTCGCAGTAATTCCATTGAAATCCTGGCTGTATGCGATGTGGCACCGTCTTGTTGATACCACATCTTAATCAATCCCAAAGAATGCAGTTGTGGTGTTAAAAAGTTTTCAATCATATCACGATATCGCTTCCCATTCACAGTTACCGTTACGCCGTTATCATTTTCAAAGAAGTAAGGTCCAATGATTCCTCCTGACCAAATCGCACACCAGACTGTCACTTTTAATGCATGCAAAGGTAACTGATGAATAATTTGAGGGGTTTCCATTGCCCAGAACCGACTATTCTGTTTATTCACATATCCATTCAAAGGAAAATGTACCTCGTTACTCATTATGATTTTTTCATGAAAATCGGGGTTGTCATGGGCGAGCTGTAACATGCAACTTGATTAATTGCAAACTTTTTACTTTATGGTGAACTTTAAATTTTTTGGTAAATTAATTTATATTTATTTTTAATTTCTTGTTGGTATATTTTTTAAGTTTACAATTTTTAAAAATTTCCATGTGGTACTTTCACTTTTTTGCGATTTTCATGCTCTCATTTTGTAAAATAAAACGTTTCAAGTTTGTATGAAAAATTTAAGAATATTTTTTTTAATTCTAGTTTTTTCCACACAAACCCTGAGCGTTTAGAAACGTTTCATTTTACAAAACGAGATCTTTAAAGTTTTAGATAAATTTAATTTAAAAGTATTTATTTGAATGTCCTGTGTTTTAGATCTTTAATAATTTGTGAGATAAAGAATTGTTCAGCTTAAGGTCTGTCTGTCTCTTTTGTTTAATAAATAAAATCAAAATAATAACTCTTCTTTAAGTTTCATTTTGTTCATTTATTTTTTCAATATTTCGACCAACTTGGTTGGTCATCTTCAGGGAAATAATATTTTATTTTTAAAATGTTGTGCTGTTGCCAGTTGTTCATAATTGTAAACTTTGTCATCTACCGAACAAATCCTTTAAACCTTTTATTTATTTTATTTTTTATTTATAGAAAATACTATATTTTGTAAAAACCAACAGCTACTCATAATTTAGTTTAGTTTTGTTTTTAATTTACCTGATAAAAAAGCGCAATCATCCAAATCAGGATCATTTGTCATTTCGATACGTTCACGTCGCCAAACTTTAGAGCCTCTCTGACCACCGCCAACGATCGAAATCTTAACGGGGCCACCACCGCTTTGTCTTCCTGCCAATACGTTCGTTTAAAATTTTTGTTTAAACGCGACAATTTTCTGTCACTTTTGATAAATCTTATTTTTAAAAACTTATTAAAAAAAATTAAATATCTTAAAAGTTGCAACAAAACAATTGCAAATGAAAAGCATTCGCCGATGGTTTCGTTTTGCTAATAAATGTAACTTAAATTGCTTTTATGCATTTTCTTATCTCATTTTATTACACTAAATAAATTTTTTATAATATCAGAAGTTCTTGGGAATTTCATTTGTTGCCTTAAATAGTGATTTATGAAGAGTAGAAATTGTTAAAATTCATAAAAATGAAAGAAATTGATTTTCATCAATCAGTTTCAGTTCAGTTATTCATTCATTCATTCAGTTACTTAAAGTTTAAACTTCGAATCTTGCATTTATTAACTGAAGACGTTTTCTAACAACCACCAATAATCAAAAACGTCTTCGTTACTTATTCATGAAACACTTATCAATACCGTTCGCTATATTTTGGAAAATTGTATATTTTACCTTTCAAAAGCCGGAGATATATTTTTTTTTAAATAAAATTTTTCATGTAAGCATCCTGCTACTATTAATGTTAAGTGTACTTAGTTGGGTAGATGAGTTAGCAACAAATTTCACATACAGATGAGTCGGCTGTTTTCAGAAATACATTCTAGATCCCAGATACAGCTCAATCTTGGTCTTTAGTTAAGAAGAGGTTTGTAGTACGTTCTCATTATGAGAGAAAACACAATAATCTCTTTAAGAATGTATAAAAATCGGTGTCAATACCAAAGTGTCTCATGACTTTCAAGCCGAAGTATCTAAGCAAGAAATTAAGTGTTGTCTGGCAACGGCAACGACAACGGTTTACCCATGAAATTCTCCGATCTGCCCTGTAGAACCGTTTTACACTCGCATAGGATATATTACATTGATTCGAAGTCCTTTTCCTTGAACTATTCGTTTATTTAAAACAAAGTTTATCTTGTTTAAACTTATTTATTGTTTCCAATAACGATTATGTGATTCAGTAACTCCTTTTTAACTTTGTTTTAATACTGAACCAATTTTAAGAAATTATAGATTGTGCATATTTGTGAATAAATATCTTTAAAAGGATATAAGTTTTGTCGAAATCGGCTGTATAATATAAGCGTAAAAGGGATCTAAAAACGTGTTTCCCTATTAATTACATATAATAGATAGATGATTTTGTATTGTGAAAAATAACTAAATAAGAAGTACTTGAAGGTAGCTGCGTTGCTATTAAGTTGTTCTGTTTGTAGAAGAATATATGAAAAACTGGTATTCAGATACAAGAAATCGGCAAACCTGTTTTTATCAATAATATATTTGGAGGATTTAAATGGTGGCCATAAAATTACATGATTTTAACATAATAAAATGAAAAAATATGACGAGGAAGAACAAGAAGTATGTAATTTCTCTCACATTCTTTCAAATTTCTACTGTTCGGATATGACAAAACAATAAACATACCCCGAAAAGTCTTATTATTTTATGACTTTTTTGTTTGAAGCACAATAACAATTTTTTTTAAATAATAATGGCCTTATTCACAAACGTTTAATAAAGTTAATGTGTTCATTAAAACCGGTTTTTATCATATAAAAATCCAACATTAAACCTACAATAACTTTATTAATCGTTTGTGAATAATGCCATAAGACATTATTATTTAATAGGGCACCTGTTTAATTCCCCAATTGTGGCATTTCTGAATAAATGAGTTTAAGCAAATATAAAAGTATGTTAAGAAGGTTGTTGAACGAAACGCCATATAGTTTCGAAGAAAATTTAGAAATATGATCATACATTTTCAATACGTATTACCTCCGAGGATCTCATATTGCTGTATATAATAACATTTGGTTTTCTTTTTCTAATAGAATCACAGTTGGCAAAAAGTTCACAACCATAGATTAAACCAGGAACAAGGTAAGATTTTGCAAGAAGTTGTCTTATATGCAGCATTATACTTTTTAGTGCTGTGACAACACCAAAGACACCTCAGTTTTGCGTAAATCTGACCCACAAGTGTGTTAACACGGTTTGTCCAAGTAAGACTGTTATTTAAAATCAATCCATGGTTTTTGGCTGCATTTACAATAGTGTTTTTTTTTCTCCACTTATTAAAATATTCACATCAGCGATATGATTAATTGTCTTCTTTCGAATTTTGATACACTTTGATTTAAGAGGGTTTAAACAAAATTCATTTGCAGTTGCCCAGCAATAAATTTTATTCAGATCGT
Organism: Gymnocheta viridis; assembly: GCA_956483585.1. NCBI lineage: Eukaryota > Metazoa > Arthropoda > Insecta > Diptera > Tachinidae > Gymnocheta > Gymnocheta viridis. The sequence continues at coordinate 85,060,715 of OY101440.1, read as the reverse complement.
TATTTATATAGTATGTAACTCGACTGCTTGAATACAACTGCACATCGTCTGAATACATATGATAAGTAAAAAAAGAAGTGGTCCAAGGAGGCACTTTCCTAGATAGATTCATTATCGAAGATTGAAGATTATTCGAGTTGCGAACAAATTGCCGACGACTAGAGTGGAATGAAGGTAACTCTCGTATGTACGTTAAATCGAACTTAAAGTAGTGCCGAAGTTACATACTCGTACAAAACGATCTATGGTCAAACGTGTCAAAGGCTTTAAAATGATCAAGCAGAATTCGCGTCTTATGTTTTCAATTACATCCTATAAAGCAAAATCACATCTATGATTCTTTTTGTCGAAAACCTGATTGGTTATCAGACAACAAACTGCTCATGTGTGTAATAGAAAACGATTTTAAAAACAAAACGGTTTAGAAACGAAAAATCTGTGATGTTCTCATTTTTTCGTTTTGTGGATATTCCAAAATGTGATTTAATTACATTTTTGATCATTTTTTTTAAATACTTTTATAATGTTTGTATTTCAGCTTCTGATCTGATTTCTTCAAGTCAATAATGCGATATTGGCGCTCAAAAATTAATTTTTAAATTCGTTCGAAATTCGTCACATCCTTTCAAAACAATCGTTTTGTAACCGATCGGTTTCCGTCACATACCTGATTGTTTTTGATATAAGTAGTATATTGACATTTGATTATGAAGTGTTTTTTCAAAAGCCTTAAATGGAAATCACAGTGTGGCAATTGGCCTGAAGTTTGAGTCATTTTTCGGTATGGGGACGATTTTTGCGCATTTCCATTTCGACGGAAAAGTGCTTGTCATTATAATAGTGTTGAATAAATATGTCATATATGGCAAGAGGGCCGGCAAAAATGTCTTTACATATTTAGGGTGCATGTAGTCGGAGCCCACTGGATTCGACTTAATTAAATTGAAACTTAGGTGACAAATAACGATATCAACATTCTGAAGTCATTGAAAACCTAAAACACAATAAAAATCTAATGTCTGCTTGTAGTATTAACTCTTTCTTTTAAAGTTATTTATTGTGTTTGTGTCAATTGTTTTACTCACTGGCACAATTATTTTATTTCGCACCGAAAACATTTTTTGGCAGCATACAATCATTTGAAAATAAGTCCACTTTGCTTTGCGCGGGGTTGAACCGTTTATACATATAATGCATTGATACGCAGCCCATACCACAATTGTAGAAATTACCTCACAAACATTCTTCACACAGATTCTTATGCTCTTCATTTAGCCGTCAATGATCCAGCGACGAGTGTACATGCGACGGATGCTTATAGATTTTTTAAAGTGCTTTTGGCCATATGCAATGTCTAATATGCTATAAAACATTTAAAAATAAGAGGTAAGATGTTTTAAAAAGGGAAAAAGGTTTCATAGTCTTGCGAAATATATTTTTATAAATACTCCATCAGAAAATTTTATACTATTCCTAATAATATATAAACTTATAAGGTCTGCCATCTCCTGCTGTAGTTTGTGGTTTTCAGACTGTTCAATAATTTCAACTTCAAGCAACCAGACTTTTAATTTCTGTTAAAAAAAAGTGTGGTTTGAAGAAAGATTTTCTATTTACTGTAATTTTTATGATAAGAAGCGTTTAAACTATTACCTAAGGAAATATAATGTGGCATCATATTTCAAACGCTTGACTTTATGTTTGCTGGGAAAAATCGATTTCTCCAATAATACTAATAAGCAACAACACAATCACAGTTTATATTTTGCGCATGAATGATATAATGTATTATAAGCGCAAGCTCGACTTCCACGACACTCAAGAGAATATTGTATGTTTATTTAATAGTAAGTAAAATACCTGAAGTATGCGGTTCATAAGTATGCAGTTTGTTTTGGAAATTATGTCGTTCTTAACGGAAGGAAGCAAGCATTCGTTGGGTACTTTTTATAAAAACCGATCAACCGTTTTTCTAAACAAATCCGTATTCAAACCCGTTTTTATAGGATATGCTACTTTTCGAATATTTCATGGGTGTGAAGTTAGCTCCGTCAGTTAGCTCCGTTTGTACCTCTTGCTGTTAAGTTAACATTGCTTTAACTAAGGGACTGTTAAGTTAACAGAATTAAATGAAAGTCGAGATTTGTTCTAAAAGTACTAAAAATTCCGCACATTATTTAAAGAAAAACAAAATTAGTAAAAAAATACATTTTTTTCAAAAATCAAATTTTTTTAATCTAAAAATTTACGCAATTATTTTTTTTTGTTGAAAAACTAGTTAAAAGATCACATAATTAAATAAGAGGGTTATTTTTTTAAGGAGGAAAGTTACGAAAACCCAAAACCTATTTTAATCTATATTTCCGATGTTGAAAAATGCGAAATTTAAAATTTTCACAGACATTTAAAAAAAATCGGAAATCGGTAAAAATTATGGCAGAACGCAAAGCCATTGAAAAATTTTAGGATAGTTAGCGTTATATTCAGAATCAGTATAGCATTTGAGAAATCGGATGTTGAAAAATGCGAAATTTGGAATTTTCATAGATAGACATTTTTAGAAAAATCGGTAATCGGTAAAAATCGGCGTATAGAAAGAACTTGGGCTATTATGGCAGAAAGGCAAGCCATTGCAGATATCTCAAATGCTATACTGATTCTGAATATAACGCTAACTATCCTAAAATTTTTCAATGGCTTTGCGTTCTGCCATAATTTTTACCGATTTCCGATTTTTTTTTAAATGTCTGTGAAAATTTCAAATTTCGCATTTTTCAACATCGGAAATATATGTTAAAATAGGTTTTGGGTTTTCGTAACTTTCCTCCTTAAAAAAATAACCCTCTTATTTAATTATGTGATCTTTTAACTAGTTTTTCAACAAAAAAAAATAATTGCGTAAATTTTTAGATTAAAAAAAAATTTGATTTTTGAAAAAAATGTATTTTTTTACTAATTTTGTTTTTCTTTAAATAATGTGCGGAATTTTTAGTACTTTTAGAACAAATCTCGACTTTCATTTAATTCTGTTAACTTAACAGTCCCTTAGTTAAAGCAATGTTAACTTAACAGCAAGAGGTACAAACGGAGCTAACTGACGGAGCTAACTTCACACCCATGAATATTTCTCCAAAAACTCGGTTATTTGAATACTCCACTAGCTATTTGCAATGGTTGGAAATAGCGAAAATTCTTAAAACGGGTTTAATTTGTTTGATAAAGGAGAAATAAATAATTAAATAAGTCACAATTAGATTTTCAATTTCATTTTAACTGCCGGCATTATAGCGCAAAGCAAAAAGTCTTAATTGCTTATAGAAAACGGCCAAAATATTTATCAAGGAGTTTCTATTATTTATAAACTTAATAAAAATGTTGCCGGTGAAAAAAACCCAAATCTGCAAGAAAAAACAACAAAAAAGCATACACTCGTGCATCACTGTGTTGAACTTAGTACATCAGTCGGAAAAGCAAACAAATACTTAGTGAGTGTGCATGTGTACTCCGATTATAGTAATAAAAGGGAGACACCATTGTCTGGCTGCAGGTTTGGCAGACAGCCAGCCATGCAGCCAGACAATCACTACACACACAAAGACATACATTAGCAATAAAGCAAAAGCCAAGTTGAAATACAAGACAAACACACAATCATTATTTAAGCTTTCAACTGGAACAAAATGCAGCCGAAATACCAACATTAAGCCACCTCCTCCCCGCCAGCCCTTCGCAGGCAACTAACCATCCATTTCATCTACAGGCAAACTTAACGTATCCGCCGTCTCTTGTCATATTTATTTTGTCTGATACAGCCCACTCTGCTGCTGCTGCAGCAGCTGCATAAAGTAGCATTAAAGATTGTGTTTGTGGCTGCGTATGTGTTTGTTTGTCTGCTGCCACCCAATTAACCTGTAATTCGAGAATAACAGCAATTTTCATAAAAGTGAGGACTTTGGGAAACAATCAAATGTTCAACGAATTGTGGAGAACTTTTAAAAATTTTTAGCATTCGATAAAATACAGAGAGTTTAAGAAATATTTATGAACGTTCGAAATAACGAAATATTTTCGTAGGAGAGAGAACATCAACAATCGTTATGCTAAAGAGAAGAATGGATACTGGTTTGAGTCGACCTTCGTGCGTCACTGGAGAGCTGCAGCCGGCCTTAAATAAGCGCAACATTTCAATAATTAACAAAGATTCTGGAGCATGTCTTTTTAATGATTCTCACATCATGATACGAGGACATTTTGGTAATTCCGTGACTATCTGGATAAAATAAAATTTTTTCGACAAAAAAGGTTTTATTTCATAAAATAGTATTTTTTTTAGCTCGATACTAATAGTCGTTTGTTTCAATGATAACACAGTGCAACACCGAAAAAATATCAATGTACGAACACCACTACGTGATAAGAGACAAAAAAAAGACCCATGTCTCCCGGTTTTGCCCAAAGTTATGCACTTTTTTATGGGCCCCCAAAGATTTGGGGCCTCTGTGTCATTTTTCGCAAAATACTGATCATTTTCTCAGGCTCATATCTTGCAAATCGTTCGGAATTTTGATTTGCTCTCTGAGGTAAAAGGTAAAAAAATCGAATTTTTTATTACTTTTTTGCGATTTTCATCTTGAAGATGAAGATTTTTTAATTTTATATGTTCACAATTTTTGTTCTTTGTGACAAGATCTACAACTTTGTCTCAGGGAGTAAATTAAAATTCCAAACGATTTGCAAGATATGAGCCTGAGAAAATGATCAGTATTTTTCAAAAATGACACCGAGGCAAAACTTGGAGACACGGGTCTTTTATCACGTAGTGGTGTCCGTATATGGTTATTTTTCCATGACTTAAAAAATTACACGCAGTGTAATCTTTTCGTTTGATCCAAATCTCTTACCATCCAACCATATTTTTACATTTGAAAACAGGAAATAATAACAAGCAGCTAAATCTGAAGACTATGCTTGGAAGGAGTAAAAGTTCGTTCGTTCACCAGAAGAAATCTACTGTTTTGATTACTATTTGGTCTCTGGTGTATTATGATGAATCCATGTTTTATCCAGAAATACAAAACCTTTGGATTGTGCTTGAATCTCGCCAAACACTTCGTTCACACGTTTGCAATCGCAGCAACCATCCCGCGGATAGCTTCATTATATGTAAATATTCATGCAAAATGTGATGTACTCGCTCGGTTATGGTAGCCTACAGCCTCAGTCATCTCACGCACTTTCATTCTCCGATCGTCCAATACCATTTTATCAAAGTTCACTGTTTATTAATTTTCGTTAAAATTAACGAGGTTGTGCAATTTCAATGGCTGCCAAAAGAAAAATAATAAACGCAGCTTCCACAAAATTTAACAGCAGATAACAATAAAAGTTGGAGATTGGGATATGTCAAGTCACCGAACAATCAAATTACCTTCGTATATTGAAGGCAGGGGCAGATGGTTTCATTTCGTTTCAAGTCAAGTCAAGTGCTGCTCTCTCCTTATACAAAAAAAGGACATCAGGTACAGAATGCCTCTCAATTGAGCGTAAATAGTTTTTCGTTTTAATGATGAAACAGAACAAGTCTGCAACTTCAGGAACAATCGCTTGGTGGCCCATAACAAAATCGACGGCAGTAACTTCAAATACTCTCTTATTATGGTTTGATTTTCTTTTGTTTGCATTTTTCGTATAAAAAATGCATGTGATTTCATTAAAACACGGTAACATTGTTGAGAGAATGAGTGTCTAAAATTGAGAGTATAAGAAAAAACGATGTATGGAAAACAAACGTCAGCCCCAGTTCTATTTCATCATTTAGTTGTAAGATTAGAGTAGATAAGCAGATGCAATAACATAGTTCTACAAAATATTTTCTTTTTTTTAACTTTTTGGAGTCAATTATGATACATGTGATAACGAAGTTCATGGCCGGTTAATTTCCTTTTTAACTGAATTTGCATCTCAAGATAAACAAGTTCATATAAAATTAAGAAGCTTATCTTCATTCAAAATTCAAGTAGTGCTAATAAAATTTTTTGATTCGATCTATGGTTTTGGAGATCTATTGTGGCGAAAAAAAAAATTATGAAAAAATTCTTAAAAAATCAAAGACGCTATTTACTCTACACTAGAGATCGTACCGCTCATGTGATTTGCGTGATTACGCGTGATAACGTGTGACCGTAATTAGTATTCTGCTTCGATCACGTAAGCGTGCATGAACATGAGTATAAAATGATCGAACTTCATTGAGCGTGCATGAGTAGATTTTTAGCGTGATTATTTCGTGTTTTTTTCATTTCACTTATTAATTATTTTATAGTTTTTTTTTTCTTAAGTATTTTGTGAGCGTGAATTTTCGTGATTGTGAGTAACCTTTTCCCCACTCACGTCAGCGAGCATGATTGTGAGCCAAAAACATAAAGTCATGCATGAGCGTGCATGAGTAATCTTTTTTTTTTTAATAAAATAAGGCAAAATTGAGATTGCATTTAAAATTAAGTAACGTCATGAGCGAATCTAATCGAAAGATTTGCAGTCTTACGCTAGGAACGCAACTCGAACGAATTCCGAATTTTTGGCTACGATTATTCGTCGCCAAAGATCAAATATATTTGTGTACATGAAAATACACATAATCATGGCTTCGGCGAAATTCGCCATAAGCGACGAACTCACCAACCGATTTATTTCTACTTCTTACGCCGGCGAACGACGAGCAAATCAGTACCATGTTACCATGTTTGTTTTTTTTATTTTCAGGGGTTTTTTAAATAAAATTACTGTTTACTTTAATAATTGTTTTATTTTATATAATTTAAAATAAATACACAAAATGTATAACTGCAAAAATTGTTTTTAGTTGTGTGTTTTTTTTAATGTTTGATTTTGTAAGTATCATTTTTTAATATGGTCACACTATCCAACACAAACAGAAAATCTGTGTTTACACACGTCATATCTTATTGACATGATTGCTACTTTATTGGTGGGAGAGACGAGGGGAAATGAAAAGGGTACTCTGATGCATGAACTGACATTAAGGTTTGTTTTCTCATTCGAAATTTAAGTGCCTGTTTTTAGAAAATGAAAACCAAATTGTGAGTGAGAATTATTAATATTGAAAATAAAATACGAAAATTTTGTTTTTGTTTTCAATATAAATTATTACTCACAATTTTGTTTTCATTTTATAAAAACAGGCAGTTAAGCCTAAAGGTATTTGCAAATCTCGTCAACATGACAAAGAAAAAGGAAGAATCTTGCGAACAAGACATGATGCGTCTAAACACAGTCTAAGCAACTTTATCAATTATAACAGTTTTCCGTCGATATCGTGCATCATACGACGAATTTGCAGAGCGAATTTTCACCGAGGAGTTCGTCGCGTTGGGCAAAATTTGTTGTTCATTGCAGTTGTGTTCCTAGCATTACAGTCCTCCTGTAAAAGCTCATATTTTATTTCGCCCTCTATAGTCCTTCTCCACGAAATGATGGCGAAACGTTCGACGTTCGAAAGCGAATATCGTTGTCAAGTGGGAAACACATTATATGCGATTATAAACTGGCATCATGTAAATTGTTATTGTATTATGATGCTCTCGTTTCAGTTTTTATTCATTTAGCATAAAATACTAAATCCGAACACTCATACACACACACACACACACTTCCAACAAAAAAATATCAAATATTTTTTAGTCATTTTGTGTATCCTTGGTCTTGTACGTCTACCCGTGTTTTCAATGTCGTATTGAATTGGTTGTCTGTCGGTTGCTTGTTTTTCTTTTTATATTTCTCGTTTTTTGTATGCAACAAACAACACGAACTAAAAAGAAAAAATAAACTATTCCTTAACCGGGCTTTTGGGGATTTTTTTCAAGTATAAAAGAAATTTACGATTATTCAGAGACACCCCTTGAGTTTCAGCCAGTTTTAATAAATGTGGGAGGTGTTGGTTGGAGTTGGTTGAAAGATTACAATTCGGCTGCAGAGTAATATATATATGTAGTTAGTGTTGTTGTTGCCCGGCTATAAAGCAACAACATGCATTCAAAAATATCTTTGTTGTTATTGTTGCATTTGGAAAAAACATTATAAGGATAATAAAAATGAATTAGTTGCAGGAATGAGAGATAAAACTTCAAAATGCACCGGAACTGATGCCAAAAAAATTTGAAAACAAGTGATTTTTACTTTTTTGAATGTTAATTACATGTAATTTTTCTGTTTTTGCATTACTTTCATATTCTTTACAATCTCCCTCAAACCATATAATTGTATTAACAAAATAGCATAAAATTTTCATTAAAATCAGAGACGGATAGCGCAAAGGTAATAATTTGTTAGTTTTTTTGTAGAAAACATTCACCGCTATCGCGAACAACAAGTTGAATTTTTACTTCACATAAAGTTTTTATTGCCCTCGAGGGGAAAAATGCTTTCGTGAATCTCCACGTGAACTTTTCTGCCCGCTATCAGTTCTCAGTGAATGTTCAACAATGAAGAAATACACATTATATTTAGTTTTAAATTAAATGCTTTTAAGTGTTAATATATAAAGTTGTGTTTTTAAATATTTAAGGTGCAGTGAATGATTTTACGCCAAAGGATGCATACTCTGTCCGAAAAGGTTTTAAGGGGAATTATTATTAATAATAATAAACTATATTTGCTGATCCTGTACTAAAAGATATATAGATGTATATATAATTTTTAATACATAAATGAAAGAAAAATATTGATTTTATATGATGTTTTCATTCAGTTCGCCAGCAAAAATTATGTGAAGAAACCCGAAGTAAAAGTGGAAAAATCCCCATGGAAAATATTATTGGTTATAAGAGGAATTTATTTTTTCGTGCGATCTTTTTTCGCTTGAATTATTCATAATTGGATCAAAAAAGGAAATACTTCGAGGAAAAAAAATTCATGATAGGGGTTTGTTTGTTTGTTTGTTTTAAATTTTATTATTTAAAATGTTGTTGGCAACATATTCTCCAACTGCGAAATAATATAAGCATCACTTATTTCGTACGGAATTGTAAACAACAGCTGATCAGATTTCTTATGGCATTTAGTTTGTTGCCCACAAACAATTAAAATAATGGAATACATTCATTGTAAATATAATATAAAATGAGAGCTCCTTCGCAGCAGCTGCAATTTGCATTAACTGATACTTTGCAGCCCAAGCTCCTAAAATTATTTTGTTGTCCATTTGTTTTTACACGTGCTTTTTGTTTACATAAGAAAAACAATAAGTGTGTTCGAGTACCCAAAAGTTTTTAAAATTTTTACTGAATTTTACTGCATTTTACGAAATTGCGTTCGTTTACTCAAGTTACAGTAAATGAGAACACAAATTGAGAGCGTAAAGTGACAGTTCTTGGCTGAGAATTTACTAATTTTTACTGCAGAAATTTGTTGTAGTAAAATTTAAAAAACATATGATTCAAAGGTAAACAAACAAAAGTAAGGTAAGAAAACAAAAAGTATACAATTTGTGAAAAAATTACTTAAAAAAAGAAAAGTCTGAAGTAAAGTAATACAAAATAATAAGCAAACAATTATTTTTAAACTATTCATTCGTTAAACATGATGCCTTTTAAAACGAAATAAATGTTGTAAAAACCATTTACAGCCATTTTCGTTGTTATTTTGTTATTTCGTTGGAGCTGTGAAAATGCTAAGTATATGGTTACTTACTACTGCATTTGCTGTTAAGGTAGTCAATAGCAAAAACAAATAATCACATACTTTTGAATAAATTTAATCAGAAATAACTTAGGAAAATCAAATAAAATGAAAATAAACACATTGAAACGATTATAGAAAATAATTTGTTTATATTTTCTTAAAATATTCGTGTTATAATAAATATTGTATAGAGTACCAACAAGAAAAAAGGTTGAGTAGTCCAAAGTGTAAATATATTTCAGCACTACATTGATTTCCAAGCAGCTGTTTGCGTAATCTTACTAATTTTTGCAATTTTTCCGTTCGAGTACTTTTTTGAGCGACAGCTTTTTTGAGAGTAAATTTTTCAATTTACTCAGTAATTACTCATTTACTGCATTTTACTGTAAAAGTACTCGAACACAGCTAATGTTGCTTACTTCAACGCAATAAAACCGACAATTTTTTTTCTAAATTGTCCCAATTTTCAAACGAAATAATCAATGTTGATCAACATTTTTTCACAAATTTGAACAGAGTACTAAGCTTTTGGCTGTAAATATGTATCTAGACAAATCACAACAATTGTGTGAGTTGTATCTTGCTTTAGCATTGTTTGTTCAATCTTATGTTTATATTAGAAATGTGCATCACTCACGTGATTAGCGTGAATCATGCGTGCTCCCGCGTGATTAATATTTGTTTCAATCACGTGAGGATGCACAAACGTGAGTAAAAATAATTTTTTTTGATAAATTAAATTTTTTTTATTAATAAATTATTATAAGAATTTATTCATCAGACTAACAGAAGAAAAAGTTTTTTCTTTTTCATGAATATTTCGTAATCGTGAGTTTTCGTGATTGTAACTTTTTTCCACTCACGTGAGCATGCAGGTCGTGCATGACTGAAAAGTCACTCACGATCCCATCTCTAGTTTATATTTATAAAAATTCGCGTTAGATCAGCAGCAAGATCAAATTCAATATCACCATATTTAGGAGGGCGGATTGATATTGAAGCTACCTGCGCTAGATGGCAGCATAAACACAAAAACTCTTTTTTTAGAAATTACGATCTGTCAAACGTCAGCTGTTAAACTTTCACCCAAATGCATCGATTAGTTTATTTGTTGTGTTTCTTGAAAAATGGAAAAAAGTGAATTTCGTGCGTTGGTTAAGCATTATTATTTGAAAGGGAAAACTGTGAAAGAGACAAAAGAAAAGCTCCGTCAGATTACATGGTAAAATATTGGATTGCTGAATTTAAACGCGGCCAAACAAGCACTGCAACAATACCATAAACAGGAAGGCCAAAAGAGGTGGTTACTGAAGAAAATATCAAGAAAATCCTCGATATCGTTATGAATGATCGCCGAGTCAAGTTACGTGAGATTGTTGAAATGGTAAACATATCATATGAACGTGTGTTCAACATTTGCATGAACATTTGCATATGAAAAATCTATCGGCAAGATGGGTGCCGCGTTTGCTCTCAATTGACTATAAACGCAAACGTGCGTACCTCATCCACCATATTCTCCGGATTAAGCCCCTAGTGACTACTTTCTATTTCCAAACCTAAAGAAATGGCTCTATGGAAAGAGATTTAGCTCCAACGATGAAATTATTGACCAAGCAAATGCCGATTTTAAGGACCTCGAAAAATCCTGTTTTTTGGAAGGGATACAAAAACTGGAGAAACGTTGAACTAAGTGTATTGAGTTAAAAGGAGACTATGTTGAGAAATAAATTGTTTTTGAAAAAAATGTTTTTTTCCTACTTAGGTAGCTTCAATATCAATCCGCCCGCGTAGTTTAGTTTCAATTAAAACAAGTTTCACCGCTGTGTGCAGCGCTTCAATTTAATTTTTGTTTACAATAATTTTTGACATTTGGTTAAGCTTTACATAAACAAAAATACCTTTTTTGTTGTTGTAATATTGTACTTGTGCCCCAGTAATGCCACCTGCTTATTTCACCATGATTTGTATGTTGTTCTAATTTTGTTGGTAAATTCTATATAAAAATTTTTTAAAACATGTAAAGAAACATGTTTAGGTGGAAATTAGTAACAACATTTATACCGCATAGACGGCTTTTCCACAGTCAAAGTTTACTTTGCAAAGTTTTAATTCATCTGGAAGAAAGACAGAATAAGAAAATATTCATCTTTCTGTCTTTCTCCCAGCTGAATTACAACTTTGACTGTGGCAAAGCCGTCTTAGTGTGATGCCAAAACTAGAAAATTTTCTCTTTTTGTAGGGAATTTATTGACAAATTTGAAGCGAATGGAAAAAGAACAGTTTTTTATTTTAAAGAAAAAATACAAAAACTTTAAAACTTTGTTTTTTCTTCCAATTATGAACCGATTGTACAAAACAATTTAAAATTTTTTCGCAACAAAGCGACTACCACATAAAACCTGACATGCTCTAGTTCTGTGCACCAGCTCTTGGCAAAACTCAGAGAAGACGTCCTTTAGAAAACTAACCGACAATATGATTTTGAAATAAACCTATTCCATCTCTGATTATGATGTTTATTTTAGTCATATTGCAGATGAGTTTGACTTTGATGTGTATGTATTTTGTATTCATATCATTATTTTTATTTTTTTTGTTTGCCCATTTAATTAGGATATTTAAACTATTTATGAGCTTAAGCAATTCTATTTGAACATGGTTAAGTGCCAAGTAAATAAGAGTTAACCCTTTCATGTGCCATAGGAATCATATTGTAAAAGCGGATTTTACTTGAAGAATTTTAAGTAATCCTTGTGCAGATGGAGTAAGAGATAAAAGTAATTAAAAGATCTATAAAGGAACGGGTGTTGTGCTCTTTAAAGTTAACAATATAATAAAATTCAAATTGTTATGAAGAAGTCTGGATAAGAAATCAGATTCACAATCTTGACTTGACATATCAAATGGAACACGCAGACCAGCACATCTCCTGATGCTACTTTGAAGGCAAGTGTTAGAAACAGTCCACCAACCAACGTTTTTTTAAATTGATCCAACTTATTTTTTACCTTTTTTGAAGGACTATTAGACAAGATATATAATTTTATGAACAAAATAAATGTATTTTCACGATCATTAATGCACAAATTTTTACCAAATCCTACCCTACCTCAGATCGGATAATTTCATACCAGAAATTAACACTTTTTAGTTATTCATATCATTATTTTAGTGTTAATGGAGATGATCCGATCGAAAGCCGTATTTTTATAAATTGAATTCACTTCGGTTTTAGTAAAACTACTTGGTGTTTACTATTTTGGAAATTAGATATGAAATTTCAGAATAGAAAAAATGCAACGTGCGTCAAGTGGCGTGTGTCAGATAGGGTTCATGTCTTTGGATAAAAAACGAAAAAATTTTTTGCCTTCAAATAAGTTATTTTAGAATTCTTTTACATTCATCTTTCTTTTATAGCTAAATTTTGTGTCCCTTATTATGCAAAATTACGAAAACACACATTAACTTACAAAGTTACTTCCGCTTTTTGTAGCACGTTTCACAAAACTTAGTGATCAATCATTTCACAACAAATATCTGCTAAAAAAAATTATTTCTTATGCCATTCGAAACTACACTTATATCCCACTAAACACCAAGCATAAGTTGAAGGTACATCTTTTGAAAGACCAAATAATGTTTTCACATTAATGCGCGTACGAATGTGGCGTTCGCCATGCAGGATTTGACCATATATGCCTTGCAGTGCATAAGGGCCCTGTATGCAGGATAGTTTTGTACCGCTGCCCAACAGGATATGTGTTCCATATATGAAATATTCGTGTTTAAAATTAACAAAATAGAGAGGACTGTAAAGGGCCCCATACACTACACCAGCATGCAAGCGCAATCAAGTGTTGGCGCCAGTGATTTGGTCGTGTATGGGCATTTTGTGTGATTATACCGCTTTGCTGTAGCGATATCAAACAGAATTTGATATTTTGCTGATGGCGTCAGTTTGTGGTACTGTGTATGGTGAATTTAGCTCAGTTGGGAAAAGTGTTCAGACAGTAAACATCGGGATAAAACACATTTAATTGAATAAACTTCTAATAAATTAAGAAAAAAGAAACAAAATACGTATTTTATAGTCTTTCTGAAATAAAACAAATCATTTCTAATACATTTTTAATAAAAATATACGCATTTTCATTAATTTGTGGTTTCAAAATAATATCAATAATAAATGCGGTGCGCACTAGTTGCAACAACTCATCCGCACAAAATTTTTAAAGAAATGAATATTGCACCAATATGTTTGTATGGAATGTGTCTCGAGCACGATTCAACATCACTTGTTGGAGCCAGTATGCTGGAGTAGTGTATGGTTTGCTTAAGATACTGATTTAGTGTAGCAAAATCGATAAATATTCATTTGTCAAAATATTTCAGAACGAAAGGGATGTTGGCTGAAGTAGTTAAAGCGTTGACTTCAAAGCGAAAATGACTGAGAGCTTTAGGCAAGTCATAACATCCCGCACTTTTCTTTCATGTGCATTAATCTGCTATTGTAATTCTTGTTGTTGTACTGTGACGAATGTATAGCACTGGTCACTGACCAGTACCGGCAGAAAAATTATGTTTATCACAGGACCCTCCTACGGATGTGTTGTAGAAAAATCGTGGGCAATGTAAAATAATTAACAAAAATTACTGCGCGTACTTGACAATAGAGGCGCTGCAACAACAGTTATTGTGTTTTCCAAATATTTTACGAAAGCACTTATAGAACTTTTTTAGTATAGCCAGAAAATAAAATAAAAACAATAAAAGATGTTTGTTGACGTTTTTAGGAACGACAGAGAATTTCACTCGTTCATACACTGTTCAAAGTAAAAATGGAACGATGAACGAAAGGAACGACCTAGTTCCTTTCATATTTCGGATCAGTCGGAACCATTCCATAAAAGGAACGGTTTTGTCTAACTCTATTCTACACTATCCTTTTCCCAAGGAAGGCATACCTCAGTTGTCTGAGTTGTTGCTTCTCTTGAAAAAGAAACAAACAAAATCTGTCTGTGCTACAGTTTTAAACTTTCACGAGGTTGGAAAAACTTCTTATCATTTGTTAAAGAGTAGAAGAGTTGAAGCATAGTGGTAGTTCTACCATTCTCACTCTTTTAAAGAATGGCCAAACATGCAGTGAAGTGATGCCAGCAGAAATTTAACAAAATCCCTATATGTTTCGAAAGTAATGCCCCTTTTTCCCAACACAAAAAAATTAACTATATTTCCCTATTATCAAAATTTTGGAAAATAATGTATATTTCAAATTTCAATTTTGCATCATAAGAAATTAATACTTTAAGGAGCCGCATCAAACCTTTTTATTAACATGGAAATCTTTTTTTAACTTTTTAATAACATGCAAAGTTTTTGTACAAATATTTCTTTGCCACTCCTAAAAGTATTAAATACATTTACTGTAAAGCAATCTGATATAAAAAAAACTTCGTGAAATTTACTTTTAAAACTAAAATTGGTTTGATGCCGAAGAAAATTTTCAGTTTTCAATTTTCTGTAACGTGGCTGAGTGTCAATTTCAATAATCTAAAAAAAAACCTTTCCACGTTGTGATAATTTGTATTCTTCTTGTGGAGTTTTATACGTATTATTTTTTATTTATTTTATTTATTTTACTTATTTTATTTATTTATGTAATTTATTAAACTGATTTAATTTATTTTATTTATTATATTAATTTAATTTATTTTATTTGTTTAATTTATTTTATTTGTTTAATTAATTTTATTTATTTATTTTTTACTTCTTTAATTTATTTTATTTATTTAATTTATTTAATTTCTTTAATTTATTTTATTTATTTAATTTTTTTAATTTATTTAATTTGTTTTATTTATTTTATTTGTTTAATTGGTTTTATTTATTTAATTTAGTTTACTTCTTTCATTTATTTAATTTATTTAATTTATTTTATTTATTTAAATTATTTTATTTGCTTAATTTATTTTATTTATTTATTTTGTTTTGCTTCTTTAATTTATTTTATTATATTTATTTAATTTATTTATTTTTATTTAATTTATTTAATTTGTTTAATTTTTTTTTATTTGTTTAATTTATTTTATTTCTTTAATTTATTTTATTTCCTTAATTTATTTCATTTACCTTATTTATTTAAATTATTTTATTTATTTTATTTATTTAATTTAATTTATTTATTAATTAATTTTCAATCAAAAAAATTCTGACAAACAATTTTTAAACCAAAACGGAAAAAGAAATTGCTGACTAATAATTTGTTATTATTTTTTTCCTACTGAAGAAGTTAACTAAAGTATAATAAAATATCGAGATAAATAAATTTGGATGATTTTTATAAAAAAAAATATTTTTATAAAAAAAATATATAAATGCATTTATTTATTTTATTTGCTTAACTTAGTTATTTATTTTAATTATTTTATTTATTTTATTTATTTCATTCAAGTTATTTATTTGATTTATTTTATTTTTTTACTTTTTTAAATTTTTTATTTATTTAATTTATTTTTTTTATATTTTTTGATATGTTAAATTGACAGACGGATAGATTGAGAAACCATAAATTCTGGAAGTTCTTGCCAAGAAAATTCACTGCATTGGACAATTCCTCAAGTTTTAAGAAAGAAATTCATTCGTGTATTTCTCCGTGATTCAAAGCAAATTTTGGAGCTGTTCGACAGCGTGCCAAAGTTTTTGTATTATAAGACAGTTACGATTAAACGTTTAGAAAACAACATGTTGCTCCTTATTGAAATGATCGATCACTCGATCGATAACTAAGACTTTTGACTGGTCAATGGAATATATGTATATGAGCCGTTATTGGTTCAGATTTCATCGATTTTTAAATAATTGGTCACTGGATTGCCACAAAACATAACAAAATAAATGAATTTCGAACCCTACTTTTCGCATGTAGAATATTTAAATAAATCAAATGAAAGTTCGCAAGTCGCGCCATTCTTTTTAGACACAACCTTTTTCATGGTTCCAACACCTCATTAAAAATTTAATGCATATTTTCACCTTAATAATCAATAATTGAAAACTATTAAAACTCAATCGAATTCGATTATACTTTCGACATTCACAAATAAATATGACACTTAACCAACATTGTTAATGACATTTTATTGAAGAACTTGCAATTGTCATCTCTAATCATTCATTTATTTAATAATTGCTGAATGAGCAGCAGCAAATTAATTATGCGTAAAGTATTTCAAAGACAGGCATGTTGGTAAGTGCAACGCACTCACACACTCACATATTAATGTCAAAGTCAAAAGGATAATAAATATAAATGTTATTGTCTAACGAACTAAAATAAAAATAATAAAAACGAAAACGAAAACAGCCTGAAAAACCTGAAAAGTTCTTACAATTTTTATCTATATTTACAAGTATGTGTGTGCGCAGAGATAATACACACACTACACAGACACTAAATAAAAACAAAGGCGGGAAAAAAGTAAACGAAATTAAAAAATTCGAATGAAAACAAGCATAACAAAAGGTAGCAGTAGAAAACTAAATATAAAGCATATGTTTAGGCGCCTAATTGAAACATTAAAAACATTTTAGAGAATCCCTAAAAGAGAGATAAGAAGAGAATAAACCTTAACTGTAGTTTTAACAGGATAGACGATTTGAATAGTTTCACCATATAGATAAAACTAAAGAGAAATTATATCTGACAGCTAAAAAGAGCAAACCCCTTCAGAAAGAGTTCAAGTTAAGAGCACCAACTTTTAAGAAAAAATAGCTTTTTTTTTTGCTAAACGAACAACGAAAATGTATGGCCAAAACAAATAGTGCAATAGATAAAAAATTTTCTAGTATTTTTTACTTCAGCTCGCACTCGCTCATACGCCCGAGAAAAATTATGAAAAATCTTACAAAAAGAGGCAAAAAGATAAAGAAGCAGAAGAAGAAGAAACGGAAATGTCGAACAAAAAGAGACTAAATTACAATATTCAACTTAAATAAAATCGGATATGTAGATAGCAACGAGTGCGAATGTGTTGTAAGTGGGGAAGGGAGAAAAGAGATGTCAGCATATTCATGCATACAAGGAATTTGGCTCATCCCTTAAAAAAAACTACACAATATGTATAAAAAGAAGCAGCACAAAATGAGGAAACCCCTTCACTTAACATTTTACTCCAACACCGCCGAAGGCACGAAATCCCATTACTTTTCATTTATTTACAACTTATTCTTTGCCTACTCCAGTTTTTCTTCATCAGCCACTCACTCACTCATTTGCTTTACGTTGTCGTAATTTTCTACTTCTGGATGAACACCATTCAATTTATGAAATGTTACAACTTTTCGTAATAAAAAGAAGAAAAAAATGAAAACAATGACGAAAAAATTGTATTAAAAAAAAGCTAAAATAAAAACTCTTTTCTATTGTATGTTGCGTTTTTCATTTGTTTGCTTATATGTGTGTGTGTGTATGCATGTGTGTATGTATGTCAATAGTGTTATTTCCAATGAATATTTTTTTCCTTCTTTTCTATTTCATTCTACGTAGGCGCATTGGAAATTCTTGAGCTTTGTGACTTCTTAGGCGAAATTTTAGTCAAACTTTGTTGAAACAAACTTTAAGAACTTGTTAGTTTAATCGTCCTTATTAGTTACACTGTACGACGAAATCATATTTTTTTAAATAAAAAAAAATTGGTAGAAGGGATCAAAATAAAAATCTTAAAATCTTAAAATCCCTCCTCCACATTGTCATTGTGAATCGGCACAGGAAATCTTATAATCCTTATTTAGCTTTGAGATATAAGATGTGTTCAGTATTTTTATGAAAAAATACAGCGAGGAAAATTTTTGTGACACATTTTAATAATCTAACTCTTCGCTGTATGATTTTTAATTTTTGACTTTTCTTTAAGACGATCCAAAAAAGCCCCACAAAAATAGTCGTCGTAAAATTCTGCTATAAATTATTATTTATTGAGATTATCGCAATAAATACCATTATTGAGCTCAATATTCCATAAAACATTTTAATTTAATTATTGTTCAATAAGTACGAAATTGCTATAAAATTGAGTAAAACTTGAAATACAACACTGTTCACAAGTGTGTTTAGTGAGCAAAACTATCTACAATGGCAAATGTTAAGAAAATAATGAAAAATACGTTAAAAGTATGGCGAGTAAAGTTGAGGGTAAGTTTATTAAATTTATGATTTATAATAAAAAACAAATAAACCAATTTATTTTTTAAATAAATAGGTGTTAAAATTAAGAAGAAGAGAATGGGCTGGAATGAGGCCAGTGAGGCAGCCCTTCTAGATAATTGGCCAAACGAAATGGATGGGCTTCGTGGACACAGGAAAAATGGCCACATCTACGCATGGCTGATGAGCTTATCCAGCAGGGTTACTCTTGTAGTCCACGGGATATCCAAGCAAAGTTGCAGAACTTTATACAGCGGTACAGGTGTTTAGTATATTCATATGTACATAAGAAAACGTTATGAAAAAATATTTTAAAATTAATATTTTTTCAGAAAAGAAAAGGCGGCAATGGGAGTATCTGGTGGATCACCATCCAAATGGCCACAATATGGAATTGTCTACCAAATTATTGGTGGGATCAATGCAAACTTATTTGCTGAGTTGGCACTAGACAGCATTGATGGCATGTTTTTTGTCAGGGAACGCAGAATTTATATCTTAAAATTAGAAGAAAATCCTTTATTTTCTGTTTTAATTTTTTATTAAAATTTGTTGTTTTTATTATTATTTATAATTATTAAATATTTTTATTTATGCAGATGCTTCTAGTTCATCAACGGCATTGTATCCGTGTTCTCCGTCTCCTGATCCGAGTACGTCGGCGTTTCTAGTACATAAAATTAATTTCCCTTTTAAATAGGAATTTATTTCTGAACACTAAAATAATTTTGTTAATAAACCGAATATTGACTCAATTAAGAATGCATATCTAAGCACAGTATTAAACTGAAAATGTAAGTTGAACGACAGAAATAAGGGAATAAGTATGAAAGTCGCCCTTAAATACATATGAAGTTTTGTCTTATCTCTGGCTTTCATGTAGAGATGGGCACGTGATTGGCGTGAAAATGCATGCTCATGATTAGGTTTCTGTTTCAATCGTGTGAACTTTCATGAATGTGAGCATAAAAAATGTATCGCGGGTGAGCCTGAATGAGTAGATTTTTAGCGTGATTCTTGCGTTACTTTTGTTTGTTTTATTGCAAGTTCTTTTATTTAATATTTTATTTTATTTTTTATGTTTAGCATTATAATAATTATAATTAAATTATAATCACTAATAAAAAGGAAAAGAGTACTAGCATCTTAAGCTTTCGACCCTATTTTTGGTCTATATGTACATTTTATATAAGGTTTTGCAAACAATTTGTAGCTAGAAACTTGTAGATTAATTTAATATTTTCATCACATGTGTGTCTAAGGAGATCAGTTGGTGAATTCGTTCCAAAGATGCGTGTTCTGAAGGAATTGTAGTTAGGGCATTCGTCAAGAATATGAGCTATATTTAGGTGTGTGTTACAGGTGAAACAAACTGGTATTTGTGTTCTATCGAAAAGATGTTGATGGGATAGTTTGCAGTGGCCGATTCTAAGGCGTGAGCGTGAGTTTTCGTAATTGTAACTAACTAGCCAAAAATATAAGGTCGCGCATGAGCGTGCATTAGTACAATTTTTTTTTATCGTGAGCGTGCATTAGCCTGAGTGAAAAGTTACTCCCGATGCCATCTCCATTTTGAGTTTTGGCGCATTCAAAGACTTAAGCTTATAATCTGCTAAAACTTGCGAAAAATGAAAAATGTTGAGCAACATTGATTATTTCGTTAGAAAATTTTGACAATTCGCCAGACAACACTACGATTTAGAAGAAATTTATCGATTTTATTGCGTTGCAATAAGCAACATTGTTTTTCTTATGTAAACAAAAAACATGTGTGAAAACAACGTATCAGTTAATGCAAATTGCAGCTGCTGCGAAGGAGCTCTTTGAAGACACGTGTTCTGCAAAAAGCACTTACCTTCATTTTGTATTATATTTACAATGAATGTATTCCATTATTTTAATTATTTGTGAGCAACAAACTAAATGCCATATGAAATCTGATCAGCTGTTGTTTACAATTCCGTACGAAATAAGTGATGCTTATATTATTTCGCAGTTGGAAAATATGTTGTCAGAAACGTTTCGTATGTTTTCACAAAATGAACAGATTACAACTTCAGCAATATTATAGTAAAAAAACATATGAAAACTATTCTTATAGAACATTTAAGCCGATATAGACGGTTTAAACGTCCCACAAACATATGTTTCTTTAAATTAGAGGGCACTTTTTGACAATTCCGTTACTCTTCATAATTCAAAAGCAAAAAATTTAAGCCCAACACCGGTTCCGTTAACTGTTATCGATTGCGGTCGAACTTTGAGGATGCTGTGTTCATTAGTTTGCTTTTCACAGCCTTTGCTATTGCACAACCTCGTTAGTTTTAATGAAAATGGAAAAAAGTGAGTTGATTAATAATATTTTTTAAGTAAAAAACCATCACTGAAACAAAAAATGGCTTGATAAATACTAAAGGGAGTCTGCACCACCAATTTAAATGATTAACAAGTGAAATACGAAGGATCTAGACGCCGGCTACAGCTGAATAATGCAGGACCGAGTCTTTCAATAACAGAATGTCATACAATTCTTAAATAAAATAGCCAACCATAAAGTTTGTCAGGACAACGTGGTTTTAGTCAGAAGAGTTTTATTTATTAAAAAAAATACCTAATAACATATCACCCGTTGCTGAAATAGTGGACATGATTAAATTAGTTCGAAAAGTTTACTCATGTTTGAAAAATAAAAATAAATATTGCGTTCAAATGTGATTTCGAGTGAACAACCAACTGTGACCACAAAGTCCCAAAAGATGGTTAAAATGATGTCAGGTGAAGTTTTACAAGAAGAATGTCTGAAACTACCGTCCATTTAAAATTATACCAAAACAATATGTAGAATGGGAAGATAAAAACGCCGTGCGAAATTCCATTGAAAATTTAACGACAAACGATACAAAAAAAAACACAGAACGAAACGAGATGGGTTCCGTGCATGTTTGGTCGGGCAGCGACATCCTTTATTTTTTAACCGAATACTATTTTTTAGGTGGTCTAGGAATGAGCCCAACCAAAACTGGCTACAGAGCCAGGAACTATCCTAGTATCGGACAGTTTAAAATATGCAGGTGTTATCCTGGACTCTAGCTATCATAAAGTTGGTTGCGTATTATATTTGTCGCAAAATGTTTGGCGAATGGCATTAAAAACGATGCACACGACAATTAAACGATCAATATTGATCTATTAATCTGTAGTAAGGCGGCCCTTCAGAGACTCTGAATGCTGTACTAAAATCACCCCCAATCGACTTACTTTTAAGTGACTGATCGAAGTTGACTCCATCTCGATGGTAGAGATCCAGAAACAATCTGATTAGACATTGGCAGTGCTTTCAAAGAAAGGATAAATATTGAATGGAAATACACTGATGGATCTAGAATGATATGCGTTGTTCGCTGTGGAGTTTTCTATCATGATATTAATTTGTGCCACTCGTACCGACATCCCTTTGGAACAATTGTATTTGAGACAGGTATAATGGCCATAAGATAAGCTGGCAGAGTGTTCTGTTGTGCCACTAATAATATGCACCACTTATTAACTTCTAGTTGGCAATTTAAGATTCTGGTATATGGGGTATTTTGTCAGGCTGACGTTCATTTTTTCTGGGTTCCAGCGCATAGAAATTTCCTCGGTAATGAACTGTCAGATGAACTGACCAGGACTGTTTCTGCTGCGAATGCCTCATCAAATGCGTTAGAAGTTGCGATACCGTTGAAAGAACTTAAGATAGGTGGTGAAAGCTGAGTAGTTCCAAGGCCCACTAAGAAAATGTGCAAGCGTTTAGCGCAACTAATAATTATCGGCGTTCTTCGCAACGTTAAGTGATCACAGAGCGATCGACAGACATGTTAAGAAGCTAGGAATACCCTACAATTCATTTCGTTGCAGCTGTCGAGATCCAGGTTAGGAAAAATTCTAAATTCTTTGAAGGCACGTACAATTGGAAAGACAATGGAGGTATCGGAGACTGCTCTAGGTAACCCTATCAGATAACTCAATGCGACGGGATGGATTTTGTAACGTTGGATACGGACAGTGGCAGTTAGGCACTGACGATTGGACTAGTGATTGTCAAAACGGAAGCACTTATATATGCCCATATACTGGAGCGGATTGAGGGGAGAAAAAAAAGGATGTTTCGGTTTCCAAAACGAATTCATTATTCTAATCATTATTATTGCATTGCTTGAGAAATTTTGAAGAAAAAAAATATGTTTTTATTTAGTGTCCCTTTTCAAAAGCTAGAGCCTGTACATTCCGTCTATTATTGTTGAAGCCGCTACGGCCCTCAAGTTTAAGATTTAGATAGGGAAAGTTTACTTTGGCAAGTTTTGTTGAACTCTCCTTTAAACTTGCTTTTGTGTTTTGACAGAAAGAGTTTAGTTTTAAAAAGTTCATCAAAAGACATCAACCAAATACAAAGTTGCAGCCAACAGGTTTAAAAAATACGATTAAAACAAAACGACTTTGCAAGTACAAGAAAGTCTGTACTGTACTGCCCCTTCTCTTTTCATCATCCTTCTATAAATAAAAAAAATTAGTGCTATTGATCAAAGCAGTGGCAGAATGCGTTGGAGCTAGCCCGCAGAGCAACAATAATAATTCGTGTAATTGTCAATGGAATTTCACGCTAACGAGTGCACATATTACATTTACATTGTTCGCGTATTCATGTTAATAATCTATTTATATCGCAATACTCTGAGGTTAAATACGCGTACCTTGGTATACACATCGATCGCCACGCCGTCTAACATGGAATAGTCACATATGTAGATGCAAAAGTGATCAGAAGTGGAAGCAGTTTCCCTTAATTGGATGCAATTCTAAATTAAGCCGAGATTGTAAGCTTCGACTATGACCGAAAGTTTACTCTGACAAAGACTTTTTGATATGCCTTTAAACTTTCTTTCACTTTTACACACGCAAAGTTTACTTTGACAAATTTTGTGTTCTTTTGTTGGATGAACAACCAACCAAAAACAAGTATGTATAAACGAAGATCGAAGAAGAAAGCAATTATGCGAGTACATCAAAGTCTGTATTCATACCCAATCTTTTTTCTATTCTCAACGTCAAACTCAAGACTTTGCAAAGTATACTTTAAGTTTTGCATGTGGAAAAAGAGTCTATATAATTCGATTCTAAAGCCAATACGGAGTTGTTATTCAGTCATTTAAAGAAGACAAAATAAAATCGTTCGTACAATTACAGCAGCTCCCTGGCAGTTCAAAAACTAACGCATTCAAAAGGATCTTACATGTTTCCATGGTAAAGGCTGTGTTTTCAAAACGTTTGACAAAATATATAAAGAAGCTTGAGTTGCACCCAAACCCACCAGCACGCAACATTCCTAACTATAATCGGATCAATCATATGGGATCATAATATTCGTGCAAAACAATTCTTGTTGTTCTGCTTACGTGGCCTTGGATGGAGTTCTTCAACAAATTTGCCTTCATATACTAGCAGATTAGCATTAATAAACCTTCTTACTCTCAAAAGTCATCGTAGAATGTTAAATGTTTCTTTTATGATAAACCTTATCAGTAGTAGCATTTGCTATGAATTTCTTTTAAATTCTGTTAAATTTAATATTCCTTGTCGTAGTACTCGCCATTATAAACCTCTTGTTATTAAGTTTTGTAGGTCTAATTATGCTATGGCTGATCCTTTCACGAGATTATATCGTCAATATAATTATTTGTCTTAACTTGTTGATTTTTGTATGAATTCTAATATTATAAGGCATAAAATCATTTATAAATTTTTATTGTAATTTATGTAATTTAATATAATTTTAGTATATTGTTATTTGTTAGTCTGTAAGGATTATATCCATTGACAATTTTTTAAATAAATAGTAAATAATAGATGGCACACTCTTCTAAGAAGGAGAGGCACTACGGCAACAGCGTAGAGCAACCGTAGAAACATTTTTTTTGTCCACACAATGACTTATAACTCACAAATTTAATGTTAAGATTTGAATACTTAGTCAAAGTTCAATTTATATGTTTAGACAATCTTTTCAAAACTTGATTATTCGAAACTTTCGACAGAAATGATTTTTAATTTTTGGGTTGTTTAGTAACATTGAAATGAAAATCAAATTGGGAAAAAACAACGCCAGAAAAAAAGGAAACAAATGCAAATCCTTGTGCAAAATTGTGGCCAAAGTTGTTCTTTGAAGACCAAGCTCCTGAGCAGGGCTTCGAATTGAGGTTGATGAATTGTTTTGAACACTTTCTTGAGCAGCAGTAATGTTTTTAGCCGATCTTGCAGTACGTTGTGGTCCATGCTTGGGCCTATCACCTACAGACCCTCTTTCTTCGAAAGCATTCGCTACACGATAAAAAGTGCGTTTTGTTGGCACGTTGTTTCTACCATAAATTTCACGTAGCTTTCTCATCGTCACAGTAATCGATGATTTATTTTTATAAAATGTTATAACGATTAAAACACGTTGGTTTACCGAATATTTTTCCATAATAAATTTGCCACGTGTCTACTTCACGACTGCCAAATATGAACTGTCAATGTAATGTTTACCAAAATGGCGGCAAAACAAAGTAGTATACCTTCCCGGCGGACACCCTGTACGACTTTTATATACACAGTTACATTTATATGCTACAACTGAAGCCAATCATTCTGCAGTTCAGTGAGATATCATGTAACGGGTGGGACAAAAGTCCCGCTACCATTTTAATTACGCGCCATCTTGGTTATGTGACGTTTAGCTCAGTTTAGCTTTAACGATTTTGTTGTGTAGACGCCACAAGAACGAGCAGAAATGGTGACAATATTTATTGAAAATAATCGTTCCATTATTGCCAATCAGCGAATATTGCGCCATGGCCAGCTAGATCTACGGATTTAACAGCACCAGACTTTTTCTTAAGAGATTTTTTAAAATCAAAAGCTTATGTGAATAAGACCCAAACGATTCAACATCTTGAAGACAATATTTGTCACGAAATTGATGAAATTCAGCCTGAGATGTTGCAGGATGTCATGATCGCGGTCACCATTTACCCGATATAATTTTCCAATTATAACGAATCTAAAGACCTTTTTATGAAAACCAAACTTAATTATCTTTTCTTTGAACAAAGTTATTTATAGGCAATCAAAATGGTAGCGGTACTTTTGCCCCACCCTGTACTTGGAGTCATACCTACGCTACCTTAGGAAAGGACATTGGCAGAGGAGTGCAGGCTGGCAGGTCCCACCGTGGAATTCGAAAATCTGCATCATTTACTATTATAAATACAACGCTCGGTAAGCCATCCCTTAACTAATCTCTTTCCAGCATGTTCTTTGATATATTAAAATCAAACGATTTTATTTTCTTAGGCCGAAGAATAGTCATACTCACACATAAAGATTCGTTGCTGTTACAACTTTCCTAAGCATCCACCAGGAAATATTCGAAGAAACCGATACAAAATCTATTCAAGGGAACTTGATTATACGCTGGACACTAAACAATCGCAATGAGTGTGTTTCTGTTAGCAGACTAAAACTGTTTAGCGAAAATAACTTTTGGAATCAGTTCGTGACAGCTTCTCAGTAACTTTTGAATTACGCAACCCAGAAACTATTCTTACTCTTGGCATATCCTCAAGGAATGCATCAACTGATATGAAGCCACGTCACAACTTTCAGTTGCCTAAACAGTTAGCTCGATTATTTTCTGCTTGGTTTCCATGACAGGGCGGTCAGCATAATGTTGGACTATTACAAAGCTTTATAAATGTCAATTGCAATATCTGATCTGATCTTGGTTCATAAAATGCTTAAGCCTTGAGTGCTGCATGGCTATCGAACATTAGATAAACATTTACATATATCTCTAACATATTCCTCAAACCATTACTAATATCGCCTGAAATTAAGGCCTCAAATACCCGGCCTTGTATCGCTATCGAACCAAACTTGGGAGTTATCTGGTTCCTGTTGAGGATAAATATATCGAAGATGCTGTGCAAAACTAGAGTCCATCATATTGTCTGACTACGCAGAGGTAAGGTTTGCTCACAAGATTTCCTTATATCTTCTGTCTGTTTATCAACCAAATTTGACGTGGGATGACGGAAATTCATTCCAAATTGCATCAAACCCCGTCGGAAGAAAAACACAACACTTACCCACCAGGTCTCCGATTTTATGTCGGAAATACCTCAGACCACCTCTTTCACATATAATTACATACACCCATATATGCAAAGGAGGAGCGTGAGGAATATCTTTAATTTAAACTGGGTTGCAAGAAGAAAATCTTAGCTTTATTTAAAATTTCCCCTCCCAAAAGTTTAACCATGACACCCGCACTTGGTTAAGGTTGATATCTTATCAAGTAAGAGCCCTAGCTCATGCCTGTCTCATCTTTGGCTACTACACAGGGCGGCATATGTTGGTATTTGTCTTATTATGATGATTCAAGCTTTGCATATCAGTCTTCGTTGCAACCCCCGCACTTAAACAAAAAGTCTTTGTCAGGAAATGCATTTGCTGACAGTATAGAAAGTATGTGCATCCGTTCCAAGTGAATGACTTGCTAAGATATTTGACTTGATATTCGAGCCGTTTAGATTTTCAGGTCTAGTTCATTTTTTTTTTGGTTCGATTAACAATTTTTCCTGGGACAATTTGACAGTTACCGATATGATGACATTAACGACGGAACCATATGTTCGCAGGTCAAAGTTGTTAACTTGATCAAGCAGTTCATCGATGGCCAACGTGTTCGGGAGAGCAGCCTCTAATTATCCTTATGATCCTAAATGCATCACACAGAATCAACTTGATAATACTCAATGTTGTTAGCATTTATAACCTTCAATTACTAATCATTTTTGGATGGATCCTTGATCCGTGTATACAAAGGCACTACAAGCAGCTATCTAGTTGCATGTTCATTAGAGTTTTTCTCCGCAATTTTTCATTTCCCGGGAAAGCAGGAAATTTTTTTTAATTTCCCGGGATCCCGCTCCAAGAAATAATTAAAATTTAATTTGCTAGGCATTAACAAAAATTGTATTAGAAAGTCTGAAACACTTAAGCCCGTGATATACTATCATACACAGTCGTAAAATTCATTCACTGGAAAATCTGACATAATTCTGTCCCACTTTTAAAAATCACATAAAAAAGATGCAAACACATACATGTGTATTTTTTCGCACAAGTAATTTTAGATTTGATTGATTTTTTGGGCCAAAATAGTTTCAGATTTATAAAATTCTTTTTAATTCTGCTTTCGTTGCAACTTAATTTCTTAAAAAGATCCATCTCTGATCGCATGAAATCGATCATTTTATGGAATTTTCATAATTATATGCAAGTCAAAAAATCTACCTCACAAGTGCATTTTATGGTCACACTATTATACTTTTTGAATACACACGACTTTTTTGGCTTTTAACTTTTAGTTTTTAAATTCCTTAAAGATTATTTCCAACAAGGGAAACGCTTATTTTTTGTTATATGAGATCAAAGTAAATTTACAAATATGGGTGAACATAAACAAAAACATAACAATTCAGTTAATAAGAACAAACATAAAATAATATAGAAAAAATAATACGAAGGCAGTTGAGGTTTCAATTCCAAAATAATTCTTGAAGACGCTTAAAGCGTTCATGGACTCGTCAGAAAGCCTATTTCTAATTTTATTAACAAATTGCCCTGCTACGGAAAACGCCCGCTCACTTTCTAAAGAAGTTGGACGAATGGTTAGAAGTGCATTAAACAAAAATTCAACATTTTGGGTCTTTTGACCACTTTCTTCCAAAAATTTCAACTCTTTCTTTAGTGAACATTTTAAAGTACTTTTGCAGTAAGATGGAGTACAAACATTAGCATTATTATTAGCTGCATTTAAAACTTCTGCAAATGTTTTCTCTTTGTCGGGAACACATCCTTTAACATCATCATTAGGCTTATTCGGAAATGCATCTATGCGATGCATCTGATGCGTTGGACGTTCTAAAAATCAACAGGTGGCAGCGCTGCAAATGTAATGAATTCTAAAATGTAACTCTGAAGCATATGATGAGCAAACCAACATCAAACACTAATCACAGAAATGACTGATGCAACGGATGAGTAAGTATTTGATTTGTGATTTGTTTGTACTATTTTGTTAATTTCTTGTTTTTTATACATTTTCATAATAGAAACTGATGACAAATTGTTAAAGCTAATATGGGCCAGAATCTTGGATACAATTTAGTCGATTGCAAAATTTGAATTAATTTTTGCTTTCACACAAGTCAAAAAATAAATTTTATTGTTACTGTGTCCCACTTCAATGTTCCTGCGTTCGAAATTGTAATCGAATTAAATTTTTTGTCTGCTCTTCAATTAATCATCCGCATCAGCTGTTTTGCATCAGCTGGGCGAAGTAATCACACATGCGCATCAGATGCGGCGCATAGATGCGTTTTCGAATAGGCCCATTACTTTAGGTTTGGCAAAAAACGATTTAAAAGATTTTCAGCAGTTTTCTAAACGTAAAGTTGTCAACTATTTTTTTATTGTTTCCCGGGATCCCGCATGAAAAATTCACTATTTTTGTGGAATGTAGTGAAATAGTAAAAAGCAGTGACCATTGATTTGGCACACTCTAGACTATTTACAATAACATGCATGTGTAATTACCCTTCATTTATCTATTATATGTCATGACTGAATTATAAAATACAATTTTGAGAAGTGTAATATGAATATTCCTTCAAGTCACTTTTTAGACAGCCTACACATATTAGAATTTCTTTATTACGAAAAGTAAAACACTTTTTGCTTCTTGTCATATATAAAGTTTTTCTGTTTTTTTTTCTTTTTGTTTTTCTTCTTCTATAAAGTATGTAGCCCAAAAGCAAAACAATTAATATTGCCCTTTCGTGTTCAGGTAGCCATGAGAGTGGAGGATAAGGAAAGCAAGAAGAAACGCAAAACAGGCTAACGGAAATATAGGCTAAGGAAAAGTAAAAATAAACGTGAAAAGGTTGCTAATTAAAAAAAAAACAGCAACAAAATTTAACGTTTCATTTTTAGCATAAAACGAAACCAACAGCAACAATAATTTTATAAAAATACACTTTTTTTAAATTAATAAGACATTTTAGTGTGAATATAGTACTTGAATATGAAATAAAGTTCAATAAATTTTTACTTCTAATTTGTTTAAAGGTCCCGAGCTAAATTTAAAAGTGGTTTTCTTTCAAGCAGTTTAGCAACAAAATATTTCCTTTTTCACTTTTTTCTCTTTTTTTATTTCAGGGGTGGTATTTTTTCCACAAGATTTCTCACTTCTTTTTTAATTTTCTTTATTTAATTTATTTAAGAAATTTTTGCAATATTTACACACTATTAAATCATTTTTGTAATTCCATTTATTTCTTCAACTTTAAAAATATAAAAACTTTTTGGTAGAAAAAAAAACATTCTTGCTTGTATTTCTTTTATAATTCTTGCATTTTTCTGATTTCTTTTTTCTATATGAAACTTTTTCCTTTTTTTTTTTCTTTTCGGTTTCACTTTTGTGGAAAAAAATAATAAAATCAACTGTTTTTGTTTTCTCGTTGAATAAAAGTATCTTCAGTTAGCAGTTATTTTCTTGTGGACTTGCGTTTCCCAACTGGATGCTGCTCGCAACTTTACCAAACATTTTACTCAATATTGGCTAGAAAACCTTCTGTTTCCCTGTTGTTGTTGTTGTTGCTATTGTTTTCATTTGCTGGTTTTCCAAACCCCCCTCTTCGCATACATATAAACACATTCCCTTTTTGTCCACAAAATAACTTTACGTTTCATCATCGAAGAAAAGTACGATATTTACCGCATGTGATTTTATAAAAATTTATCGTTTTATCTGCGATAACTAGCGCATGCGATATTGAAGAGTAAATGCACCGACAAAACAGCAACAAAAATAACTAACACACACAACATGTGTATTTCAATCAAAATAAATTTATAGAATCTTGTCTACTCACCCCATCATCGGCTAAACTCATCTCTATATTTACGGTTCTCTTAAAACAACTTCTCTTGCAATCGCTCATTAAACTAACTGTTCATTCTACGCAACGTAAACAAACATTGTACGCAGTAACAAAAATAAAAATCATCAAAAAGCTCATTTATCTTTAGATTTCCCATTAAATGGGCGAATGAAACTGACAAATATCTTGTCAGTAGACCCGTTTAAAATCATCATTTCGAAGTCACCCCTTCGTTTTGCAGGAATCCCGCCACAATAAATCATCACTTAAATGTCAACGATTTATTTTGAGTTACTAAAAAGTCAAACACTCTGGAGAACAACCGAAATGCACGCAACGTCTTAATTAAAATATTGTATTTCTAATTTGGGCCCCATTTAAAGAAGTCACGGCAGATCTAAGTCATGCAGTTTACGCGACTTCCATCCAGTTTGCAACACAACTAAGGTTTAGTTGCCATCCATAATCGACTCGTTAATTCGCCAAAAAGTAAAAAGTCCATTCGTGACTTTAGGACTTAACGTAAAAGATGCCCTTCTGAAAAGAATTCAAGCAAAACTGGTTGGTGTCTTTAGAAGAAAATTATTTTTTGCGCGCAGCAATAATATTAAATACCCGCAGCAAAAAGTTAACAATAAATAACATCTGCATTACTTTACAGTAGTTAGATAACTACTTACTAGTAAATTAACAAGTGTTGCAATAGTGGAGCGTGCACTTTTATCCATACAAATGCCCTGACGAAGGTATGGATTTTATTTTTTTTTTGAATTGTGTATGTGTTCGGGCAAACAAGTTTTAAGCGCGTAACATACAGAGGCGGATAAAATTATTCACACAAACACATTTGCTTTATCAATTGTTGTACTATAACTCAAGAGCAAATAATTTGATTGGAACATTTCTTCACATGAAATGATAAGTTATTTATTTATACATTTGTTAAAAATAATAAACAGTTTAATATAAAAAGCTTTTTAAAGAATAACACAGTACAACATTTTTCAGCTCATTGATTTGGGACGTGAAAATATCCCCAAAAATAAGAACTTCTGCATCATACGTTTTGTCAAGTTGTCTTGCATTAATAATTTCGGAGCTTACGTTAACAACCAGAATTTCCGCAGTTGGGACGCGGAAAATCCAAGAGTTGTTGTTGAAAAGCCTCTTCATCCTAAACGTGTGAATGTTTAGTGCAAGTTTTGGTCTCTGGCGGCTCATTGCAACTAATTTTTTCGAAAATTGAGCTGGAGTCACTGGTACGGTGAAACGATTGCGCTATCGAATGCTGATTACTGATTTTGTAATCGGAAGATATTGATGTGGACGATGGTCGACGTGCCACACAAGTAACGATAAAATCGCTTTCTTGCGTGAAAAGTTTCCTGACCGTGTGATTTTTCGAAGAGGCAATCACCATTGATCACTGAGAACTTGTGATTAAACACTTTTAGACTTTTTTCTTTGGGACTACGCAAAAGATAACGTTTATATTACTGGCCCACAATCGATTCAAGATCTCAAAGATGGAATTCGTAAAGTTGTCGAGGACATACAATCGCAAACGTGCGAAGTGGTGACGGAAAATTTTAAAACAAGAATATAAACATGCAAGCGTAGCCGTGACGACCATTTCCTTGATTTTGTTTTCCATTATTAATTAGATACCACCCTCTTTTTTACAATTAATACGATGATTTCGCTTAAAAATTGTAATTTTTTTGTTTACATATCAAAATGAGATCTCTTATTGGAAGACACTAACTAACAGCTGTTTTTTAACTTATCAAATGAATGTGAAGTTTTTGGGTGGTGGTTTAAGCCCTGTAGTTCATATTACCATATTGAATAAAAAAATGGCAACGTTTTTTTTTTGCAAATGTCAAATTTGTTATCAAAGCAACATGGTTTTTTTATAGAAGAAAATGAAAATGTGCGAATTTGATCATATTTACAAGCTAGACAATTTTAGAGTGTTGAACGAGTTCATTATTTTTACAAGTGATATGAATGTGGACTCAAGATCGGCAAATATCACAACTAGTGAAGTTAATTAGTTCTAAAACTTTGTATGCTGAATTTTTGAACAACCGCAATTATACAAATTGAAGTGATTCTTGATTTTCTCGTAATTGTTTTTAAGGTTTTTTATATTTTCGAATCACGAAAATCTTCCTCTCCACTAGAATAATCAATTTTTATTTAGTTTTCTTAAAATTCTTTTTTATTGGATTATTGAGCTCAATATTCCATACAAAATTTTAATTTAATTATTGTTCAATAAGTACGAAATTGCTATAAAATTGAGTTAAACTTGAAATACAACACTGTTCACAAGTGTGTTTAGTGAGCAAAACTATCTACAATTGCAAATGTTAAGAAAATATTGAAAAATACGTTAAAAGTATAGCGAGTAAAGTTGAGGGTGTTTATTAAATTTATGATTTATAATAAAAAACAAATAAACCAATTTCTTTTTTAAATAAATAGGTGTTAAAATTAAGAAGAAGAGAATGGGCTGGAATGAGGCCAGTGAGGCAGCCCTTCTAGATATTTGGCCAAGCAAAATGGATGGGCTTCATGGACACACGAAAAATGGCAACAACTACGCAAAGATGGCTGATGAGCTTATCCAGCAGGGTTACTCTTGTAGTCCACGGGATATACAAGCAAAGTTGCAGAACTTTACACAGTGGTACAGGTATTTAGTATATTCATATGTACATAAGAAAACGTTATAAAAAAATATTTTAAAATTAATATTTTTTCAGAAAAGAAAAGGCGGCAATGGGAGTATCTGGTGGATCACCATCTAAATGGCCACGATTTGGAATCGTCCACCAAATGATTGGTGAGTTCAAGGCAAACTTTTTTGCTGAGTTGGCACTAGACAGCATTGATGGTGCATATGTGTTTTGTCAGGGAGCGCAGATTTTATATATTGAAATTTTAAAAGTTACCAGTTAGCAAGAAATAAGATAATTTTCTTTTTAAAATTATTAATCAAATTCGAGGCTTTTGGTGAATCTTCTTCTAACCAGTTGAGGGAATCATTTTCATTAGAAGAAAATCCTTTTTTCCTGTTTTCATTTTTGATTTTTATTTATGCAGATGCTTCCAATTCATCATTGGCATTGTATCCTGGTGGACCATCATCGCTATTATCACCGTATTCTCCGTCTCCTGAACCAAGTACGTCAACGCAATAGCTCGGCGTTTCTGGTACATAATTGTTCAATTCACAAACTCGTATTAATGTCGTATGTGTTGCGTAATCGTCTAATTATACGGTATTGTATTTTTGTTGTTGGTAATTTTCATACAAAAGTATGTTATAATTTGAACGTTTGAATTTTTAATGTTTTATAAATGGTTGTATTGAGGGCAGATATGGAAAAATTCTATTTGTTAGATTAATTTGTAAAAATCTTTTAAATATCTGATAAGTAAACCCAGGAAATACATTCTTCTTAATGATAAATATATACTTGATTCATTTCAATTTAATCTGCAAACCATTTTAATCAAAACTGTTTGTCACGAAAAAGTTATTAACTATTTTGCGTAAAATTAGAATTCCCATATCTGGTTTAATTTCATGATATCAACTGAATTGAGTGTCGACTATTGTGGAAGAAGATTTTAATGAAAACTAAATTTAAGAAGTAAAAAATTTTCCGTAAATAAATAAAAATTTAATAATACAAATGGCAGCAAATCCTTGAATTGTGGTAAGATTTCAAAGTGTGCACGTATGTATGTAATTTCATTAAATCTGTTGTTCGACACAAATTATTTATTCACAATGAATTGACTACATTGAATTGACATTTAAAATACGGCAAAATTACGATACAACAAATTTGTCTGTTCAGAAGCACATGAACAAATATCGCCTTTTTTTAAACCATAAGCCATACGACTGAGCTTGTGAATTGAACAAATATTAATTTCTTTTTTAAATACGAATTTATTTCCATTTTTGTAATTTTCAAAACAAATTTCAACGACTAAAATAAAAACAATTTAATTTTCTAGCTTTCAAATGATTATTGAGTAAGCTAAATTTAGAATATCTGAACACTAAAATAATTTTAGTTTTCGACCGAACGATTGGACTCGATGTTGGCTTTCGGTATGTTCGGTTGATGTACAACGAGCTTCGTATAAAATTTTTGTAAACGTTTAAATATATATATATTCAAAGATACGCAAAGGGACCAAAGATAAACGGGTTTTAATTTTGCTTTAATTAAATAAATAAAATTACAAAAACTAAATTGCTTCTATTCAAAAACAACAAAAAAATTCGCTTTCGAGTTCAGTCTAAAAAAAGTCCGTTCGGCCGGACAATAGAAATAGTGTATTGCAAGAGGAGTGCAGTTTTGTCTGTGGATTTGTATAATTCATCAATTGATTTGATTTTCTATTCGTATAACATTTCTTTTGAAAATTATTTCTAAAACTCGATTTTTTAGGGTTTGACAATTTTCCATTAAAAAAAATATATACTAATTCCTTTTTTCCCACAAACCAAAAGCCATAATTTTGTTTACATTTTCGTGCGTGTCTTTTCGGCATTTCTACGATTAACGTTTAGTTTGGCTGCTGAAATTAGTTTTTCTTTTTTTTTCTCCATTTTCGAATGGCGTTTGCACACTTTTTTTCTCTTTAAGTATACAGTAGTTATACTTCCAGCCACGCGGCTCTAATTATAGAACACCCAAAATGCACACACATTCACACACTCATACTCACACAATAATTTCCTTTTCTTCCAGCTTTCTTCGTTTGCCGTTCTTGTTGTTTTTGTTATTGTTGTTTTAAAGAGAAAGAAATGTGGTTATTATGATTTACCACCTTTATTTTATTGCAACTTTCAATGTTGCTACTTTTATTTGATTAAATACTATAGATACAACTACGACGGACGGACGCACTATTGTTGTTAGACAAGAATAGCCTTGTTGTTCTGTTTTGTTTTGTTATCTTCTCTTCGCGTAAATGTGTTAGTATTTGTATGTGCATTTGTATGCAGATGTCCAATAAACGAGTAACGTTGGCATTCTCTGTACGAAATGTTTTATTTACAATTATTTATCAAGTGTTGCTAGCCGGTATTTTTATAACATCATTCACAACATGTGTCCCTGTCAGTACGCTTTACAATATGCCCCCTCCCCACTCCTGGGTATGTTTTTGTTCGGCTCATTCACACACCACCTTTTATTCGTTTAGAAAACGAGAAAGTTTTTGAGTGTTCAGTTTGCAAAAAAAAAGAAAAAAGTTTTGATTAAATTTTACTCTTAAGGGATGCTGCCCTAAAGCAGGCAACATTTTTTTGTAGATATTCTTAAATCAAGATCTAAATGTGTGTGAGTGAGGGATTTCCCCCCAAATAAAAATATGTCTAGCATTAAATAAAACCATTAAAATGGCACTTTTAAAAATGTACGCTCGTGTATTTTTTATGGGGTAAATTGCTTTGATTTTTTTTTCGTATTATTGTGGTGATATGAGAAGGATCTTGTTGTAAATGGATTAAGGATTTTGAAATGTTTTTTAGTCGTGCATTTTATTTAATACTTCAAAGGTATATTCTTGCTTCATTAAAACAAAGTGAACTAAAGGTTAAGGAATTTAACTTTAGTTTGCAATTCATTCACTTGCACGAATTGTTGCCTTAAAGTCTAATAAATTTAAAAAAAGCCACCAAAAAGGAAATCAGAAGTGCGTTGAGTTTTATTTAGAACATACTTTTAGCAACTACTGATACCTAATGTAGAGACAATGTTGGCATTTCAATAATAGGCTACATTTTAAATAAATTTAATACGTAGAGGTTAGCAGTAGGTGGCTCGCAAAGATTATCAGATTTTTCACAAATTAGTTGCGGCTTTACGGTTTAACATTTGAGGCAATCAACGTCATGTAATTTCTCCTTCTTATCGCGACTGCCCTTTAAATGACAAAAGTTCAAATCGCGTGATTTTAAAAATAAATTGTGAGTTATTTATCATTTACAATATTATATTTTATAAGATCAATAAAAATAATAAATAATTGGGCGATCGAAACGGTGTCCTATTAAGTCATAATGTCTTAATATTTTACAATAGTTAAAAAAATGTTGTTGTGCTTCAAACAAAAAATTAATAAAATAGTAAGACTTTTTGAACTACGAGTATGTTCATTGTTTTGTCATATCTAAACATTAGAAATTTAAGAGAAATGTGAGAGAAATGACAGAGTGCTCATTCTTCTTCATCATATTTTTTCGTTTTATTATTTTAAAACGTATGATTTTATGACCAGCCAAATAATATATAAACATAAATTTCTGTTTGATTTTATGAAAACTAATTTTGTTATTTAAAAATGCCAAGATTTATACTTACCGAACTAAAAGAAGTCTTCGTTTAATTTTTTAATTATTATAATTTTTTTTCGTAAGTATTTCGAAAAAGTGTCATAAAAAAGGTAAATTATTTTTGTGAACAAAAAAATATTTATTTCAATTAAAAAAATCAAAAGCGAATTTTGACAACTAATTAAATACATTAGAGGAAAATAAAATTAATTAATCCTACATACTTGAATTATAAATCAATGTTATACGGCGTTCAGACATGCACTTTTATTGAGATTGTCGCAATAAATGTCATTATTGAGCTCAATATTCCATACAAAATTTTAATTTTCTAAGTCCCTAAGGATTTTTTTGTGACTAAAAAAATTGTCCGTTTATTGGAAATGTCCACTTAAGGGAAGTGTCCGTTAGGAGAGAGTACACTGTACTTAAAATAATACTGCACATCCACACAAATGGCCTAAATAGTGTGTGTGCATACATGAGTATGTGTGTGCTGTTTCTTCAAAATCAGGCAAATGGAAGTCAGGTTAATAGCAAATAAAATGCACTACTCCCAGTCGCCCAAATTATGATAAAACATATGGAAAATGGCGGGCCATCCCCGCAACTTCCCGCTAAGCTCTACTCCACCGCGTTCAAAATTTTATAAATTTTTCATCACTCCCAATTTTTTGAGACGAAAAATAAAAGAGAGGGGTTTTCAATATTTTCGGAAACGATATTTCTCGAACCAGTTAACCGCGTTTGATGAAATTTGCGGCATTCGACGCAGTTTTTCACATCCAACAAAGTGAATGAGTCCTGAAAATTGTTTGCCAACGACTTTGGAGTTATTAAAATAAGTCATCTCTTTCGCGATTATTGTCAACGAAATATCTCGAATGCAGCAATCGATTTTAGTCAAATTTGTGAAAGTCGACGGTGTTTTTTTTTAGTTTAAGCCGATAATAATTTGGATTTAATCGGTTTAGTAGTTTAAATTAAGTAGAAAAATATTTTTTTTTTCGATTGCATTTTCGAAATTCTCAAAATTTACCGAACCGAATTGGTTTATTATCTCTGGTGGGGGTCAAATTTGGTTTCGATTGGATAAGTCATTTTTACGTTATGAGAATTTTACAAAGAAACAATCACACACGCAAACCCATACACACACATACGCAAAAATAGTTAGAATATATTAATTAACATGACGCCAACATCTGATGAAAACTCGGTTTTCGAAAATTTGGATGAAATCAGTAACTTTCTTTTCTTAAATAAAAATAATTTAAAAACACAAGTTAAATGTAAAAAAGTTACTTATAAATTTTTTTAACGAATTGACTCATTTTGTAAAAAGAAACGTTTCAAATTTGTGTGAAAAAGACTGGACAATTTTTTAAATCTATATTTCTTCCATACAACTCTCAAACGTTTCGAAACGTTTCGTTTTGCAAGATGAGAACCTAATGTTAATATATGCAGATTTATTTTTATTAATATATATATAATTTGTTTGAGAAAATGTTTTTATTATTTTTTTTAACTATTCTAAGGAATATTTTAAAAACTCACTGGAAATAGTTTTAGGCTGAAAGAAACGGTCACACCAGACACATAGAAGTGGAACTAGAAAATAAATATAATTCATTAAAATATAGAATTTAAAAATTATTGAATGAAGCTAATAAATTCCAATTGAAGTTGCCGATTCTGTGATGGATACGCTATTAAATATGGCACTATGGTAATAAAGTTGTGATAAGATAATAACTTAAATTTGTTTAATAATGTTGGAGAAAGTTGATAATCAATTGCCCATTCATTTTACAAGCCACCCTTGTACCGTGTTCGTTTATTATTTGTGTTCTTGTAATGTAATATTGTGATGTAAGAACTGAAAAACATCAAAATAGTAGGATAACATCCATAAAATCAGCCTTGTTTACTTCTCTTTGTTAAAGCAATTCGGATACGAATTCAAATACGGATAAGTGCACGCTGTTTAATTGAAATCAAATGTTCTAATTTATTAGTTTGGACTGATTTCAAAGCACTTTTGTTCGCTTAAAGGAAAATCCGCATAACCGAAAACCCGTTTAATTAAAACATATTTTGGTTTCAAATGCCCTACCAACACAATACTCTCGATCTGTTTCTAACTTCACACCCTCAAAAGTATGAAGTGAGCGCAAATTGACCTCTCGGTAACTCGGATCATTACAACATTTCCGCCTCATTGTTTGTTTAGAACTTCACAACGTTTCTCAAACAGCTACGAAACATGTTAAATATATATATACGAAAAGGCTCGTTGGGCTGAGCTCAACGCATTCTTTAGGCATTTTAAGTGGAAGCTTTGTTTCTTAGACAATGTCAATGCCATGGCGAAAATTGTTGAAGGCGTAATTTTGCAGGGTATAAAAGCTTTTATTCCATCTAAGCCAATATCTGTTAAACTTAGAGCGAAATCGTGGTTTAAATCCAGAGAAGAAGCATTCAGTATATGGCGTAGTAACAAAAATGCCGATACAGATTTGCTACGCAAAAGGACGAGATCGTCATGTACCAAAGTATTAAGGAGCGAAAAAGCTTTGTACGAGCAGCCTCTTCGTGCTAAAGTTCTCAATGCCCCTCGGTAGTAGTAAGAGCTTTTGGTCATTCGTTAAAAGAATAAAGGCAAAATTAAAATGATTCGCTAAATAACGATCTTTCAACAATCTCTGAATGGGGATGTGCTAATAGGGTCCAATTTAATGCTCGTAAGACCCAGTGTTGTATGCTTTCACACAGATGTACGAACAATCATGCTGCTCCATCTGTAATAATGGGTGGTGTAGATATTGAGGAATCAGAGACTCTTGATTGATGTTCTTGGCATGAAAATTAAATGTGATGTTCGATGGACTGACTATATTTTTCAAGTCTCAAAAAAAGCATTCAAGTGTCTCGGCTTTCTAAGAGATACTTCACTCCATCTGATCTCCTTAATATTTACAACTGCTACGAGTATATCCGACCGAATTCTATGTGGAAAACTTCAACATAAAAGTTCCATTTAGACTTCAGGATGACTGTAGTGTCCTGCAATCTGAAATCTCTGCTATCATGCGGGCAGCAAGATGGCTTATGTGTTATAGGATCTCTGAGGATATCTATATATTTACTGATAGTAAGGCGGCCATCCCTCGCGGTTGTTGAATGCAGGGTATCTCTTGATGCGATAGCGAGACATTCAAGAGTTGCACTAATCTGGACTACAGGACACGCTGACTGCCCTGGTAACTGTATCGCGGATGGTATTGCTAGACAGGGTGTGGCATTGGACAACTCAATGACATGCCCCTTCACTGGCATTCCTCTCTAAGTAGTTGATTCAGCGCGAATCGTATCGACTTGCTCAACATAGGTGGGAACACGAAGGTACCTCCCAAGTGGCTAGGTCAATGTGGTCCCACTACGACCTGAGCAGGACATGTCATCTACTCAGGTACAAGAGAGGTCGGATGCTAACTGGGCACTGGTACATAGGGACACATGCTAGGAAAATGGGTCTTAGTTACAACGACTATTGCAGGAGTTGTAACGATGAAGAGGAAGAAGAGACTGTGTTTCATCTTCTATGTCAATGCCCTGCGCTAATAAGCGTAAGGAGTAGGATAATCGGCTCTGATACTTTGTCAGATCTAGATAATCTGGCAGGTTTTGGGCTACTCAAACTATCCGCCTTTGTAAAAGAAACCGGGTGGTTTGAAGAGGCACCGGGGCAGATGTAATTTCTTGTCTCACTCGCTCTAGGGTATCACAACGGGACCGAACTGACGGACCCAAGTGAGCCACCATTTGACTAGTGGCTGGCCCATTAACCTAACCTAACGTATATCCGACCGATAATGGAATACAATTCTCATGTATGGGCCGGTGCTCCAAAGTCTATTTTGAAGATACTCGACCGGGTACAGGAGAGGGCGAAGAAGCTCATCGGTGACAGTAGGGTAGCCAACTCTATTGACTCACTGGAGCATCGACGCAGTGTGGGATGTATTTCACTGTTTTATCGTTACTACAATGGAATGTGCTCTAATGAAATCAGTGAACTTGTTCCCGAAACCCGCTCATTTTTACGAACAGCACGTTCTTCGTTAAGAGCGCATCCATTTGTGGTTGATATGCCAGTGGATCGCACTACGCATTACAGAGAAAATTCGTTCTTTAGCCGAACAGTTCGCATGTGGAATAAACTTCCTGCAGAGGTCTTTCCTGTTAATTTCAGTATGAGAATGTTCAAACCGAACGTCCACAAACACTACTCCCTTTATCCACCTTCCCATAACCAATTTTCCTAGTTCCGGCACAATGCATTGCATATGTAGGGGTCATCCCCTGAGTGCTGGTCCAAGTTAAAAAAAAATAATCTGAAAAGTGTATTTTTACGCAACGAATTTTACGTTCACGGATGTGACGATTCGAGCCCTGCTTCAAAAGCGTGGACACGCAAACATTTTGGTCGTAGACCATGGACGTTCTTGCTAACCAAATCTAATGTATATATGGCGCTTTTTTCTCAGATGAAAATTATTACATATGGACATACGAGTGTATGCTACATTTTGTTATTATTCGTGATCGATTCTATTTTGGAAAGTCAACATGTTCCCTTCTAAATATTGCGCATAAATAATTGAAAAAAATGTTCAGAGGGCAGTTTGATACTTCTACGAACTTTTATATTTCCAAGGCACTAATCTTAAATGCAACACCATTTCTGTTCAATTTTATCTAATACTAGACTACATTCGAATTTTGAGGATGCTGCGTCTATTAGTTTACTTTTGACGGCGATTGAAATTATACAACCTCGTAAATTTTAACGAAAATTAAAAAAAAAGTGAATTT
Organism: Gymnocheta viridis; assembly: GCA_956483585.1. Classification (NCBI taxonomy): domain Eukaryota; kingdom Metazoa; phylum Arthropoda; class Insecta; order Diptera; family Tachinidae; genus Gymnocheta; species Gymnocheta viridis. Next base: position 85,018,537 of record OY101440.1, on the reverse strand, counting down.
TGTGTGCTGATTAAAAATAGTTTTTAAGGCAAAAAAACCGTCGCAAAAACCAAAGGAAAGCTTGAAATATACTTGTACTATCGAAACTTCGCACCACCAATTTAAAAGACTGTGTATAACATATATATTTAATTAAAGTGCGGTTTCCACAATCCAATGATCGACTCAGTATAAGATCTATATTGAAAACGATCAGTTTTTTTTATGATTTCCATACAAATTTTCAACTCAAGTTGTTTGTTTCGATTGTGGAAACTGCACTTAAATATAATCAGGTATTAATTATTTGTATATATTTCTGTTTGTGAAATGAATCTGAAATCAAAATCAACTCACTTCTGTTTTATGTCTAATGTCTTGTCTTCGTTTTATGGAACAATTTCAAAGCTTCTCAATTTGAAAAGGTTTTCACTTATCCAAACAATTTTTTTTTGGAAAATCTCGGACTAAAGTCTCTGTAATTTTCCATTTTCACTCAACCGAATTCGACTTTACCGATTATTTGTATTTCATTTTCATTTCAATGATTCATACTCTCTGTGAGTTTCCCTTAATAAATAATTTTCAGAAAATATGAAATGAAATTGTATACAAATTTTTTTAATGAAACTTACTAACAACAAAGCTGCAATACTATAAAGTTATATATACAATAATACAATCGATACAACGATACAAGTGGCTTGAGAATTCAGCCAAAATCACTTAAAAGTTTTCGTTTATTTTCTTTTTGGCATTTAATTTCTCCTTAGTTCATTGGGACAGCTCCCAATTCTATTTGAAACAATTTTAACAATTAAATACAATCACTGTCTAATTATTTTAATAACTCTTGGCACACATCCTTCTCGATTACCATACACAATAGCTGCCAGGATAATAACTAAAGCTGTTACAACTGTAACAACAAACATGTTAATACTTGTAACATATTTTCAGGAAACTTTGCTCTCTTCTTGCTCTGTCTTCATCCGCCAAAGTTGACACATCAGTTCATCAGTCTTATAATTACTCATTATTATACAAGTGATAATGTAACATTTTTGCGAGTATTTGAAAAAAGGATAAAAGATATTTCAAAAAAATGTAACAAGTTGCGAACAAATAAAGTATGAGGGAGTATACGCATACATATATATGTATTTATTTACCCAAAGGAATTGATGATGTTTTCGCAATATGTGCGGACAATGTAACCGCAGTAATAAAATTCGAGTTGCAACACATTTGTACAATATCAACGATAACAAAAACAATATCAACAACAATGAAAATAAAAACAAAAACACATAATGGAAATGCGAATGAAATGTCTGAACAGTTCTTATCCTGAAGGAAGCTGGCACAACAGCAGCCTAACAAAAAAAACTAACAAAAAAGAAAAGTGGAACAGGACATGAGTGATTCGAATTCAATTCAACATTTCATAGAAAATAACGAAATAAAAACTAAAAGCAAATACCGCCCGCAAGGCTATTTGGGTAAAATTTAACAAAGTGGTGGTTTTTTACAAATATTTGGACTTCATTTTAACCAGATTCTTGTCAACCGGGTGGGGTTACATCAGAGAAGATATTTTTTTAAGGAAAGTATGCGAAACTTTAAATTACAGATTTTGGAAGAATAGCATTAATTGAACACAATGAATGCTAAAGACGCACTTGTCGTTCTGAACATAAAAATTAAGAAAATGCCAGGCAAAAAAAGACAATCAGCATGACGTTGCACTATAGGAAGTTTCACCCATTTTTTCCCCCAAATTAAAAATTTGAATTTTTGCAAAGTTTATTTTTTTGCTTTAATACAGAGTGGCCCAAAATTAACGAAGGGGTTTGAATTGCTTATAACTTTTTTATTATAATTTTTTTTCTTTTCTTTTCAGTATTTCGTAAAGAAGACTTGGGGAATTTAAAATGGAGCAGTACTCAATTGAACAACGTGCCCAAATTGTTGAGCAGAAGAAAATCATAATTTTATTCATAATTTAATTATGAGCGACGAAGCCCATTTCCAATTAAGTGGGTTCGTTAATAAGCAAAACTGCAGGATAAGGGCTACGAAAACTCCGTAGAGTAGTTCAACAGCGAGAATTACACCCACCTAAGTGTACGGTTTGGTGCGGTGTTTCATCGGAAAGGATAATTGGTCTTTATTTTTTTGAAAATGAACTCGGGATCGCCGTTTCCGTTAATGGTGTCAGATATCGGACAATGTTGGAAAATTTTTTAAGGCCAGCCGTGGAAAACCATCCGCAAGTATGGTTCCAAAAAGATGGAGCCACAGCGCACACAAGCGACACAATGGCTCTTTTACGAGACATCTTTGGTGATCGAATTATTTCGCGTACAAATGATTTTAATTGGCCTCCGCGTTCACCGGATTTAACCGCTCCAGACTGTTTTCTTTGGGGTTATTTGAAAGGAAAAGTCTACATTAATAAGCACAGAACCAAGCAATATACGCGACGAAATAAACAACATAACACCTGAAGTTTTGCGAAAGGTGATGGAAAATGTGTTGGAAAGAGAACGATAATGCGAAGCAGCAAATGGCCACCACTTGCGAGATATTATTTTTCTTAACTAAACTTAAAATATTCCCCTTTTATATTCTGTATTAAAAAAAAATTTTATAATAATGTCTTAAATAAAAAAGTTATAAGCAAATCCAACCCCATCGTTCATTTTGGGCCACCCTGTATAATAAAAAATATAACAAAGTAAACATAACTTTATAAATTTAAAAAAAAATAATAATTTCTGTTACTTTCACAATTGTTTTGATTACGATTCCAAAACCAGTTATCAGAAAACCTTAAAGTGCAGTAAATTTTGTGAAATATTCTAATAAAAGTTTTCGTAACAAAAATTTATATTTTTGAAAAATTAAAATATGGGAAATAATGCCGACGAAGGTAAGTACATTTACATTTTATAGCAAAATGTTGGTAAACTCATCTATAAAATCGATTATAAATTAGAATTTTATATAGACTTACAAAAAAATGATAACACATGTTAGATATAATATCATAATAGTTCTCTAGAACAATCAATTATCTTCCAAATTTAATATATTTCAACTGCCTGCCAAATTCAGAATTATTCAATATATTTCAATTGACAAAAGATCCCCTATTTTCACCCATTTCTTATCATACATTTCTGAGAGTGATTGTTTCGAAAACTTTAAACAGTATTTAAAAGAGCATTTACGATTATTTTGTTTAAATATGAATATAAAATGGCGTAATAGTTCCAGAAATTTGAAAGTTTTTGAAAAACTTCATGCTGTTTGTTTTATGAAACGCAGTGTGCCTTCATTAAATCGAAACCTGGATGACCGCAAATACCTTTTTGCCAAAAATCTGAGAGAACAAAACGTCGAGTTGCAGCAGAAATTTCTAAAGATCATAATAATGAAGTGTAATCCCTAATTCTTGCTGCATCTGCGTCTGCTCTGAAATGTAACCAATTACATTTAGCAGTGGTTTTAAAAGAGGCTATCTGTACTCCAACTAGAGCTTCGGAAATACGGAAAATAATTTCAAAAGAAACGCCAACTAAGCTATCTGCTGATGAAGGACTACCCCTTCTTTTAGAGAACAACTTTTCAACATTTATGTTTATGTAGGTTAAATATTATCTGAACCAATTGAGCTATAACCTTGAAATTTTTATCCAGTAGACTCTCTCTTAAAAATGAAACAACAATTTTTATAGAAAAACTATAAAACTATTAAAAACTCATTGAAAAATTGGTCATCAGGATAGCACCATCCCCGATAATTTCAATTTGATTCGTATTTTCAACAACTATACGGATTTTTAATACTTACATGTTATATTATAAACATTTTTTAAGGATAATTAGTAATGCGTGGTGCCGCCTTTGCTTGAAATCACTTCGAAAACTCATTCAGAATTGAATTGTAGTTTTTCAACGAAATAATTGACCAAGCGTATTTAATGCCACTTAATTTATTCTGTTGTTGTGTTATAACTCAATTGGTTCAGAAAAATATTTAGCATTGACGGCCAGTGAAAGGGGTGGCGCTAACCTGATGACACGCAATGTATATCTACTACCGTAAAACATGGAGGTATTTCGGCATTAGTTAAGGAGTGCATAGCGGCATCCGAAGTCGTAAACCTTTAATTTATTGATGGAACTATGGATAACTATTTTTACCTGAATATTCTAAAAAAATAATTGGAAAGAGAGCGTTATGCAGTTGGGGTTTAGTTACTCCTTTATATTTCACCAGGAATATGATCCGAAACATCTTTACGATTAACTTGGTCTTCAAATACATAAGCGGGAGGAGAAAGGAAGAACTTAGCTAAAAAATATTATTATGGAAGAATGGTCGAAAATTCCCAGCTCTGTAACGCAGCATTTGATTTCGTTGATTCAATGCATTCACGACTTCAAGTTATAAGAAAAAAAAACAAAGGATACCCAACTAAATACTGAGTTTGTGATGTTTTAATGAAATACAAGAATAATGTTAAAAATTTTGTTAATTAGATATTTTAAAATACCTTTGACCCTACAAAACTAAATAAAAAATATTTTTTTTTGAATTCTTAGATTTTTATTTTAATTAACATATTTAAGTTACAATGCGTTGTAGTTTCTTTTAATCATATAATAGTCGTAATGGCAGATAAATACCGAACTTTTGAAAGCCGCAGTATAACGACAGATATCCACACTAAAAAAAATTGTAGATGCGATGTCCAAATGCCGACCCGAAGGTATAAAAGTAACGGCAATAGCAGGTGCTCCCTTAGAATCATAATCATAATGCACCCTGCATTATTTTATTAAGAACGTCATATTGGAAAAATTTATTCATCAGACTAGCAGAACGGATTAGTACTGATTTCGAGGTCGCTACACTATCTCATCAGCGTTCTTTGTTCGATTTTACTACTTTTGACGGTGGATACTAGTGACTAGTCTGATGAATACTAAATGTATAAAAAAAATTGTTAAAATTAAAAACGAAATAGGTAAACTCAGATTTAAACTTGAGCTAAGCAATTCCTTTCAATATAAACCAAAACTAATTACGTACAAACATTAATTATCTATTATATAAATATGCAAAGATACATTTTTGGATCCCTTTTTCCCCTTTGTTTGCCAACCGATGTTCTTCATTCTTTTACCAAATGGTAGACATTGTTGAGCTTTAGTGACTCGACTATATATAACTTAAATCGGTTCAGTATTAAAGCAATAAAAGGCACCCAAAGTTGACACCACTAAAAATAATAAAACTACACGCGTAAATTAACTTATGTAAGTATTGGTTCAAGTAAAAGCATAAGCAAAGCAATGAGAGTGTTTAAGAGTACCTACATATCGTCATATGAATTTATAAAAGCCCTAAGTTACTTTGAAAAAATTTTAGAGGACAAGCAAAAAACTCTCTAATATGAAAACTTAAGCAACATTTTTCAACATTTTATCAGTTTAAGCTTATTTCTTACTAAGGAATTAGTACAATTTTAATATATAAAATTTTCCAGGGACATGTATTTTGATATGGTGGATCGTAATCAATCAATAAGTCGGTTTTAAATTTTTTGTAACTTAGGTCTTTTTTGAAATCATATGACGATATGTATATCAGTAACACGATTGTTTCTTATCAAGTGAGTGAAGTTGAAAAATAAAAAGCGATCAGAATTGAAAGACCAGTAGATAGCGTACTAGACTATTAGTCGGGGGGTCGCACGTTCGGTTCCTGCCTAGACCCTGGGTGTTTCTGCAGACAAGCCAAAAAGCCTCGCGGTTTTGTGTTTGTGTTTGTTTTAAAAACTTAAGAAAATAAATGTGCGTGTTTGTATGCAATTTTATTTCGTTTATTGGTTTTTCCATGAGGAAGGAAAGTAGTAATTAAATAGTTTAATCTCTTTAAATTAATGCAACTAAAATAGGTATACGCTTAAACTGGCGGTTGAATTTCGAGGCGTTCTCTAGTTTTGAATAAAATGGCCTTACAATGAATCAATTTCAGTTAACTGAAACTAATATAAAATATTTTTCTTCTTAATAAAATTACTTTTTTACTTCTAAAGGGTTAATGGTCGACAATGGGTTAATGTTTCCTTAGATTTATTGAACATTATACTTATTTTCGCATATCATCCCACATTTTGGCTGCAAACAATATACTACTTTAATCGTTATTAATTTGGCACAGCAAAAGTGGTCATTTGAGCTGAATATGGTGCAGGGGTTTAAACTAAATGTATAATGAAAATTAGTTAGCGAAACCAGCGTTTAAGTTTTCACTTATTTATTAGCTCGTTCGTGGCTCTTCTTAAATGGTTCTGTAAACAATTATTGACTTTTGCTCGTAAAAACAAAGTCTTCTTTTTATATATTAATTGTTTTAACGACTTTAACAACAAAAACAATACTTATAAAAAAATAGGATCCCTTCTTTTAGGCAACAGTATGTGCAAATTACTTGTCATACACACACACACCCGCAAACACAGTCACATATATTTGTAACTACTCACTTATATAACTATCAAGTACATGCAAACATGTGACACTGATTCATGAAGATTAGAGCGTAAGATAATTTTGTGCTTACATATTTATTTGTATGAAATACTTTTGTCAAAAATCTTTTCTAGTGAAAGAGTGGGTGTCAGTTATGAGGAAGCCAAAGGCAATTTCACACACATACACACATACAGAACCATGAGAAATAACGCACACATGCATATTAATTTAGAAATAGTGTCATCATAATCAAATAAAAACATCGATTTATTTTATGTCAATGCTTAAGTGCCAAAACACACATGTTTATGCATAGAATGTGTATGTATTTGTGTATTTAATAACTATTTACTTGTGATTTAGAAAACCACTTAAAATTTAAATTTAGAATACTATTTAGATCATGCGAGCTCATGAGGATAAAACAAAAAACAAATGCTCATATTCTGTCCACCTTGCGAAATTAAATTTAGAATACTGTTTAGATCATGCGAGCTCATGAGGATAAAACAAAAAACAAATGCTCATATTCTGTCCACCTTGCGAATTTCAAGTTGCAATAAAAAATGTGTGTTAATAAAAAGAAATGAAATTCAGATTTTAAACTTTTTTTTTTGCAACTTTTCATAACTTCAAATACAAAACTTGACCATGCCTTCTTTGGGAAAGCAAAGAGTAGAGAGGACAGATGGTGAAAATTAGAGAAAGTTTAGTTAATTCTTTTACAGCTCTGCTATTGTGCGTGTTGTTGGTATTTTATGGCAACAGTGAAGCAAGCGCACCTGGTATCAAGTAAGCGCATACATTTTCTCTAAGCTGTAAAGCCATTTTGGTAATTATTTTACTGCGCCGACGATTCTGCTAAAATACCGACAAAGGTATGAAATTGCCTATAATACGGCGAGAATTTAGAAGATGTTACGAATAAAATGCAATTGTCCGACCGACCGCACTTTTTCAGGCCGAACTCGAACCCGAACTTCGGTTAAGTTTGACAAAATTCGGCCGAACCCGTGTTTTTTTTAATTTACACTTTCATAAAGATGCAAAATTCAAAGATAAGTTGCACTTTTGTACTGAAAATATAATATTTCTATATTTTAATGGGGGAAAAACATTTTTTTGCATTTATGGCACGTAGATTATTTCTTCGGTTTAAATAAAGTTATACAGCAGCACTAAATAACTGCTCACTAGAAACGCTGGTTGATAGTGCTGAAAAGTACTTCCTGGTCACAGCCTTAAGATTTATAAAAGAACTGGAGCTTCAATATTCAAATGTATTTGTATTTCGAGGACTTAAAGCTTCAGTCAAATTCATTTTGCTTTCATTCTGAGCAACATGTTCGTCCTATTCTTCAGGGACTTCTGCATGACGGTATTTCATTTAAGTATTTTCTTTTATCATCGTTGTATTTTTTCGTACTTATACTCATATAGAAGTATGTTTATTTTAATATGCCCACATGATAATCAAGGCGAATTCGTGATAGGTGACCTCAACACATCACACACAGAAAAAAATCATTGTAAAATCAACTATAACAAGATTGATTCAACTAGTTTTGTTAATAATTTTGCTTCATAAGCGTTTCGTGTTAATTTAACATGATATTAAAGTAAAATAAAAGTTATAGTTATCCACTTTAAAACAACTAGAAATCATATTGAATTAACATTGTACCCCAATTGAATCAAACGATAAGATCCTTATGAATTTCATGTTGAATCGAAATAAATTTAATATCGAATCAACTATTAAGCCATTTAGAATTAATATTATAGCCATTTTGAAATAACAATCAAAGATGTTAAAATTGCAGGGCATCCCATGTTAATTTAACATGGATCCTATATTGAAATAACATTTACACAATGTTTTAGGCAGTTAGTAAAAAGCAGTTAAATAATTTTTTTGGGATTTACAAATATTTGTTTCTTAAATATATTTTACCACTATTCATTAATTATTCAGCAGTTCGTCTAATTAGGAACCTTGTGTCGTATTTTGAACAAGTGGATTGTTTAATATAATATTTTCGTCTTCGTCACTAACAAGATTAATATTTTCTGCTCTGGTCGATTCATATTATTATTGTTAGCTGCAGACATAATGGAATTTAAAGAATTTATTTCACTTAAAATTTATAACATTTCACTTCTGATACGTACTGAAGCTGCGATAGAATGAAATTTTGCTGTTTCTTTAATGCTGTAAAGTAGCGGGTACTTTTTAAATTTTTTCTCTTTTATCATGAATTAATTTCATTTCAACATGTTTCACGTTGTTTCAACATTATTCATGTTTAATAATATTCTCTTATTTTTTCGACCTTTTTTAATAATTATAAAAGATTTTTCCAAGCTTTAGGTCAATTTCATGTTGTTTTAATATTTATTTAACTTATTTATCATGTTGATTTAACATAAACCATCGCTTGTTAGTACAGTGAACTCGCGATAACGTGAACTAATTTCTACCAAGGCACTTCACATTTTCGAGTACCGAAATTTGAAACAAGAATAACCCAATTTAATATAAAAAATTACATTTTAATAAGTAGATGTGCTAAACAGTATTTTAAATTAATTATTTTATTAAGCATTAATATGTTTTTTTTTTGGTATTGTTTTGACGTGACGTCGATGTTGGCAACTGGAATAAGGGCGATTTTAAAGGCAAAAATGAAGATTTCCATCACTCAAAAGCAGTTCTTTATTTAGTAAAAAAGTTATTAAAAAACAAAATTGTATGATTAATTTTGCGCCATCTTGTATATTCCGCAAAACAACTGGCAGGTATCTCCAACTCCAACTGTTTCAAAAACTCTTTTTTTTTGTACCGCCAAGCAGACACAACTCCAGTTACTGATTGCGAAATTGTTAAGTTCGGTTTTTGTTTTAAATAAAATATACACCAAATAAATTCATATTTGATTTGTTTGAGTGCTTATTATGGGTTTTTAGTGCTTAAAAACCTTTTCAGTGCTTAAAAACCTTTTTAAGTGCATGAAACTCCGGTACCTGGTTAAAAATAATGTATTTCCAATCGTGCTTATTTCATTTCACTTATTGGAAAAAGTGTTTCATTCGAAGGGATTCTCGTGTAAACCACCCATAAAATTGAAAAAAAAAATTAAACAAATTGACCGAATTGGCGGCGAAACAACAACTTTTTACACTCCAGAGAAACACATGGAATACAACAAAACATCGTGACTGACAGTTGAGATAAGCTTCGGAAAAAATAATTTTCATTAAAAAAAATCATTACAAAAACAAACAAAAAAAACACAGTGATAAGATAAGATGCAACAAATGAGAACGTTGCAAGTTTTACTGAATCACACACACGCACTCACTTGCGCTCCCACGCAAAGGCATACATACACACCCACACACACACATGCATATTCACGTACATGCCTTACACTAATGCAATTTAAGTCTTAGAAACTTTAATGGACATAAAATTCAATTTTAATAAAATGTATAGCATATATTTAGGAGCTTTTATTTATGGATGACTACGAACGTGCATGTGTGTGTGTGTGTTGTTTTACTGAGTTTGTTTGTTTGAGAGAACAGATGAGTATGTAAATATATGACTGAGTGAGTCTATAATAAAATCTATGTTATCCTGCCAAGAACAAACACTCCTAAAGTGACTTGAGTTTTAAGTGGCGTTTTAAGTACCGCCGACTCTGCATATTCCACTAGAAATTTACCACCAGCAAAAAGCAAAATCTACATCCACACTCGCACATGCTTTCTTCTCCTTTATAAGAATATAAAACATACAAGCAAACATAAAAGCAAAATAAAATTCAGATGCACATCATCTATGTCACTGTACTGCAAGTCATTTAAGAGTTAAAAAAAAGCAGACATATTCAGCTGTTGATGGAGGTGCGGGTGTGTGTATGATTGTGTGGCAAGCCGTGTTTGTAGGGATTCATGGTAAAATAAACATATGAAATGAAAGTGAAGGTAGAAATATGTGTTTTTGGGTCATCGCTAGGTACTCGTATAATGAAAAAGCGTTAGCAGCAGCTGCAGCTGCAAGAGCAACATACACAATCACAGCAACAACAGCACACAAATAAAAATAAATAAATGCACTGAAACTATGAAACAGTTACTGAAATGTATTTAGAAAAAAACTGAATACAATTCAGAAATTATCAACATCCTTGTGGCATAATAAAGGGATAAAATAAAAAAGGAATTTAGATCCGGGAGTTGAACTGAAAAGAGGAATACAGTACTTTATAAAAATGTAACAAAATGAATATAGTACAAGTACTGCAAAGTAGTAAAATTCATTGAAATTTACTGAACTGGAGCATGAGGAAAAGGTTCCTAAATGTTTATGTGCGTGTGTGCCACATGATGGCATGATGATAAAGTGAAAAGTAATGTTTGCTGGTGTTTGTTTTTTAATTTTTTTTGTTGCTTCAAATGAAAAGCCACTTGAAAATTTTGCTACAGATATCATAACAACAACGGAAGGATGCCAACTACTCGGCAAACGGCAACAGCTCAGTTACTTTTTCTTTTTCCTCGCAGAAGGAAAATAAAAATACAACAATAAACAAAATTATACTCGTAATTTATGAAATTCTGCATGCATCTGTATGCCACTTTTGTTTAAACATTTCACATCATATGTAATTAAATCATAATAAAAAAAATTCACGTTTTTGTAGAAAAGGTACAACTCTTGTATTAATTTTACCACACTGGAATATATAGAGTAGTTATTCATCATAGATGGGATTTCGTACTAACCGAAATTGTTTTGACATGTGAAAATGAATAAGTTTGTACTTTTCGTATTCTAATTTGTTAAATAATACGGTTAAATAGTTGATAATCCTGATCACTAGTATCCACCGTCAAAAGTGGTAAAATTGAACAAAGAACGCTGATGAGATGGTGTAGCGACCTCGAAATCAGTACTGATCCGTTCTGCTAATATGATGAATAATAAAAATTGTTCTATATATAGTACTCTCTTAATAAAAATAATGAATTTATCCAAAAAAATTTCTAGTAAAAAATTAAAAATAAAAAAATTAGAATAAATAAATGGGTAAACTCGGGTTTGGACTTGAGCCAAAATTAATCGTTTCAATTTATAAAAATATTAATAAAAAGTTCGACTAATTACTTATAAACATTAATTTTACCACACTTCATGTTAATAAAATCAGTGATACCAGCATTCCAAGCATCCATAAAAAATTTGAGTACAAAACAGTGGCAGGGATATCAAAAATTTGAAGAAGTTTAGTCTTTTTGTGTTGCTTATGCAGGCTCTTCCAATAAGATGTTTCATTTTGAAATGTCAACAAAAAAACGAGAATTATTAAGCGAAATCTTCGAATGTTTATTTAATTGTAAAGAGGAGGAGAGGAGGGTATGCCATTAATAATGGAAAACAATATCAGCTAAGTGGTTGTCACTGCTACGCTGGCAGGATCATATTATTTTCATGAAATTTTTCATCACCAATTCGTACATATGCACCTGTATGTCCTCGATAACTTTACAAAGTCTATTTTTCAGGTCTTGAAACCATTGTGGGCCATTGTCATAAATCTTATGATTTCACAAGTACACAAAGACAAAAACAACTGATAAAATAGTTTTAAAAAAACGTGGAAAAATTTCCGGGCTAATATCTAAATTTTGTCCTGAAAATGTATAGACTGGTACGATATTATTTGGATCATATTTCAGAGAATGTGCAGAAACGTAGTGCCAGATAATTGCCGACTAATCTGCTAATCTGCTAAATGTTTAAGGGAATTTTAGGCAACTCGTTCGATTGTCTGCTAAAGTTTAAGATATTTCCTACCATCAGACATGTCGGCGAAAATTATTCAGTGGGAACACACACATACATACGGTAGCAAAAAGGCCAAATAATACCAAAAACTGTTGACGTAAATTACTAACAGATGAGCTGGCAGAGGAATTAATGCTGGAAGCAGTGTTGCCATATACTTTTTCCAAAAATCTTCGAACCGGACAAAAAAAAATTTTTTTGGCATTAAAAAATTTTTTTAGCTGATTTTATTGAAATCAAATTCAGTTCAAATTTATTTTAATTAAACTAAAACAATAAAGCTTTTTGTGGACATAAAATTAAATAGCATAAAATATTTATTGCATATATAGGTTTTTAACTTCAAGTTCACCTTTTTCAAATCAAAGACATGTTGATTTTCTTTGGTGGTACATATGCTAAGTCGTATAAACATTTGCTTGTAAAATTTGTGAGTTTGGCAGCACTGTTAAATTATTATTCTACTTTATTAATATAAATAAAAATAAAATCAAACATACATGATGTCGTCGTAGGAAATATCACTAGCTATTGCAAATCTTTCAACAAATAACATATATGTCAGCATACGCAGGAAATTTGTCAATAATAATAATATGCTGTTTATACGATATGCTAAAATTACCAACACACGTTTGTTGGCATTGTTAACAAAGTGTTAGCAAATGTTGTTAAACATACGTATGCTGAACAAATTTTGCGTTTACACGATATAGAAGCACTTGTAACAAATTTTTCAGCATAAATATGCTGATTCAACATGTCGTCTAAACTTAGCTTACCATTTTATGAAATAAAAAACAAATAAAATTCTAATGAATAAAATTACTACCGTAGTTTAGTGTGCAAATATTATTTTGTTATATTCTTAAATTCAAAAATATTACTTATTATAAGCATATGCTTATATAAACATGATTAGAAAAGTATTTTTCTGTACGCTTATTCTATAATTAAACATCTTAGCTTGCATTATATTAAAGGTAACTAATATTATCGTAAGTGTTCAGTTTTCATTATGAAACAATAACGCTTTTCTAAGCTTAAGGGTTATGTTACGGAGTAGCAAGCTTGCTGCTTCCTAAGAGTTCTTTTTAAATCGTTTTGGTTTGTTGGGCTGTTATTTGTATGATTTACGGCTAACAATTTTTTTTGTCACAAATTGCGCCACGTAATTACACAAAAATCACAACAATAAACAGTCTCTAATTATAATTACAGTGGAACTTCCATAACTCGAACTTCTATAACTCGTATTTTCTCTAACTCGATCCAATTTGATTGGTAGTAGCATTTAAAGAGAAAATAACTTGTGATTCTCCTTCCGTAACTTGAACTTGCATAACGCGAAGATCTTCATTACTCGAACGAAATTACATGCATATGAATTCTATAACTCGAAGTGATTAGCTTACTTATCAGTTGGTTTGCTGCATACACATCATTGATGTTCATTGTTTTGAGCTACATCTTTTTATTCGGGTTTCTCATCTTAAGCGAAACGGCGAGTGATGACGTAGGTTCGGCGGAAGAGACTTTTCAGTAGCTTTCCAGAACTGATGTAGAAAATTCTTATCGCACATTGAATTTATATTTGCAAACTACAATGAATGAGTACTACAAAGGCCGAGGCCCATAGATCCCGTCCTACGTTATACGTTGCTTTTTTCAACTGACATTAAAGTAACGGCGGAAGAGATTAACACAATGGGAACTTTAAAGTACACATTTTATGAGCTTTACCAAAGTTGGGTAACTTTTAACGTACGTTGAATAATTTGACAACTATCAGTTTTTTTTGCTTCGTTTTTATTTAGATTTTATGTCGTGTGGTGACAAAACTAAATTTAATTATTAATTACAATTAAAAGAAAATCCAGAATATCCTCGAATTCCATTGAAAATGTGTACTTTAATCAAATCAAGCTGATTTAATGTCCGTCAACAAATTAAAATAACGAATTAACTTTCAGTCACTAATTTCTAAATATTTTTTCAGTGTCTTTGTTAAATAAATAAATAAATAACATATTCATCATTTAATATACGGACGTAATTGCAATTGTTTTTGTTTTTTTTCAACAAATAAATTATATAACTCAAATCTCCGTAAGTTGCAGATTTTTTTTGGGATAATGGTGATTTTAGTTATGGAAGTTCTACTGTATTTTGATTACTCGTATTTCTGAAAATGAGCATTCACAGGGATACAAAATGAAATTTTCAAATTGTACTAAGTTCTAAGAAAAAGTGTACTTTTTTCAGTCCTATTGTACTTTTTATTTTTATAATATTTTTTATTAGCAATTAACTAAAAACGTACAAAAAATTCATTTGTACATTTATGAGAATGTGTGTAAAAAACTTAACAATTAACTAAAAGGTACATTGAAATTCATTTGTACTAAGTACTATCTTATGTAGACAAAGTTAAATTAAATTAATGGTTTTTTGAGATCTGAATATAAAATTATACTTTAATATATACTTCTTGCTAACAAACTCTTAGTCAAATCTAAATTGTAGCAGCACGAATTAGATGACTTCATCAAATCCTTTTTTTATTAGGAACAACCTGTTCCTCTCTTTTGTTTTTATTAAATTTTGAAATGAAAATAAATCTTTCCACATTTGCAGAAGAATGTGGACTGGATAATATTCTTCTAGCAATTCTTGAAATATCAGTAAACATCAGTTCATTTAGTTCATTTTTAATATCTGAGACCTTCGTCTAAAACAAAGCGTACTTAAGCAGCTGTTCTACTTTTTTCCAAAAACTAGAGACTCTTATGTTAAAATTTGTATACTATGTTAATATAGGAATTGAGATGTCAGTTGTTATTGTTATTGGTATAGCATATACCTGTTGTAGAATCTCCGCCATCTGTAAAATTCCGCCTTTAATGATTTAAAATACTTTCGTGTAATGAAATAAAACTAGGAAAATTATGAAATGTGCTAAATTAGGCATGCGGATGCTATTGTACTTTTTACTTTCCAATAGTACTAAAAAAAACAATTGTTCTAACTTTTGCATCCCTGAGCATACATACTCTGGTTGTGGGTGGGTGTGGGTGGTTGTGGGTGCAATTGTTCATAAAAACGGAGGGAAAAGAGCGAGAGTATGTTGAAATTTTTTTTGTGTTTAATTGCGAATTCGTGCATTCACCTTTATAATTTGTCATACATTTCCTAGAGAAAAACATTAGAAGTGGCATTATATCAAAAGTGTTTCCCTTTACACCAGTCAATAGTCATTCAATTAAATAATTAAGATTTTTTTAATTTTTCTTAGTGTGCGTGCGTGTGTGTGTATGTGTGCGAAATTCACCACACCAACCAATTACACTTGTACGATGGTCGATTACATTTCATTTTTAATTAGTCGGTTTTATTCAAGTGGTTTCGTTTTTGCATTGAAACAACAAGACCAACAACAACAACGACAACAATAGCCTCACCATTCGATTTTTTTAAATTAAACAAACTGCTCTTAAGCACGGTCTACCAATTATGATTCTTTATGTATTCCTTTAAAATATTATACCAGCACAAAAACTGATTTGTCGTTCTTCAATTGAGTGGAAAATTCTTCCGTTTTTTTTTATTATAAACACTTATTTATGTATGTATGGGTGTATATATATGTATATAGTTTATTATTTAAGAGGCTTTTTTCATTACTAACAATATCTAAAAGTAATTAAAGGAGGCAGGCATGTAGATAATAGATAAATAAATGTATTTCAATGAATGTTAAATATGTATATAGGTATATGTGTTTAATTTAAGAAGGTGGAAAATTATTTGAAGGATAGAAATTTATTAAAAAAAAGAAATTATGATAAAAGTACGGAGGTAATCAGAAAAGTTCTTGGATGTTTAAGATAAACTAACTTAGCGGTTACTAGTGATGCCAAGAGTAGGGAATTTTCCCTTCTTTGTAGGGAATTTAATGGAAAATTTTAAGCGAAATTAAAAAAGGACAGATACAGTCGAACTTCCTTATAGTGAACTTCTATACAATGAAGTTCTCCTTATTATGAACTAAAATCAAGAACACAGCTTTTTCGTTCCACTTTCAATGTATTTTGATCTCCGTATAATAAATTTCCACACGGTGAATTTTTCTTTACAATGAACAAAATTTTGGAAACAAAAATACATTTTATATGTGTTTTTGTCTCCATATAGTGAAATATTATTTTTAGCATCTTTATTATACACTTGTTAGCAACACTATTTATAAAGAAAATAAGTAATATTTTTGGAATTCCCAAAAAATTAAAATGAAAACAAAAAAGTTAATGATTTGACTTTTAACATCAGTTGGCCGAGTTCAGTGAATGAAAATGACGCACCGGAGTAGTATTTCTCTTGAAAAAAGGTATTAGTAATTAATAAAGTTGAAGAAGGGACATCAAAGAAGAAAGAGTTTAGAATTCTTCCCAGTACATTATCAAACATTAAAAAACAAGTCAGTTATTCAAAAGAATGTAGAAGACGAGCATTTAAGCATTAAGCGTAAGAGACTCAGAACTTGTCTTTTTAAAGACATTGACGAAGCAATGCTCAAATGGGTTACGGCCGCTCGTTCTAAGAATCTTTCCGTATCTGGAGTATTATTGAAGCAAAAATCCAAAGAATTCGCTGATTCTTTGGGACAGATGTGTTGCAGATTAGAGTGGTTACCTGCCATTACGGCCCAACCCCACTGTGCTTTCAACACCGGGTGAATACAATGCGTCTACCAACGCCCCCACACGTACCAATTCGAAACCATGCATTTGGACATGGCCTCCCCCTTGGTTAGGAGCGCAGCCTATCTAAAACTCCTTGCGATCTATGGGTCAAGGCACCCGGTTGCAATGCAACTCCACATCGAACTTACGCTCTCCCCGCGATTTGGGTCTAGACCGCAGCCCCCACGTTGCTCCCGAAGGTTCCTCACAAAGTCTTAGGGGCTCCTGACAATCGTGGTACCAGATTTAAGTCTCCGGTCAGACTTCGTAGCCAAAACTACTTCCAGTTGAACCCCAAACAGTTCGGGATTGGTGGCCCAAATTCTTTGGGACACGAAGATTTCGAAGCAAGCACTGATTGTTAGATAAATTTGAAAAACGACATAATATTGTTGGAAAACCCTTGTGAGGGGAAAGCACTGACGCCAATTTAGGAGAACGTGATGAATGGATAAGGAACGTTTTGTTAAGATTAATTCAAAAATATGATGCAAATGACATCTTCAATGCCGACGAGACCGGTTTGTTTTTCAAGTGCTTGCCAAACAAAACACTAGCATTCAAAAATGAAAAATGCTTTGTTGGAAAACAGCGCAAAGAAAGAATAACTGTCCTAGTAGGAAGCAATATTACTGGTATGGAGAAACTAAAACTGCTCGCTAGAGGAAAGGCTAAAAACCCTAGATGCTTTAAAAGAATAAAACCTCTAGATGTGGATTATGATTTCAACAAAAAAAGCGTGGATGACAGGAGAAATTTTTTCCAAATGGATTTTAGGGCTGGACAAAAAATTTGCTTCGCAAAAAAGAAGGATTCTCCTTTTTGTTCACAACTGCACTGCGCACCCAAAGGACGTAAAAGATAAACTACAAAATATTGAACTTGTCTACTTTCCTCCCAATATGACTTTTCTTCTTCAACCAATGGACCAAGGCATTATCTACAATATAAAACAACTTTACAGAAAACGAAATTTGATGAACATATTGTCACAAATAGAAGAAAACAAACCTGTAATAGCCATATATTTGATTCAAGCTATTCGAAATTTAAGCACAGTGTGGAATATCTATGTTAAACCAGAGACTATTGCCAACTGCTTCCAAAAGACAGGATTTTCAAAAGATGACATGCAGATTCCAAATAGTAATTGGGATGAAGATTTTCATCCACTATCAGATTTAGCTGATCTACAGGTTTCATTTAGAAAAGTAGCTAACATCGGTGCATCATTTGAAAACTATGTCAGTGTAGATATTGATGTGCAAACCATGGGCGTTCCGTCCGTTGAAGATATTCTAAGTGTTTTAGAAAGTCGTGGATTACAACAGATTATATCAGATGACGATAAAGAGGTGAAGTAATGGCAAATATTGATAAAACGTCACCTACATTAGAACACGTTTCCTCTTCACTTGATGTACTACGAACATTTTTGGAGATGTAGAGCAACGTTCCGACAAATGTATTTAAATGTCTTAATGTAATTGGAGCTTTTATTGATAAAGAAAAATAGGAAAATTCTTCCAATTCTTTCTGACTAAAAACGTTACGAACATTAGCCAAAAAAAATAATAATCACTTCGGATTAAAAACTACTAGAAAAATGTAGTTCAAACAAAAATACCTGATTATTTTAAATAAATAAAAAAACAAAAAAAAAATATTTCTGTATAATGAAGTGTCTATATAGTGAAATAATTGTCTGTCCTGGTGGAGATTTACTATAGGGAAGTTCGACTGTATTTCATTTTAAGGAAAATGTAGAGAATTTATTTTTTTGCTTTTTTTCCTTTTATATTACGGTGTAATTGCGTAAAACATCACACAAAAGTGACGATATATTCGTATGTGCATATAAAAATCTAAATTTAAAATTTTGTTACAGTGTTACGGAAGATATTTCATACAGACAGAAAACATCTTTTGGTAAATAATATATGAGGACAATGAAGGGAAAAGAAATGCGTTTGATTGAAAATAGAATTTGTATGAAAAACAGAAATAAATTTGAAAATTAAAAATCACCCCTATCGTGAGTAACAAGTGGAATTTTTGTTCCCATGAATGAAATTTGTTTCCCCTCGAAGGGAAAATTGCTATCGTGAATCTCCCGTGAACTTTTTTCCCGCAATTAGTTCTCAGTGAATGTATAAAAGGGAAGAAGATTTGTAAAGCTTACAAATTAAAGTTTAATAATAAAGAAATACACATTTTGGTTAAATGTTTTTAAATGTAAATAAAGATGTATTTAAAATATTTTAGGCGCCAATATACCAATGGTTACATAACATAAAGATGCATACTCTGTCCAAAAAGGTTTTTGTGGGGAACTATTATTAAAAATAATGAACAGTATTTACTGATCTTGTCCTAAAAAGAAATATTTATAAACTTAAATATATAATTAGAAGGAAAATGTCGAAATTACAAGATGTTTTTATTCATTTCACCTGCCAAAATTAAGTGAACAAAACCAATGGAAAAGTGGAAAAATCCCACTGAAAAATATTATTCATGATAAGGGGAATTTATTTTCTCACGCGAACATTTTTCGCGGGAATTATTCACGATTGGAACATCAGGCAAATGGGAAATATTTCCAGGGAAAAAATATTCACGATAGGGTTGAATGTTTTTATATTGAAGTCCCGAAGTTATCTTGGCGTCAACTTCAACACCTTCGATCCTTCCCCCAATACACATACAATACATTGGACGCTTTTTGTTAAATTCTACTACGTTATTTCAGGTTTCAATATTAAGATAGAATATCTTATCTTAAAAACTTTTAGCCTCCAAAAAAAAGCTAACAAACCGTAACAGCTGATTCGATCGAACATGGCAAAACCAAGTCCGTTTCATGGCACCATATCACATCAGAACCGATTTTCAATTTATATAAATGACAATTCATACTTGTGTTCTATAACAACCCTGAACTGGAAATATTTTCATTATATTGCCACCTACTTTAAATAATTATCCATTTGACCATCTACTGTAGGAGTTGTAAGTTGTATCAATGTATGCAACTTACAACTCGTACAATCTATAAAGTTGGCCAACTGATGGCAACATATAAATATCTTTAAGTAATATGGCAATAACTTGCTTGTACTTTTGGTATAAAAAATTTATTTATGATTCGTATGACTTAATAGAGAATAGTTACAACTCCATGCCATTTGAAATATTATTACTAAAGCTAAGGTCAGACGGAATAAATATTTTGCAAAATAAGTGTAGCCACCAGCGTTGCCATTTTAGCATTTTCACAGCTACATTTAGCATTTAGCGTTATATTTTCTTTTAATATTCTCAATGCTGTATCAGCATAATTTTTTATGTCTTTCGCTAACAGGGATAAAAAAATAGAGATTTAAAAGCAATTCAATAACTAGTGAATTAAATTAAAATTCCCTCCCAAAAGACAGCTTCTTTATTGAGAAGTCTTTTTAGAAATATCTATAATCAATACGGGGTAGATACAGTGAAAGAGAGAAGTTAAACACAAAATAAACAATATTTCCATTGCATTTTTGAAGGATTTCAAAATCAAATATTATAAATATTTTTAAAAAATCCTGCAATGTTTTCTTTACAAAAATTTCCTAAAATAAAATTTTAAATGGAGTTAAGCATGAACTGTAGTTAGTTATGCAAATAAAAGTAAAGTTAAACTTTGAATAGAAACATGCTGCTACACTTCCAAAATACCTGGCAATATTCCTCATTACTTTAGACCATTTCAAATATATCGAAATTATGATAAGGTTGAAAATACAAATTTCAGAGATATGACAATTATTTAAAACTATATATTTAAAAAAATTGTTTATCTACCGAATTTTTCATAGTTTTTTAAATAATTTTATCTAATAAGCAAGTTTTTGTTAATCAATTTAATTTAGTTCTTCACCTGTAGAACATTTTAGCATATTTTGTTTTTCTTTCTTATTTAGCATCCTGCGAATTAAAATTTCAGACCACAACAAACACCACAATTATGTAAACAATTTTAAATAAATATTATTATAATTATAAATAATGTAAAATGTAATCTTGTCTAATATAAAGAATATTTGCTTAATACTTTAGTTACTTGTTACTTTTATTTCGCCAGATATTTGACTCGTCTGACCGTGCTTTAAGCAACTTCTTTTCCACTGGCATCTTTGTTGGAACAGCGCGATTTTTTTTTCTCCATCAGCAATTTTAACAATTCTTCTCCTACCAATTGTCTCGCTTACATTATTCTTCTTCTGAAATTCTATGCTGTCAGACTGTCTCAAATATATTTTATAACTTATATTTTCAAAACACACACAGAAACACACAAATATACACTCACTCACAGCGTCTCACTCAATCTAAAGGCTTCAGGGAAAATTATTTATTCTATTCTATTGGCAAAAGATTTTGATTTTTTACAAATTTACATACATACGAGTGTCTATTTTGTAACAAATAAAAAAACTTGTGTTTTTTAAGGAATCTGTTTAACATCCTTTTTACGGTTTGTTAAATGAAGTTTTTCTTTCTTCTTGTTTGATTTTTTTTTTTCAACTGTCGTCTCAAAGTTTCTGACAATAATAAGGATGTAGAAGACGAACAAAATATTTAAACAAAAAAACTTTGACTGCTGTTCGATTAATATGTCATAATGACAGATTAAGATTTTGTGGTTACAATATTATGAGATTTACAAAAAAAGTCGGTGTGGCATGAATTTATAATGACGAAAAATACAACAAAAAAAACTTGGAAAATAAGCGGTTCTTGGAATATTTTATTCCTAATTACTGTTATTTATTGTGAATGAAAGCGTATAAAAATATGAACCCAAACCCGAACTTCGGTATATTTTTCAGACCGAACACGAACCGAACCTTCTTTGCATTGAATAGTAAAAATTTTAATGTTGATAAAACAAATTTAACACACATAAAAACCTTTTATTTTGACAACGCAAAGTGGCAAGAAACTAAAAAATATGGTAATAAATCCGTAAACATTTCACGAAAAACGAGAAATATATCTTTGCTGTAGTGTGACCATAAAATATTTTTGAGGGGCAAACAGAAAAATTATTTGCGTTCAAAGAATAATGTTTCCAATGTGAACAAAGTGTGACCACCCAGTGCCAAATATTTTCCTCTTTTTTTGTCAAATAATTATTAGTTCTTGCAAAGCTTTTGTAAGTATGAAATAACAGTGTTTTAAAACAAAATCAATGAACTGTAAATAGAATCATATCATATTTATTTCCACCATAATCACATTAAGAATACAATTTTTATTATTCAATTTTCTTTTAATACATCGTTGAAATTTTTCAAAACATAAAAGGATTACTATGTTTTTCAATAAATAATAAAGAAATAAAGATTAAAATAAAAATTGAAAGTTAATACAATTTTCATGCAGGTAAATAAAATGCTTCTGAAAATTTTACTATTTTTAGTAAATCTGTTCTACTGGCCACATTTTTGAGCGGGCGGGTAACAATTCAAAGCCAGATTAATTGTATGAAATATATTTAATATAATTTATAAAAAAATTAAATACTCGATGGGCGTAATTTTTTCCTAAGCGTATAACTTAGAATTTCGTAAAAAAAATTATCCATTTTCGTCCAATGCTGGAAATTTCTACGGCAGTCTTATTTCATGTCTAATCTTTTGAAATAATGAAAAAGAAACATTTTGGTTTTGAACAAATTTTGAGAAAAACGTCGAACAATCAAATTCTATTTTTGTCAAAATTTAGTTACTTTTTACTCTTATTTCAAAAACTTGACTTTTGGCCTGTTTATAGAAAACAAGTTACTCAAAATTTTTGTTGAAATGAGCTTAAAAATTCGTTTATCGTTTTTATAATGTATGTGTCGTCGGCTAGAATTGAGTGAAAACGTAAGAATGAACGTTTAGGTATGTATATATTTTGTGATTTTTATAACACATTTACAAATGTTGTTAATGTCAAAAGCACACAATCGAAAAAAACTAGTCGT
The DNA here is from genome assembly GCA_956483585.1 of Gymnocheta viridis. Lineage (NCBI taxonomy): Eukaryota > Metazoa > Arthropoda > Insecta > Diptera > Tachinidae > Gymnocheta > Gymnocheta viridis. The sequence goes on along the minus strand of OY101440.1, from coordinate 84,995,394 downwards.
GCGGCAAAAATTTGTTTTGTTTTATACAAATAATATAATACGAACATCTTACAGACATATATACGACAAACATTTTGAATATTATTACACTTTATAAATCCCCTGCAGATAATATTGGACTACGTGGTCCATTATAGCTGAAACGGACTAGTTACAACATGGTCCGATGTAATGCAGTCATGCAGTATATCATTTGCAAACAAGAGCTTATTGCTATACGACAATTGTTCGTGCTTTCACGATAGTATTCGTGCCTAACAAACTACTTGTGCGTGGTCCATTTTTAATGACATGGGGTTGTTTTTGGGTTAGTCCGATGTAGTGCAAACCTAGACCATATGGCCCAAAAACATTACCATACACATATCAAACACTAAAACATATCATACCATCGCTGGCTTTTTTAAAAAATTTCAACTTTTTGCGGGATTTCGCGTTCTTTGCAATGTGGGTGGCTTTTTCTTTTTTTTTGTTTCATCGACTTTTAAATGATATTAAACATATCAATTTTCCCAACGATTGGGCTTTGGCATGAGGTGCATATGCATACGAATTTGGTATATATTTTTTGCCCTTTTTATTGAAAATTTGCAATATAATTATTTTTTGAAATAGTGAGTTTATTAGAAATTATTGTATCATCAGTTATGCGAGAAAATTTTTGTCTAAAAAAAACTTTGAATAGCAATATTATTGCTAAAAAGTAAAAGAAATGTTACATTATTTTAAGAAAAGAAACGGCATATTTTTTAATAGATTTTATTTACATAGTAATTTACCTATAAGTTTTGAAATACAATTTCGATTTTGTTTTTGTATCTATGTATGTGTGTATACACATATGTTATAAGCACGTTCCAAATGAAAATCAAAACGAATAGAACGTAAGCTAGACGAGTAGTTAAAGAAAAATTCATTTTCTTACGTAATCGTCTGGGTACCGCTGGCTCGTCTGAAACTTCACATGGATTATAAAAACGACTAATTATTATTTTCTTATTGGAACCACTGTGCGGTGGTATAAATAATAAATTTTTTTTTAATATTTTTTTTTTTTTTTGTCATATCCAAAGACTATAAATTTGAGAGAAGTGTGAGAGAATTTACATAGTGCTTGTCGTCGAATGTTTTGTCAAATATTTGATCAAATGTTTTAAATATTAATTTGAGTGTGATCACAGGGAAAAAAGATTTCCTCATTTTTGCACTAACGTTATTTGAAAGCTGTTTGACAAAAAAATGTGCGTAGTGTGACCAGAAAACAAATTGTGTACTGAGATAAAAACATTTTGGTCGAACATAATAAAACATATTTTAATGAAATATTTCCCCAATGTGACCGAACCTTAAGCTACGAAGCCGACTTGCCTGAATCGAATTGATATGCATACAATATTTCCGAATATTGTATTTGGAAGTGCCTTGGTACAACACAGGGTCGGTCTAAAAGGTGCAAAGTTGACAACGCCGTGTGTCGAAAATTTTTCAGGAGTTGTAACTTCTGTAAATCAAAACAGATTTCTATGATTTTTTGCCAAGAGTAATTTAAATTAAAATACAAAGATAAAAGCAGCTTTCTTTTTGGCAACACTTTTTTTGGCAGCTCAGCTGTTTTCCTGTAACATGTTACTCTTAAACATGTCCATAAATCAACGTACAAACGAATAACGCTTGCAGATTATATTATTGAATTTTACTATCAAAACTCATGCTCGGTTTAGAAAATGCATCGTGGGAAAATTGTGTTCTGCGGCGGAATTCAGTTCTGTTTGAAGGGATACAAGAACAAGTAAAATTGCCGTATTTGATGCAAGAACTACCAATGCATCAAAAATGCACTGTTTGGTGTGGATTATGGCCCGGTGGCATCATTGTACCGTACTTTTTCAAATACGAAGAAGGCAGCAACGTTATTGTGAATGCGAGCGCTACCGTGCGATAATTTTACAAATTTTTTTTTCCCAATATGGAAAAGTTGGCTGACATGTGGTTTCAACATGATGGTGCCACATTCCCCATGTCACAAAGCACGCGAAACAATGGCCCAATTGAGATGCGAGTTTGGTGAACAGTTTATTTCACGACTGGGGTCGGTCAATTGGACGTCTAGATCGTGCGATTTAACGCCTTCAGACTATTTTTTGTGTGGCTATGTTAAGCCTCATGTCTATAGGGAAAAGCCCGCAACGGTTGATGATGCACTGGAATCCAATATTGAAGAAATTATGCGCAAGATACCGGCCGGTATGTTGCAGCGTATGAACCATTTGAGGCGTAGCCAAAAAGCTGGCCAAAGAGGCACAAATTAATTTAAAGAAATCTTAAGAACTAACTACGCAGCTCGATACACAACAAGATTTTACATAATATTGTAAATTTTGAAGACTTTACGTTGCGATTTTTAGCTCTGAGACACTGCTGAAGTCAGGAAAGCGAAGAAAATTACATGCGTTTTAATGTTTTTCTCGGTTTTAACATGTTTATATGATTTTTTTTTTTTTGATAAACGAATAAAGATTACATTTATTTTTTCACTGCAAGATTTGATCAAAAGCAATTTTTCTGATACCTTTTTGACATCATAAACTTAGTTTTAAAAACAACGCCAATACACCAAAAATCAGCTACTAGATTCTTTTATATCGAAGAACTACAACTAAATCTATAAAAAAAAACAATCTTTTGATTAAAAAAATACGTTTAACAATTTTTGCCAGCTTTTCAGGGCACATACTCCTCTGTGCGCAGCCGTGATCAACATTTACGTGAAATAATGCTTAAACATTGAATTATATAGATCGTTCTATCTACTCGAATAAAGATTTCATTCATTTCTCTAAATTTGATGTCTTTTTTTAATCAAATTAGAAAGCTCTTAAAAAATAACATTGTAGCTGTAAAAGTTTTACTGCCAGACCCACGACACGTATTCGTTCTATCGTACAATTACATTTAAAACAAAACAATACAATTACATTCTAAAAAACGAATACGTGTGACATCGTGGGCCTGGCAGTTAAACTAATTTCACTTACAATAATTCTTTTTTAAATTTTTTTTTGCCCCTGAAGATGTCAACAAATAATTGACAAAACATTGGGAGAAATAAGAGGTTTTTTAACTAAATCAATATAATAGGCCCAATTAGCTTATTGGAAATCCTTCAAAATATTCTAAATAACTTGGCCAAATAATAAACAAATCTTCTGACTGTTTTTAGTTCTTGGATTATAATTTCTTTCATATTTTACATAAACTTTCTTTAAAAATAGTTTTAGAAAGCAAAATCCATACAACAAATTGAAATGCTCATTGTGAGGTTCTGTGTTTGCTCTATTGCCTTTTTTACTGTTTTTATTTTAACTAAAGTTAAACAAAGAAATATGTGTAGAAATATACATGGATGAGTTGAGCGATTTGAATCAATGGTCGCATTCATAAGACGTAGCTGTTGAGCTCAACTGTTGTGAAACTGTTGTCAACTGTTGAGATCAACAGTTACGTCTTAGAAACGTCATGATGAATAATTGGATAATGAACAGCTGTTTAATATAAACAATTGAAAACAAATAAAAATGCTGCAAAAGAAATAATTTAAATTTGCTAAATTGTTTAATTTGGCTTATACTAAAAAGTATGGACAACACAGAATTTGCAATGAAGTTTTTCTTGGCAGGAATTTTCCAATTTAATATTCACAAATTTAATATTCACAACATAAAAAGGCACAGCAAAATACTCCAATAAAATGATAAACCTGCGCCGATAGTAGTTCATATTTCAATGCTGAGCCGGCACTGTGTTCAAAAAATCTCTAAACCTTATATTGAAATACACTAGAGCCCCGAATTGCGTCGTTAATGGGGACCGGAGAAACGCGACGCAAATCGAATCACCTTTTGCTATAGAAATGCAAAGAAATTTAATTTATTGGGGAAAATATTCAAAACAAAGTAAAAAATTTTGTATTTTTGATAAAAAAAAACAATTATGAATACATTTTTATTTATTTCATTTACTGCAACAAATTTTTATAATTATTATAAAGAAATAACAAAACAATATATTAAGAAAACAAACATAACAAAAATTAAATTCATTTACATATGTAGTCGTATGTACATATATTCATAAAAAGTAGATGCATTAAAATATTGTAATTTATTTAGCTTACATTGAGCTCTCTTCAGATAATAAATCTAAATCAACAACACGTATGTATATCAATTTGATTGGATGATCTTACTGTTTTTTAAACAAAAATGTCTAAATTTGTTGAATTTTTAAAGATTGTTTTGTTGATATATTTCTTTGTAACAACTAATGGCTTGATCAACGGATGCTGCTACACCCGTGCTACGGTTTTCGACAGGATCGTTTTCAGAAAATATATCCATTGCATGGGAAATAAATTGCATAGCTTTGGAAATATTGGCGATTGTTAATTTTTTTTCTTCTAATGTATCATCACTTATTATGACATCCTCTTCTGAAACATGCTGAATATTAATGGCTAATAAATTGTGCTAAATACTACACTACAAATGCTAAAAATGGTAAACCACAATGCTTCATTAAAAAATTTAACCGTTTTTAGCCACGCCAATCGAAATCAAAACGACTCAAATCGGGGTCAAAACGACGCAACTTGAAATTGCAACGACGCAAATCGAATTATTTCAGTTTTTAAAAAGCGACGCAAATCGAAACGACGCAAATTGGGACAACGCAAGTCGGGGCTCTAGTGTAATTTGGTAATTAATATAAATAGACACCATAATAAACAGACGTATATTTAATGAAATTAGTATTTTAATTTTATTTCTTTATTTTCGGTACTTCATCGCATTTGTAATGCAAAATTTAACAAATTAATTTGTAGTCGCCACCTAACAAAACGGCGTTGCATTAGAATATAAAAGTGCATAACTCTCTTGATCAGCTGTGGAGCTAAACACAACATTTTGACTAAATGTAGCGATAAAAATTTATGATTGAAAAAATGGCAGCAAATACTCAACTGTTGTGTGGAGCGGAAGGAACTACTCAACTCTGCGTTTCTAAGACAAACACTCAACGGTTGCGCCACAGTTACGTCTTATGAACGCGACCAATTTAAATATTATAAATATTTTCCTGAAATTAGAAAACTGAGGTGATTTATGAGTGTGGATATGGCATGAGTATGATGTCAACGTCGCATTGAAATTTATTGCAACTTATACTTATAAGCAAGGCGAATTCATAACAGGTGGTCTCGACAGCTCAGCTGATTATTTTTTGCTCCTTGCTTGATCTGTTTTGTTTGTAAAAATTTGTTTATGTTTGATTTATATATAGTTTTTGACGTTGATTTTGACAAAGAAAGCAGGTATTTTTCAAAGCGAATTGAGGCGAGTCTACCTGTTATGAATTTGCCTTGCTTATAAGTCAACGTTATCGTGCGCAAGGTTACCGTTAGGATTTTTTGAAAAGTCGCACAAAAAATCGTTTTAAAAAATAAAGTCGCACATCTTTTTTTAAACTTGTTCTTATCAATAAAAAGCATACCAAATAAAAAACAATTGAAACAAAACAAAAAGCTTATTACAGAATCCATTTTTATCATATTTCAAATGATATGCAGTTGCATTATATATTCTTCTTAATATGTTTTCATGTATACTAAACAAGTTTAGTTAAGTTTAATAAACTTGGCTGTCGTATGCTGCCAAAGTGAAAGGAGTATGACATCTGTTAAAAACCAAGCCAAGAGAAAGATTATTAGTTTGGTTCACTAAACGCTGTTTACGAAGAATGCAAAAAGGGCGCTTTGACTCCGTGTCTTGCTTAAGCTATTTATACTTCAGTTCCAAGTCTATCGAATAGCACTGCAAAATATTACGTTTCTTGAAAGGACCTGCAGGGTTATTAACGTTATCCCTCTCAGACTTCGTGGTCTCTTCTACCTCTGAACACGTATTTCTAGCTTCATTTTCATTTTCGTTTTCAGACTTTCTGTTCGTTTTAACAAGAAATCTTATTTTAAAGAATGTTCATGTTTTACGAAAAATTTTGTAAAATAAGCACTTCAAAAACCACAATTTCTTACTTTAAAAGGCTTTTTTGCTAAAACTGTTCTTCGAAACATTTACCGAAAATTTGTGAACAATTTCTTGAATACATTGCGTACATGACAAAATTGGAAAAAAGTGATAAAAGTGTTCCCAAATGAACAATAATCTGAAATCTTTTTTTTATAAATTTGCTGCAAATTAAATTTTTTTATTTATATATGTGAGTATATGATTTTTCGACCTTTTTGTAATTATGTTGTTTTTAAGAATGCAATTCCATGCAGACTTTCATGGTCATTCACTAACTTGAATTTAGTGTAACTCCAACAGTGATATTAGGAAATTAAGTTAACTTTGATCTTTATTTTATTTTATTGATATTTTATTTTATTTTTTGTTATTTTTGGAATCATTTTTAAGTCATGTATTCGTACGTTATAATGTCGCTCAAGTTGAAGTGCAAATTATATTAAAAAGATGAAATGTATTAAAATAAAATTATCTCTGAAGATGTTGGAAAATCCCAACGAAATGTCGGATGTAAAAATGAAATAAAATTTGTCTTTTATTTGCATTTAAATTTAAGTTAATGACCTTGGAAGCCTGCAGGGAATTAGACGCATTAAAATTAAAAAAGCCGCTAAAAAAAAGTCTCACAAAAAGTCCCAGACCGCTAAAAAAGAGTCAAATTGAACTTTAGTCTGGTGAACGGTAACCCTGATCGTGAGTATGAGTAAATGAGAGTACTTAAGTTTAAATGATGCATACTCACTTATATTTAAAATTGAATGAGTCAGTATAAAATGATCGAAGCAGTTGAAATGATTAATAGGGTAAAATCAATAGCATTGTGAACGTCTACAACCAAACAAAAATAGTTCGAGTATTTATAAAGTAAATAAAAAGTATTGAGCATAAACATAAATCTGTTTGTGTAGTTGTTTTATTTTTGGCAAATTAAAAGAACCTGAGCAAGCAAACGTTTAAGAAAAGATCTTTTGCTAAATTTGATATAAGTTTTGCTCTTTCCAAATTTTATATTAATTAATTTCCAAACACCACAAATTTCTTTTCCCAAAAGTTTCAAATTTTCTATCAAATTAAACAACTGGTTAAATTGTTAAGTTTACATCATTACATTTGGGAAATACTCTGTACATAACGCTTCAACTGCATAAATAATTTGCATACAAATACATATTTGTACTCGTAGTATGTGATGGATGGCTTTAATTATAATGGTTTCATTGTTAAGACACACTCAAATGCCAAAGGGATTTAGTTTAGTTTTATTTATTTATTTTTTTTAATTTCAAATCTTTTTAGTTTTCTATTCTTAGTGGAAGCAAACACGAAAGAAAAGCAAATTACATTCATAATAAAATAGGTGAAAATATTTAAACAATGAATTCAAAACGACAAACGGCTGATGAGAGCGATTATAAATTGTACACACAGAAACGCGTGCAATTAAGCAATTGTTGTGCTGTTGTCACACAAGGAATGTTACCAGAAAACACAGACATATCAGACATTTTTAAAAATGCCGCCTGCTATTCAACACCTTAACTCAATCCTCTTTTTAATACTCTTCGCATGTGTCAGTATTGGAGTTGGAAAACTTTGTTTGTTTTGTAACCTGCAGTTGTTTAAAAGATTTGTTTATTGCTGAATCTTTTAAAGTCCATTTTTTATGAAAATTTATTTATTTTGGTTGCCATCTTATTGCAAGTAAAATTAAGTTTTTAATATTAAATTAAACTTAAGATTTTTTTTTATAATATTTAATAGTTTTATAGCAAGTTCAAAATAAAAGACCCCACCAAATCTTGACAGGGATGGAAATGAAAATCATCACAAAGCATTGCAACATAATTTTTAAAAAACTTAATTACGGTACGTTCACACTTGGCAAACATTTGCCGAAAAAAACGTAACCACTACTTTTGCTAAAGGTTAGTGTGATTTAACTTGGTTTTTATATCACAAAATGAAGTCAATTATGCCGCAAAATGCTATTTTTGTATTATTTTTAAATAAATGTGAACCCATATTTAAAAAATATATTGGTATTAAAGAAAATGCAAATTTAGCTTGACAGGGATTGAAATGAAAATCATCACAAAGCATTGCAACATAATTTTGGAAAGACTAACTTTCTGACATTCTGATCTATTGTAGTTAAAACTTAATTTTTAAAATTAAGGATACAACGATAGCTTAGTGTAAAAAAGGTGTAACTCAATTTCTTTCAAAATAGTGCTTTTTATTTGTTCTGGTAGATAAATGTCAGATGCATCTTGCGTCAAAATATCAGGGGGCCATAATTGCAAAAAAAAAACAGATTTATAACGATTTCAAAGAATTTTTTAAAGACACGATAAAAAAATTTCACTCTGCACGCTCACGCACGACCTCATATTTTTGGCTCACGTTCACTTACGCTCATGTGAGTGGAAAAAAAAGTTAGTCACAATCACGAAAACTCACGCTCACGAAATACTTACGAAAAAAAAACACTACCTGTAAGTATTTATACATTAAAATTTCTGAATGCAAATAGAAAAATCTAATATGCAATTAGAAAATTCTGCAATAAAAGAGGAAAATTATGTTTAACGGAGAAATATACTTTTCTGAAACAAGTTGTTAGTTGATATATGGATAAGTCCCAGAAACAGGCCATCAACCAAACATTTTTTGAAAGTGATTCAACTTATTTTTTTATGTAATATTAAACAAGATATATAATTTTATGAACAAAATAAATGTATTTCGACGATCACAAATTATTACCAAATCCTGGCCCAAAGATGGCCCGATCGAAAGCCATACAATTTTATACAATTAATTCACTTCAATTTTAGCAAAAAGGGTTCTTCTGACAAAAAACTAAAAAATTTTTGGCTGTAAATAAATTATTTTAAAATTCCCTTATATTCATCTTACTTTTAGGAAATATATTTTGTGTACTTTATTAACTTTCAAAGTTACTTCCGTTTTTGTAGCGTGCGGAACAAAATTTTATGATCAATTATTTCGCAAGAAATATCTGTTAAAATATAATAACTTAAGCCATTCGAAAGTACACTTATATATTACTAAACACCATGCATAAGTCAAAGGTACCTCTTTTGAAAGACCAAAAATTTGTTATATATTATTGTGAAAACGCGTACGAATGTAGGGTTCTCACGCAGGATTTACACATATGTACGAGTATGTATGTACATATGTATCATGCGATCTCAAACTTTGTAGTTAAAATTAAATTTGAAAATTCTTAAATATAAATTTTATTTTATTTTAAAGTTTTAAAGTGAAATTTAAAATTATGTATTTATAATATTTTGATTAAAATCATTCATTTTCTAGCTCATAAGCAATCTGTGTAAAATATTAAGATTAAGTAGGATCTTGTATTTTAGCGTTAATAGATAATATATAAATAGATATATGCAGAAATAAAATTTTATCTACATTTTTCCCGAGAAGTCTGTTTCACATCTCTTCAAGTATTCTTCCTGGCGTTGAAAAAACTGAGAGAACACTGAAGATGGCACATAGCCGAAACCGGTCTGTTTATCAACCAAATTTGACGTGGGATGACGGAAATTCATTCCAAATTGAAAAAACTCCTTCGCTAGTAACTGAGCAGGATGATACACACAGTATTTGTTTAGCCAATTTTTGCAGAATTGGAAGAGTTTTAGCTTTTTTCGAAAAACTTAAAATTTCTAGGTCTTGTTCATCTGTGTGAACGCAAATGAAAAAACTATAAAGAACTGCAAATGTTTTTCTTCCAAAGGTTCGCCAGTCGAAACTCGGACTTATACTGCTACTTTGACTCTGTTCATTTATACTATGAGTACATTAATGCATACCGGCACAACGTGGCATTGTCACTTGTTTTATTAAAAATATAAAAAAATCCAAAATCGAAAAAATCACGAAACAATCACGCAAAAAATCTACTCATGCACGCTCGCTCACGTTAAGTTTTTTTATACTCACACTCATGCACGCTCACGTGATTGAATTCAAAAAGTGCTAACGATCATGCATGATCACGCGTGACCCCGCATGATTAACGCTAATCACGTGAGCGATGCCCATCTCTAATATGTGCATATGTATCAATGTTTATAGTTTCAAAAACTTCATAATCATCAGCCAATGTAATTTTGTTGCACATGTTGGTTGTACTGAAAAGTGTTTGCATTTGAGAAAATGGAATAAATTCTGCACATCAAACTGAATAATTTTTAAAGTGTAATTTATTCTAAGAAGAGCTTCTGTAATAAGTCATAATACATTCTTTTGCGATTTTTTTCAATATTCCCATCATCAAGCAGAAAAATATGATTTGTTAATATGTACATGAATTTGATACAAAAAAGAAAAATTAAATAACAAGATTTATAATAATATATTATCCCAAAAATCGACAGCAAAAAGAGATTTTTCCCCAAAATATCCCCTGGGAATTTTCCCGAAATTTCTATCCCCAATCACAAAAAAAATCCCCTATATGGGGACAAATCCCCAAAACTGAGAACGCTGATATGAGATGTAACAATTAAATTTAGCAGAGCATTTAATAGCATAACTTTAGAAATAGTTAACAAGTTTTGCTGCATTCTGATGATAATTATGGCCAAAAGTAATTTTTTTTAAATCAAAGATTTATGGGAGGTAGCCATGAAATTTCGGAGAGAGCTTAATAGTATCATTAAAATTTAATTTTAAAAATCAAGGATTTATGGGAGGTTATCATGTAACGTTGACCTTGTATCGATTTTCCTCCAACTTAAAAATTGTGTCAACTTTAATATTTCACTGTTTGTGATAAAATTTAACGGTTCTACAGAGTTTTGTCAAAAAGGATACACCAGGTTGAAATTAGATACACCACAAAGCTTTACAGCATAATTATAGAAACTGTTATTAATTTTTGCTTTACTATGGGGGCATTTTTTAATATTAATTTTATATTTTATCTTAAATATTTTATCTCAAAAGGTCGTTTGCTGTGTTTCGAATTTTATTTCCCTTTTTTATTTCTGATTCTTTTATATCTCTGTTCCAATATTTATGCATATATAGAATTTCTTCATTAAAACATCAACATGAAAACGATTTTGTTGTTTATTTTGTTGTTTATGTTGTCAGCGTGGTTGTCGTTGAAGTTGTAGTCGCTGTTTGTTGTCCTTGTTTTTGGTTGACGGCTTCGCAAACGACAACGAATGCAGCGAGATGTTGAAAGGAAAAGTATGGGAGAAAAAAAAGAACCACTTAAGGGTTCTTAACTTAATTATGAAATGAATAAAAGCATTTAAGGGAATATCAACAGACGACGTTGAATACTAAGCAGATGCAAGAACTCACACACAGGCAAAAAAAGGAGTTCGTACACATATAACAAAAGTTAAGGGAAAAGAAAGGAACAACACTCTCCCCTTTGAAAATTCAAAGCATTCCTAAGCGTCCACATTCATAATTGTTGACAATTCTTGAAGTTTTAATCATTTTTTTATGACTTCAATATAAAGAGAAAAAACTAATGCTTTAATGACAGCGATCAAAATTTTTGTATTTTTTATGCTATTCATATTGCACCATAATCGGATGATATGCTTCTCAAACTAGTTCTCATATACGAGTATGTAGAGTGAAGCAGCGGATACTGCTTTTCTTTTTGTACTGCCGTTTTCTTTTTAAAGGAATTCAAAGTTTTAAAAGATTAAACTTGTTGTTGTTGTTAATATCACATCTTTTGATGCTTTGAATTTCTTTCAATAGAAAACGGAAACATAAAACCTAATAGCATCTTTACTCCACTTGGTGAATAGTTCAGACGTTTATGATCGCAGTTAAGTGAAACGATTTAATTTTATTTATTTAGCCTCACGATGTTATTTAAGAAATTAAAAATAGAAATAAAAAAACTTACCAAATGTTACGCCATTTGTTTGTTTCTCTTTATCCTTTTCCTTGTCTTTATCCATTTTTTCGCCGCCCAATGGCTCGAGTTCTATGCCATCCATTGTGGCCACTTTGTAGTCCCGCTTCGACATGTTGCCACAACAAAAACCGCAACATAACATTTGACCAATTTTGAAACCAATTTTTCTAGTCGACTTAAAGTGCGACGTACTTTTGAACGTATGTGTGTATGGATGTATGTGTGCTATGTCTTGGTGGCCTTCACGTTTTTGTGGTATTTGAAGTTTATTTTCACTGAGTTTCGATGAAAACTATTTAGCGTTTACTTTCATGCGTTTTGGAATAACTATGTACTTGTCTTTTTGCACGTCAATGACAGTGGTTAATAATAATTGATGTTCGACTTAGTTGGTATATTTAAAATTTGTTGTTTGTTGTATTTGTTGTTTCTAAATACATTCTACTACAAGTTTAGATTAGAACTAGTGGTGTAAATGATATTGTTGTAAAGTGGGATAAAAGGTGCAAAATTGGTCCGTTGTCTGAAAAGAAATTCCAAAAAATTTAAATCAGAATCATTTTGTTTTCTATCTTATTTATTAGATTTTTAATTTTTTTCGCATTATTTGTGACGTGCCCCTCCTTGATTTCGGCTATTATAACGCCCAACGTCTATTGTTAAAGGGCCTTTCACACTATAACACTTTGTATTAAGACTTGTAAAAAATTTTAATAATACGTGCAAGTGTGATAGTGTGAAAGCAAAATGTTACTAAAATGACAAATAATACGATAATAAATTTGACATATCATAAGACTTTGGCATTTTTAAGAAAATTTTCATTTGATCAGGGTTGCATTTTCACAAAAGCAAATTGAACAGTCGACTGTTTTGCCGCCGATAGCGTGCCGTCTCTGGTGGGTTTTTTTTCATACACAGGTGCAAAACTGGATTGCATATCACACCATGTCGCAAAATTAAATGAAATTTTGTGTTATTTAAGGTTGTACTTTGATATATAGTGTTTATATATACGAGGGCGGATTGAAAAAAAAAATTTTTTAAACCATCTATTTCTCAACATAGTCTTCTTTTAGCTCAATACACTTAGTCCAACGTTTCTCCAGTTTTTGTATCTCTTCCAAAAAATAGGATTTTTCGATGTCCTTAAAATAGGCATTTGTTTGGTCAATAATTTCATCGTTGGAGCTAAATCTCTTTAAATCGAGCCATTTCTTGAGGTTTGGAAATAGAAAGTAGTCACTAGGGGCTTAATCCGGAGAATATGGCGGATGAGGTACCAATTCGTAGCCCAATTCATAGAGCTTTGCCATTGAGACTACACACGTCACACGTTTACGTTTATGGTTAATTGAGAGCAAACGCGGCACCCATCTTGCCGATAGCTTTTTGATATGCAAATGTTCATGCAAAATGTTGAACACACGTTCATATGATATGTTTACCATTTCAACAATCTCACGTAACTTGACTCGGCGATCATTCATAACGATATTGAGGATTTTCTTGATATTTTCTTCAGTAAACACCTCTTTTGGCCTTTCTGTTTATGGTATTGTTGCAGTGCTTGTTCGGCCGCGTTTAAATTCAGCAATCCAATATTTTACCATGTAATCAGACTGAGCAGACGCACCGTAATGTTTATGGAGCTTTTCTTTTGTCTCTTTCGCCGTTTTCCCTTTCACATAATAGTGTTTAATCACTGCACGAAATTCACTTTTTTAAATTTTTCAAGAAACACAAAAGTTGCTTACTTCAAACGACTACAACAAATAAACTAATCGATGAATTTGGGTGAAATTTTAATAGCTGACATTTGACAGATCGCAATTTCTAAAAATTGTGCTGTCATCTAGCGCTAGGTAACTTCAATATCAATCCGCCCTCGTACTTTAACTGCTAAGCATTTTAAAAGGCCGGCACTTTCGCCGGTTACATGAAACTGCTCAGCCGCCGCTTATTTTCTACTCATATTTTTCAATTTACTTGAGATCTGATAGTGTGAAAACAAAATGTAATGGTACGTTAGATTTTCTGGCAGTCGCAACAAATCTCGATAGATTTCTTTCACACAAAATCCAATGAAAATCTTGAGACTTTTATGATAGTGTGAAAGGCACTTAACTAATGACCATAGTTTAATCAAAGAATAAGGAATAATATTTTTTTAATGCAAATGGCATTTTTTTCTCAAAATTAACCATTTTATATATTCAGTAAAATATTAATTGTTTTCTTAAAAACAACATTGAATTTGATTATTGAGGGAGGGAAAGGTACGGCTAGTTACTATGCGCACTTCAATGCTGCTAGTGCAGATCAATGTGTTTTTAATAAAACAATTAATATTTTACTGAATATTTGTATGGAAGCAAATTTGTCGATTTTTATATAGGAAAAAAAGTTCCACTACGACATATCAAACAAAATCATTTTCGAGGCGCCCAAATATATATATTTTTTTTAATTTTTAACTTTTATTTTTAAGGTTTTTTCACACATTTTTTTTCTATCGGCAAATAATAGCAAACTGTAATTTTCATTAATAATTAATACAAATTTTCATTAGCATAAATAATAAAATTTTATCAAAAATAATTCAATAATAATTCAAAATAATAATAATTCAAAAATTAATTTTATCTTAGAAAGGTAATATTTAAAAAAAATTAAATCGGCCGATTTTTTTAATACCTACTTAAACCCTTAAAAATAAGTGTTGAGAAAAAGTAAAAAAATTTAAATTTGGGAGCCTCGAAAATGATTTATTTTTATTTTTTTCTCATGCCAAAAGCTAACGAAAAATCGATCGCACAATATCGATTGCTAAATCGATCCACGCTAATGTAAAATATTTATTTTTTAAAAAAGAGCGATAATTAATTTCAAAATCTTAATTTTAGCAATTCCCCAAAAAGTACTAATTATTAACTTGTCGGCACCCGGTCAATATACACTAGTATGGCATCACTCTGTAGCTGCTGTTGTTTTTACACATGGTCAAAAATACATGGCAGCACTCTATACTCAATGTACAGCTGTTATTGTTTTTACATTTATTTTGTACAAAACGCTGTCATTCACTGTTGGTCATCAAAACCTCCTGGGGGTACTTGGTGAAGCTCTGGAGTACTGAAAATACTTTAATTAATAGAAATCGTCCAAAAAACCATTGAGTTAACCTAATCTAATGGAAAAGTGAAATAATCCTATTTCTCACAGAATCCAATGTAGTCGGAATTGGATTTGAAAATACGACAAAGAAATACTTTTGTGTGATGAATGAATGCATTGACGATATAATGCACATTATACAATGAAACGACCTTATATTTTTCACTCCCTTTTTATACAACAATGTTGATTTGTTTTTACTCCCACAAAAACAACGATGCTGTTATTATAACTTAAAAGTTTGCAACTTATTAGTTGTGTAGAAAATTGAACTCAAGTTTTTTAAAGAACATGGATAAATACTTAATGTACTATTTACAATCATTTGTAAAAAATGATTGATTTTAGGAACCTCGTGGATGTAAGGAAACCACCATAGACGATGTAGCAGGCGCAGACGACATCCCAAGTTTCTCAACAAAATCAACGTAGAACGAATTTTTTCAAAAATTAATTCAAACAAAAATTATATTAGAAACAAATTAGAAATTCCCACTTTATGCGGTATTTTGAGAGCAAAAGACTTTTTGAAAAAAAAAATACAGTGATTGTACATACTTTAAGCAATCTAAAGAAATGGTTTTGAAGTTTAATAAAACAATGTACAAATAATAAAATAAATACATGTACATAATATGTATGTGATATTATTACACAATATTAAATGACATTATAGAAAAATCTAAAAAGAAATTTAGTAAATATTTAAAATTTCTTCTAAACGACAAATTAGATCTCCAAAAATGAATTTAATTTTATGTTTTATTATTATTTATATAACGTTTAATATACATACATATTACGTATGTAATGTTTTTTATATTATGTTATGTTTTCTTTTAGTTAGAAAAAACATGTATTTTTTTATAAAATATTTTTAATAAAAATTAAATCTAATTTGTTTTTTCGTTTATTATTTTGACTTAGTTAAAGAAAAAGTTTTTTTTATTAAAAAAAAGTTTTTTTCTGGAATGGCAAGTTTTTTGAAAAAAAATATGGTAACGCTGCAGCTGTGACACATGTTTATTCCGATTAGTGTTGTAAAAAGCGGCTACATTTGACTACTCAATACTTCTTCAATTGAGTACTCGATACTACTCAATACTTTTAAAAATATGAATATTTAATGGGTTAAAATTCGATTTTATTATTACACGTCCTCCATAATAATTCATGGATTAGAAAATTTAATAATCCATTAAAAATATCTAACTAAGCCGCCGGTCTTAAGATTCCTGTGCGTCATCGTACTGGTCGGTCTCCTGGACACATTGCTGATATAAACGAGAGAGAAGAAAGATGAGGCCAAAATCGCAGTGACTGTGAACGGCATTCGTTACAGGAACATGATAACGGAGTTCTTGTCGCCTCAACTGGACGACACGAATCTGGGCGGGGTGTGGTTTCAGCAAGACGGTGCCACCTATTACACTGTGCATGAAAACAATCGATTTATTGCAGCAAAGATTTCCAAAACAAATTATTTCAAGAAATTTTGATGTCAACTAGCCACCAAGATCACGCGATTTAACGCCGAGCGATTTTTTTCTTTGGGGTTTTTGGAAATCACAGGTTTATGCAAATAAACAATCCGATCTCGAACGCGTTATCGGTGACATACAGCCACATACCTATGAAAAAGTTATTGAAAATTTCATGAAAAAAGTAATGGCCTGTCATCAGAGCCTGGGCCCCCCACATATTTCATTTTATGCTTAATCAGAACATGTCTTCTTTACAATCCATTTAAAAATCAAAATAATTGAGGGTCCACGAACAAGAAAAAATTCATGTTATCCGCGATGCAAAAACCGTTGAGAGTCCCTGGTTTAGATAAACATTTTTTTACAAAATCGACATTTTATTCATAACATTTTAGCATTAATTTTTGGTATTATTTATACCCGCAAATGTGTTACTTTCACACTTTGTTATTTATGCATGTTAAAAAGAAAATATTTAAATTTTTAACATCCACACAATATTGTTTATTACATTCCTAAACTTCTCTAATTTTGGATATTTTAAAATCAATTGCATGCGACACGCACTAATTACAACTTGACTTTGAAATCCACTTAATATTTAATCATTTATGTCGAATAAACTAAAGTTTGTACAATTAATTTATTTAAAACCTTGAAAGTTACTGACTAATTTGTCGCCCTGCAACAAAAGTAATAAAGTTGTATGTATGAATCAATGTAAATGGGCGTCTCGATTGGTTTGAGCAACACTTAATATAAAGTTATTACAAGCTTTACGACAAGTTGTAAAGAAAAATGGGTTTTTTTCGATTGGGCAAAAAAAATTGTAACTCAACAAAAAATAAATATATAAATGAAAAAAAACATACTATAGTTAGGAATTTAGTTAATCATGACTGTGTCGCTCGTAAACGTGTTTTGTTTCTTAATTATAAAAACTTAAACTTCCTTTTTAAATAAACAAACAACAAGGCAATGTCGAGCTTTCAACAATTAACATGTTGGAAATAACTTGACATTTTTTCTTGTTTAAGATTTCCATACACTGGCAGAAAAATGTGTTAATTTTTTAATAAATATTCTAATTGAATTTATAATATTAATTATCAAATAAAATGTAAGAATTTAAAAGACACACCAGTACATTTTGCTATGATGTCAGAGAATTTATGATAAAAACGAAAAAACTAAGCAATTAGACCAATCTCGTTAGCGATATCAATGGAATAAGTTAAGTGAACTTTTAAAAAAATCAACAGAAAAAAATAATTACTTTCATACTTATAAATATAAATAAATTTTATTGTATTGGGTATGATGAAGAAAGAAAGAAAACATTTTCTAAAAAATGAAAGAAAGCCGAAGAAGCTTTGTATTTTACACACAAATTATTTAAAACAAGCTGACGTTCATGATTGTGAATGGAGGGATAAAACTCAAGCTGTCCTGTACAGATAAAGTGTCTTCGAGTACCCAAAAGTTTCTACAAATTTTTACTGAACTTTACTTCATTTTACTAAATTGCGTTCGTTTACTCAAGAAAAGTGACAGTTCATGACTGAATATTTACAAATTTTTACTGCAGAAATTTTTTGTAGTAAAATTTAGTAAAACAGAAAAACATATTATTCAAAAGATAAACAAACAAAAGTCAGAAAATAAAAAGTATACAATTTGTGAAAAAAATATTTAAAAAAAGAATAATTTAAATTATAAAATAATAAAAAATAAACATGAATGTCTGTACACTAAACCGCCTCACTTTTAATTTTTTTTCGAAATTCCTTCATGAACAACAATTTTCATAATTAACTCTAAAAACCAAGAATTTTGATGTATAACACTTAAATATTAATGAATGGGAAGTGGTCTCTCAAATCGTTTTTTGTTTTTTTTAAGAAAAATGCCTTTTTTCCAGAAAAAGAAAAAGTCTTGCTTTATTAATTTGCCTTTAACTCAAGCGGATTTGAACTTAATTATATTCATTAGAAAGAAGATCGGACATGGAAATAAAACTTAACCACTTAAACCAAAATGCCGAAGAATATGACTTAAGACCTCATTAGTTTTTACTTTTCGTTGCCGTTCTGTGTCGTTCTTTTCTGTAGAAAATATTTCTTGCTTAATTGTTCTGTGTCTGAACTTTCGGATGTGGACGATGAAATTATAGTAAAGAATTTTGTAAATGTTTGCAATATTTTTTTTACTTAACAAGAATATATATGTACATAAATCTTTAAAAATTTTAATTAAAATAAAATTTTCTGAGTT
Source organism: Gymnocheta viridis (assembly GCA_956483585.1). Classification (NCBI taxonomy): domain Eukaryota; kingdom Metazoa; phylum Arthropoda; class Insecta; order Diptera; family Tachinidae; genus Gymnocheta; species Gymnocheta viridis. Next base: position 84,976,438 of record OY101440.1, on the reverse strand, counting down.
TTAATATAACATGTGTTATATTTCACACCACAAAAAACTAATACATACAAACTCTTGGCTGTCACTTAACGTAGTATTCTATTTTCTACAGAACAGTCCTCTGTAACGGACTGAACGAAAAGGTAACAACAAACCACACATACAGTTTTTCGAATAAACAGAAACAAAACAGCTGATCCGTAACAGAAGAAAATAATTTTGCATTTACGTGTTATATATTAAGAAACAGAATATCTCACATCATCATAAAATGCCCCTTGTTTTTGCGTCTATAATGAGCCCATAAAATAAATTAACCAATTTAGTTGCCTTGGAAGTACGATAACGCCAAGCGGTGCCACATACGAGGATGTTTCTTGCCGCAAAAACAAGGCCAGAGCAACCTTCTCCCAACTCTAAAAAAAATCTTGGCTTTCAGCCGTATATCATTCAAAACCAAAATCAGAGTTCTGCTATATGAGCGCGAATCTTGGGCGTTAACAGCAGCTTTAAACACATTCACGACAGCAGGCTACAAATGTCGCTTTGTTTCCAGCTACTTAATTATATTGAAAACGACAGCTAAATATTTAGTAAGCAGCAGATTTAATTATATTTCAGAGGTGTCACTTTAGATTTTTTGCTTTTTTATATTTTTTATTGTTTCATCATCTTTGAAATGATATTAAACATTTTTGTTTTCCCAATGATTCGAAGTTATTGCGAATTTTCGCAAATTTTTTAGTTTGTTGTGAGTTTTTCACATTTCTTGCATTTGTGGCTCGTTTTAAAAGATTTTACGGCTTTTTCTAAATTTTGTAGAAATTCGCGCAAAAATTTTTATTTACACAAACAGTTAATACCAAAAAGAGAATAGCAATTTTAGCGCTTTATTTTATTTTACATAAAAAAAATTTCTCAGCAATAATTCGCTGTACATATTTTGTTATATTGTCAACTCTTTTTTTTTTTTTTTTTGTTTCGTAGCCAACAAACGACAAAAGTAGCATGGACAATAACCTGCAGACGTGTAGTCATGTAGTCGTGAAAATAATCATATTCATATAAACACATGTATTCAATTTTGGACAGGTTGTAGTCGGTAGCCGGCTGTCGTGAATGTTTTTATAGCTTTAATTGACAAACTACAAACCTTAACGAACCGATGTCTACGGAAAATTTTGAAAATTTGGTGGCCTCAAACAATCTCCACCCAACAACTATTTGCTGCAACTAAAGAAATTCCAATCGACTTTGAAATTAAAAGAAGAAAATGGCGATGGATAGGCCGTACCCTCAGAAAAGAACTAAAGGAAATTTGCCGTGAAGCATTATGATGGAACCCGCAAGGATCCAGGAACCAAGGTCGACCGAAAACATCTTGGCAATGCAACATCAATGCTGAACTAAACCAGACGAATAAATCCTGGAATGAATTGAAAAACCTATACAAAAATAAAAGTGACTACATATCTATATATAATATATATTCCCGGAGTATAGCCTACTTTAAGGGTCAGGATAGAAAACGTTTGTATAGATAAAAATTTAAGTAATTTTATTACGAGAAATTCTTATTAATTTTACTCGTGGATAAGAATAGGTATTCATATATGTATATAAAAAGCTCTAGGCGCTGCTTTTTACGTTAATATATCGTATAAAATAATTAACAAAAGCAAAAGTGTGTAACAATGATGCCACTGTCAGATCCATAAACTTCGCACATCTGACAGTGAAAAATAATCTTACAAGGTTTGGCAGCAAACGTTGTTCACACGCCTTTCAGATGACTGACAATTTGGTTGTCTGCTGGAAGTCTTGCAATGGTCTTGCAATATTTTAACACATTCTACTGACATTATTGTAAGACAACCGTCTTTACAGAGCTTCAGTTTTTTTGCTGTGTATTTTAAATACTTAACACAAGCACAAACGTTCGAATTAACAAGGTAATTTATATTGCAATAAAATTAAATGGAGCCTTATTGCAAGTACTATATATGACTTGTATTGTATATTTTAATTTTTTATTTTTTGCATTATCATTATGGACATTTTTATAACTTCCGCTTTAATACATACAAAGTAAATTTGGTTAACGTCAAAGTAATTGACATGTCTATTGTAAAATAAAAATATAATGTGCTGTTCACAGAATGCAAGCTTGAGTAGAAAATAAGTATGGAAACCACTCGAATAATTGAGAGGTTTTCATACAAATTGTTCACTCAATTCGATTGCTTGGATTCTATGAACAGCACATTAATGAATTTATAATTGCTGGTGAATTTAAAAAATTCTTACAACAATATACTTAAAAAACTATAAAGCTGTTGAGAAAAATGTCTCTATGCAGGGAATTCACTTAAAAAAACTACAAAGTTTTAAGCGATTGCTGTACTGTGGCGTATGATTGTTCTGAATGTGGTAATCAAAAATTGCTCATACGCACTAGAACGCTTTAAAATGAGATCCGGGTAGGGATTCCAAATCGACTATAATCGTAGTTTTAATCGCGATAAATCGCACCGCTTAGTCGCAATCGTAACCATTCGATTGCACAGTTGAACACAAAGAATTTATGTAAAACGTTTCTGGATTTTTTTCCGAGTTCTATTTCAACTGTTTAAAGCTGCGTACAAATATTTTTGCATGCAAATTTTTATAACTAGAGATGGACACTCACTGCACACATGGTTAGCATGAATCATGTATGATCACGAATCAGTGTGATTAGTTTTTTGTTTCGCGTTCATGAACGTGAGTGAGCGTGCTTAAATAGGTTTTTGGCATGAATGTTTCGAAAAATTTTTTCTTTTAATTTTTTTTATTTTATAATTTTTTTTCTTAAGTCGTGAGCGTGAGTTTTCGTGATTGTGACTAAATTTTTTTTCTACTCTCGTGAGCGTGCATGAACGTGAGCCAAAAATATAAGGTCGTGCATGAGCGTGCATGAGTATAGTTATTTATCGTGAGCGTGAGTGAAAAGTCACTTACAATCCCATCTCTAATATCTTCATTTATTTTTTACATACAAAAATTAAAGGCTTCATTTTCTAACATGCAGGGCTTAATGTTGATCAATTTTATATGGAAAAAAACTCCAAATTATGAAGATACAATAAGCATTTGTCAATGCAAGATTGTTTTAAATGAATCTAACCAGTGTTGGTATCTCTAGAAAGAACAAAATCACCGTTCCAAAAAGGGTAAAAAATGCAAAAAAATACAAAAAAAGGGTAAAAATCACCATAAAAAATAGTTTAAAAGTTTTAGTTATGCTAAAAAATATTAAGCAATTTATAAAAAAGTTAAAGCAAATTCCCAAAATACAATTCAAAGTTTTTGCTTCAAAATAAATTATGGACTTTAGATCAAATAGCAGAATTTATCAACATATTAATTAAAATATAATCACAATTCATCTAATAAAAGTAAAAACAAACGAAACAAAACAAAAACAGGAGTAAAATAATATACGTGGTACATACATAAAAATAAAATATATAAAATAGTTTGTTTATACAAAACTTAAAAGAATATGTATGTACATATCGCTCCTTTATTGCACCGTAGTCATTTATCAAAATATATGGTATTTGTTGGCTTTTTAGTGGGTATAGATTTGGTTTGGATTAAGCATATATATGCTACTGAAAGATATTTTTTTCTAAGTAACTTAAAAGTTTTGTTTTTTAAAGATATGATCATGTTGCATTAAAGGATCGGTGTGTAGTATACAAATTTCTGAAAATTCGAAATAATAAGGAATCAATTAGAAAAAGGAAATTCAAAGTCAAATGAAATTCACGATAACATTGCAATCATTTTGTTTTATTTTGTTATCAAAAATATCCATTTCCATTGTAATAAAATATTTCGATTTTTGGTATTATTCGTTCGAACTTTGTATGTATGTTTGTAACATTTAAAAGCAGTTGAAAATTGCTACAACATCCATTTTCAAATTTTAAAAGGTATTTAATATGCAGTAAGGCATTTACTGAATTTAAAGATAGCCGGTTTGTTTTAAACAAATTCATCAAATGTTCTTTCACCTCAGCGGAAAAAAGTCATGGTTGTTTAAAAAGTACTATTTGCGCTTAAAAGTCCTAGTTTAGACAGCCGAATATTTGAAAGGAAAACATCTGGAATTCTCTTCTGTTATTTTTTTCGCATTCACACAGACGAATATATTTTCGGCAACATTCCATTATTATGTGCTTATTATTTGCAAGCTGCAAAGTAAATGTCAATAAAGAAAATATGAACAAAGCGTGCCGCCGAGTACCGAACACAAAACTGATGCTCTCTTCCCCACCCGTAATATTCTATCAAACTAAATGTTTTCCTTCCAAATATTTCCCTGTCTAAATGCCGTCAAAGTATAAAATTTTTGTAAAAAATATTTCTCAGTTGTACAAAAATGCACAAAAGGCACTGTGAGAAATTGTAAAAAGCACTGTAAATACCCGCTTTTTAAAAGCGCGTATGAAGAGGCAAAAAGCACCAAAAAAATATCCGAAAAGCACCAAAATACCATCACTGAATATAACCCATGTGTGCGTATAAATGCACATTTTGCTAAATTTTAAAATTATTTCCCTTAATATTGTGATAAATAAAAGTGAAAACCAATATTGTTTTAATGAAAACCCCTACTCGGTTTTTTCAAGAAAATGCCAAATACAAAACGGAGGGGTTTTAAACGTTCCAAATTTGATGAAAAATACTCGAAATATTTTTTTAATTTGATTTCTTTTTCATACAACATTTTCAGCATTTTGAGACGTTTCATTTGACAAAATGTAACCATTAAGCTGAAATAATTTTTAAGGTTCCGCACACAAAGTGTGACACAGGAACTCTATTGTTTTCTCTCGAATGCCTGTCCGTCTCTCACAGGCTCCTATTTCGTGAACCATAATAGATAGATGCTAGAAATTTTCACATGATGTTAAAGGTTGAATACATAGACAGGAAGAACCTTAAAAGGTAGACGATGGAAATACCCACAGGGTGTTATTATTGTTGTCGCTTTAATTGCAACATAGAATTCAGTTGGAAATGAAAGAACTTTCCAAACAAGTACGGAACCCTTCATGCACGAGTCCCACTCACACTTGGCTGATCTTATTTGCTATTTAAGCAAGCAAGACTGTTTATTTTAACTAGTAGTAGTAGTTAAAAAATAATTTTAAAAAATACCCAAAGTAAACAATAATAAAAAGCAATAGTTTGAATTTCTATGTAAATATTGTGGTTTGTTAATGTCGTGTGTGTCTTGTTGTTACAACTGAAGTATTATTGTAATGTTGTACAACTGGTATTGTGCCGTATGTACGTACGTATGTACTTTACTATCCTTGAATACCGAAAATATACAAATACCTCATTTTATTTTTGGTCAAATGCCACCAAGAAACAAATAAACAAGCAAACTAACCGACAAATTTTTTGTCACATAGTTTTTCGTATATTTATCTACAATGACTAATAATTTATTTTGCAAAAAAAATATGTTTTTTACTTCAAAAGTGTTTTTTTTTTTATTTTCTTTAAACAACCTTTCGCAGACATAGCACTTGTAGTGCAATAAATGCATTTATTTCAAATCTATTGTTGAATGTTTTTACTTTGCAACTTGTTATTTTAACAGCTGCACAGACAGAGTCATCCTTTGTTGTTGTTGTTGTTATTTCTAAGTAGTCTTAAGTGTGTTAAAATAAAAAAATGAGACAAAAAAGGCAGCTTACAATATGTTGTTTTTTTTTGCTTTTTGTTTTTATTGTTGATTTACAATAAAACAAAAGTCTAAAGCAGCCACTTGTACATAAATATCATTAGAAAAAGTTGTATACTTTTGGTTTGTTATTTTAACCTCTGAAAAGTCAAAGAAATAACTTTTCATTTGTTATCCACTTTGTTGTTGCTTTTATATATAAAATATACATACGTACTACATAAATATAAATATATATTTTTTTATCTGAATCAATACGAAGCCTTTTTAACAAACCAAGCTAAAGTTAGCAAGCCAACCAACCATCGAACCAGCCAGCCATTCATTCATCTTATTAATCGTCTACACTTTTAGAAGCTTGTTTCTATTTTAATGGCCACTTGAGATCCTTTAAAAAGCTACACCATCACTATTTGTAAATTCTTATTATTCTTCTTATTTTTGAAAAATTTTCTCTTGTCTTGTAATTGCTCTTCGTATGCCCTTTGCGCGTTTGTGTTTGTGTGTGTATGTGTCCTTCTGGTTTTGTGCAAAGTCTACAAAGTTCGGTTTTTGTCTTAAGTTGTTTTTTATTTGTTTTCTATAGCATTTTAGAAAAAGCTAAATTTTCATTGAAATTATATTTAATTAACATTTAAAATTGTTTTTCTGCTGCTTGCTTCAGGGATAATTTTGCTTAGAGAAAAACTTGGCTGAAACTGCTGAATACAAAGCGGAACTTTTGAGGAGCTGCTTGCCGAGTCTCGAGTTAGAAAGCTAAGTTTTTTTCTACGCCGTTGAAACCCCATTTATCCGGATCTCTATTAACCGGCATGCCGATCTTTTCATTTTATACCTCTTACAACCCATGATACAAAAAATACAAGATAATGCATTGCGCAGCTCTGTTAACTTTGTACACACATCAGCTGGTTTTATGACGTCACTTTATATTGTGACTTCTGCTGTTATGAAATGAAATGTGTTGTTATGATTTGCAACAAAAGCAACGAAAGAAAGCTTCTGGAGCCACCACTGGCTTTAAAACACGGCGAATGTCTTAGTGATAATTTAAAATAACAAAAAAAAACAGTTTTAAACATTAATTTCAACTAGTGTATCCAGCGGTCGACTCAATCGACCGCATTCTAGAAATTAATAATAAACATTTACATAAATACGATACACCACAAAAACAACTAAAAATTCTAAATAAACAACTTAAAACTATGTCTCATTTTAATCCAAAAGCAAATTGGACACACATACATACATGCACACTTTGTTTATTTTTCAAGTTGAAGCTGATGTGTAATAACTGTGCATGTGTTAGTAGCAGCTTTAAACGCTTATAGCTTCCTAAATATCGAAACGATTTTCATAAAATTAAGATGTGAGCACCTGTGTAAAAACAAATTTAAAAACATATAAATCTTTCCAAAATTGGTTCAGTATTACGGCCGTAAAAGGGATCTAAAAAACGTGTTTGTCTATTAATACTGTAGATTGATGATGCCACGTTACAATCAGGCAAAAGAGAAATGGAAGACTTACCTTACGATGGTTTGGAGAGCTTCACTGACTATATACGCCATATATTGAAAGACGCGGTTCTATATATTGCTGTGCCGAGGAACGCAAAGCCTCTTTCATATACAAATCGCACCCTAAATACTAAAGGGTCACAACTCAACATTTTCCAAAATTGACTTTTTTTCATAAATTTCATTCTCATCACTATCTTCTTTAACTGGAAAAATCCGGTTATGTCTGTTTTTATGTTAATTGCATTGCTTTTGTACGTACATAAATAGTTCTTTGGCTCTCCTGAAAATTTAAGAATTTTGAGTTGTGACCCTTTAGTATTTAGGGTGCGATATGTAGATGGGGATTATCTATGTAAGTCAACCCAGGCAATGGTGACGTATATGAAGGCTTTAGACGCAATTTTCACAACAAATAATGAAGACAAATTACTCAAAAAAAATAAATTTTTTTAATTCATCCGCGCCAATCGGAACACATAAATTGCAGTGAAAAAAATATTCTTTCGTGACAGAATGTACTCAAAAATTAAAAGTTTTAATCAAGAAACTATTGAAAAGGTAACGAAACGAAAAAGGAAATAAGGAAAAAACTTTGAATTAAAATCTGTGCGTTTGAAAAATATTTTCATTTGCTTTACATCTTCTATCTTCATAATTAATACGCAAACACGTTCTTCTAGATCTTTATTCTCATATTATACAGTCGATTTTGACAAAATTTATATCATTTTCAAGATATGTATTGACAAATGTACCCAATCTATATTTTTGTAAAAACGGTTCAGTATTTTGGGAGCTATAAGCGTTTAAAATTGCTACTAATACATGCACACTTATTGCACACGCATTTGTCAGCTCCAAGTTGAAAAATAAATAAAGTATGCTTGTGTGTTTGTCCAATTTGCTTTTGCAAAGAAATGATACAGAGCTTTTTCTATACATATTTTGTAAACAAAAGAGAGCTAATAAATTTTAAATTGTTTATTTATAATGTTTTTTTGTTTTTGTATTTTATCGTATGTATTTATGTAAATGTTTATGGCCTGCCTCATCAATGCACACATTAACTTTATTAATCGTTTGTGAATATGGCCATTAATATTCAATTACTAGAATATGGTCGATTGTGTCGACCATAGGAAATACTAGTTATATTTAAAAAATTACACAACACCCAGAAATAAATGGTTGCCGAAAAAAATCTGTATTTTGCAACTGAAGTTGACAACTGTCATTCGATTGTTGTCATCCGTTATGTAATTTTGGCTACTGGCAACGCCACTAAACTTTGGTTGCTTTCGATAACAGAGTCATTAATAATATTTATGTTATTTAAATATATTATTCTATTTCAATTGGCAAAATAAAAAGTTAAAATGAGAAAAACTCCGTGTAAACATAATTTGGAATGCTGAATTTCATTTGTTTTTTTTTTCATTCTTCTTTGTGTTTTTCGAATTATTAAATTGATATTAAAACAAAATTGTTAAGAAGAATTTACTGAATCACATAATCGTTATTGCAAACAATAAATAAATTTAAAAAAGATAAATTTTGTTTTTAACAAATCCTTAAAAGTGAGTAAATCGCACCAAGGAAATCAAATAATGAAAGCGAAACAAAGTTTAAAAGGAAATTGGAAAGACTTTTTCATAGTAAACTTTGCAATGTTGTTTAAAAATAGTGCTCACTATCAATGACAAAAAATAGTCGCACTTGCAAGGAGTTGCAGTGCAAAACGCACTAAACACTGAATACCGCTAGTGTAAAAAAATGAGAGAAGAAAATGCATAAAAGCAATTTAAGTTACATTTATTAGCAAAACGAAACCAACGCACAATAGTCCGAAAGTCATAAAAAGGGGCAAAATTAAGTTTTTTACTTGAATGCGTTATACTTTATTAGCCCTATTCACAATCTTGTGCATTTGAGATTGCATATTTTTGCAATTGTAAACAGTTTCCAGTAATCGTGAACGGCCTTGTTGATTTATTTTTTAATACCTTTTTGCAAATCACGAAATTCACACTCAGCTGTAAAAAAAAATTGTTATTTACATTTACACATACTCATGAATGAATGAGCGGCGAGAGAACATTTCGGTATTCTGGTTTGCTAATATTTGTTGTATACGTAGAGTGCGTTTATATACTACTTACTACCTTTAGGTGTTGCTTATTTATACAAGAGTAGCAAGTGGATATCTTTATATTTTGTTAGTGTGGAGCAGTGTTACCATATGTAAAGATTTATCGTATTTTTGAAGATTTTTGATGTGCCAAAAAGATTAAAAGATTTTTTATCTAAAAAAAATTTATGCAACAGTTTTCAAACTGTGTTGAGTTCCTGGCATCTACTAATATTATGAAAAGCAATAATAAAAATATTTCCCAATTTACGAAATTCGTTCCAAATATTATCGATTCGAATAATATTCAACATTTTGATGACGAATGGCGAGAATTGCTACACATTAACTTTAAAGAACATAATTTATTGAATGAAAACAATATTAAAACATTTTGGGAAATGATGAATTTTGTTTGAAGAATACTGAGTGTGTTCTAATTTGAACAATTGTGAATTTAATTTGAAAAGGGTGAACCTTATATGTATACGTAATAAATATTTTATGCTATTTAATTTTATGTCCACAAAAAAGCTTTATTGTTTAAGCTTAATTAAAATAAATTTAAACTGAATTTGAATTCAATAAAATCACCTTTAAAAAAAAGTTTTTTAATGCAAAAAAAAGATTTTTTGTTCGACTTGATTTTTAAAAAAATTTGGCAACACTGTTATGCAGAGTCAAAGCATGAATTTTACAAGTACGATAGACTACATCGTGCAAGAAAAAATAGCCACGTTATTAACTTTATTGACGCATTTAATAGATCCATTAATATCATCTGTAGATTATAACCACCGCAAACATGGACGCAACTATTTACGGCTGCCAAAACAAAGTTTTGAACTATTAAGTGGTCATGACATGAAAGGAGAAATACCTTTATCTTTTACTTTTATAAATAGTTTGGATAATCTGCCCTTGGAGTATTGAATTATAGACCTCCTTAAATATTATAATACAGTGCAGACTCGGCTAACGCAACCCTCGATAAGCGCAACACCTCGATTCTTAAACATTGGTGACTCTGTTAACGCAACTTTTTAAAAAACAAGACCCCAATTAACGCAACTTTGCAAACAAAATTAAGATTCTCTATTTCGTTTAGTTTTTACTTTAGTTTTTTATTAATAAATTCAATTTTTCCTTTAAAAACATGAATCTTCAACTTGATAACAACCATCAGTACAAATTTACATTTATTTATTTTAAATGTATACTCGTATTTGTTTTTAATCTTTATTTCAATTAAATTATTGCATTTATTTTGGAAATAAATTTTTGTTTTTTAACAAACGTTTTATTTGGTTTAAAGTAAGCTTTTTATTCGGTTTTCGCAAAAATTTCTATTGGTTGCGTTAACCGAGTCTGCACTGTAAATCATTTTAATCCTTTGTTGTATTTAAATATTTAAAAAAAATTAATTTTGAAGATATTATAGATTTTTTTTCATAGATTAACTTGTAATTTAGGATCATACTCCCTCAGAGAGTTTTATAAATATTCACTTTCTTACTCAATCTGACCTATTTTATTATATTTCAAAGTATTTCCTAGATTTCGACAGGTGAGTTTTTTCCACTGCGGAGTGGGTCGTGGGGTTTATCCCACTCGGTAAAATACTTTATAGGTAAACGTATATTTCTAAACCCTATATCTCCACAAAAATTAGTGTCTCCAGCTACTTCCAAAAAGAAGTTATTAATTGTTTCCAAAAAAATATGATATCCGACCATTGTGCAACGGCGAGTGCTTTTCATTTGCAATTGGTTTGTTGCAACTTTTAAGGTATTTGATTTTTTTTATTAAAAAGAATTCAATCCTTATGCAAAATACAGTGAAATATCGTTTGGGGAATGCCTAAAGATCAAGGAGAAATAACCACGCCAGGACTTTCCTTAACACTACAACAGCAATATTCTCAGTTGTTATAACTAGTCTCGACAGTTAAAATTATTCCCCCAGTTTCACAATTGGTGGCCGAGAAGGTGCTTCACGATGACCCAAAAATCCTTTAGTTTTACGAACTGTGACAGCGAAATTCGCAACATTTTTGTAGTGAATTTAAATAATTTAAATGCGTCGTTGAAGCTTTCATCTTCCTATTTTTATACCCTTCACCAAAAAATTTGGAAAGGGGATATATAGGTTTGTCATTCCGTATGTAATTTCTTCATTATTCATTTAAGACCCCATAAAGTATATATATTCTGGATCCTTATAGATAGAGAAATCGAATGAGCGATGTCCGTCTATCCGTCTGTCCGTCTACTACATTTTGGTGTAGTTAGAATTAAGTCCAAAACCCAACATAGAGAAATAAATTTTATACAATTCTCTTGGAATTTTTCATAAATTTTTTCGGTTTGAAAATAACAAAACTCGGTCCAATAATTAATGAGATATAGCCAAAAGACTTTTTTTGTTATATTTCTTATTCTGTTGTTTTTTATGGTCCCGACTGTCCTACGGTCAATTTTATGAAGCAGATCTTTTGTATGGAGTTATACGAAGGTTTAGACTGAAAATAATTGAAGTCGGTCCATTAACGACGAAAATATGGGCAAAAAATGGTATTCGAAATAGTTTTACTTTCATATCAACAACCTACTGGTTGGTAGTCACAAGCGCTTCTTATACGCCACAAAACAGTTGTAATTTTCATAGTAGTTTACGCGTTTAAGTACATAATATCTTACAAATTAAAAAATAATTGTTGTTAATTTCCCCCTTTTTGTCACACATACATCAATACTGAAATGCGTTCATGGCCACATGTACACATTCTGTGTATACATGTGCAGTCGAAAAGCAAAGATTATTTATTTTTTTTTGTTTGCTTCTTTAAACTTATTTTTGTACGTTTATTAGTATATATAATATATGCATATATATATGCATGCATATTACAGTATTTTTTTATCGCTTCTATTTTCTTTTCGTATATAAATAACCATAATTATTTTTTATATTAGGCAAAATTAATGCTTATATCATGTTTTATACTTGTGTGCACAGAATAATAATTTTAATTATTTTCAATATTCAGGTGCAGAGCGTACCTGCAGTATATCAGAACCCGGTATTATTATTATTGTATTTGTACAATGTGATAAAAAATCTCTTACAATTAAAATGTTGTTTGGATACTTAGTAACTCATAACAAAGCAGAAAAATCTCTTCCCGGCTAGAATTTGATACCTGTTCCGAAATATTTTTTAATTAAAACTTTCAGTATACATATTTACTTTGCTTTTTTCTAATTTTTGGATTTTATATTCACAACTTGGTAATTTGCTGTTGCTTTCAATATAAACTCCCATAAGAAATGTTTCTTTCATTCTGTAACATCAGTGAGTTAATCTTCAAAAGCACTTCAATTAATTGCCTTTTCTATAAAATAAAAACAAAGTTTGATGTAAGAATTTAATTTGATATCAAGCTCCAAAATGTAATTAGCAAAGAAACTAAAATATTGAAAACCCCGCGAAAATAGCGCATATTCTAAAAATTGCAACTGCAATATTGGAAATTACTCCCAAAATTTATTTAAAAAAAATCAAATAATTGTCTTGAAAAAATCTTTAAATTTTAAATTAAAAATTTGCGAACATCAGAAAAATTGTAGGTTCAATATTGATTCAAAACAGCAAAATTATAAAGTAAAAACACTTACAAAATATCTTTTCCATTGTGAAAATTAAACTTTTATTAAAAACTATTTTGTATTTGGAATAAAAATTCAAAATGCATTTGTATTTTGAATAAAAGTATTGCAAATACCTACTTTCCACAAATTTATATTTAGCTTCTAGATTGCATTATCCTAGTGAATTAATTAATGTGGGCTTAATTAAAATGTATTCTAAGAATAGTTCGCAATTCATCAAATATTTTTCAAACAATCAGTTCCTATCGTAAATATCATACATATGAACTTTGGATTTTTAGATCGAAATGTTTGGGGAAAATTTCCAAAAATAGTATATGCATACATAATTGTATTTTTTTTTTGCATATTTTCATATTTTCCCCAATTCAACATATACAAAATGATAAGTTAAGATCTTAGGAGATAAAAAATTGATTTCTTCATATTCATATAAAATAATGAATGTAAAAACACCTAAAAATCATATTTTTGAGGAATATCGCATGTCGATAGCACGCACTACGGAATTGGACGCGGATTAATGGTTAAATATTACGAAAATAAGCCGAATTATGGGTTGAATTAGAGAACAAAAAGCTTTCTGTTTGCGATTCGATCGTAATTTTGAATATTGAGATCTCTGTCTTACACAGTAAACGTAGAAGAAGATTTAAATAAAAAATGTTTTTAATTAAATCCATCTGTTTTCTTAGAAGGTTAAATATTATAAACCGAATTCGTATTTTTTAAATCAATTGTAGTTGAAATTCGATTGTGTTTCTATATCAGAAATATACAGGTTATATTGAACCAAAACATTTATCGTCTGGTCCAACCGCAATACAGATAATGAAATGGAAAAAATAACAAAATTTAAAAAAAAACAACTATCAGAATACCACTAGTTTACATAATATGATATTGATTTAAATTGGTTAATTACAAAATAAAAATACTATACAGTATTTTTCGTTTAGCTGCACATTCAAGTTTGTAGAAAAATTCGTGCACATAAACAAAATAGCAGCATAATAAGTTATTTCATAGTGAATATTGTGAATTTTAATTCTTTCAATTTCTTTAGCAGTATCCATATCATCGATATTGGCCGCAAAACAAAAGTATATTTTTAGAGCTTGACATTTTCCCATACGTAGAGGTTATGTTGAGCAAAAAGTAGCGAAGTCAAAAAATCGTCAAAGTATAAGGGAGGATACTAACAAAAATCGTCAAACGTCATTTTGTGAAATTCGCTATAATAAATGGTCAAAATAACGTAAAATCGTCACGTTTGGCACCCCTGCCTGCATATTAAATTCCTTTAACAACAAATGCAATTTGTTTTTTTCAATTTCAGCACAATCTTTATTATTTTATTTTTTTTTTTTTTGCATTCCAAACAATTTTATACCCCCCAAGTATTCTACAACTGTAATAGTTATCAAACAAATTTCGTTTTATATTACAAAGGAATAATAGATTTCAATAAGTTTACTTAAAGGACAAAAATATACATTTTTATTTTTTTTATAAAAAAGAAATAAAATGAACGAAACGACCCAGTTTTACAGCACAAAAAATATAAAAAAAATTTATAAAAGGAATAGCACTCGGTGTTTATTCTGATTTGTAAGAAACATTTTCTTTTAACAAACATAAATTTTCCGTAATCAAAATGAAGACATTCCTCCCTGCACATGAAGACTAAAAGTATGTAAAAATGTTTGAGTGTGCATTCCTATTTACAGGTGTTTAATATGTTAATGCACTAGATTTCTATTAACAAAAGCTTTTGCAAAAATTGAAGACTTTTTTGAGACTTTCTTCTGCAATTTTTTACCAACTGCTTATTCGCATTTGTATGGGTGTGAATGTGTATACACGAACAATTTTATTATGTGTTTGTAGGTGCATATTGATGCATTTACGCTGTTTTGTAGTGCCTTCTATTTATGTGAAGAACTTTATGAAGTCAACTTCATCTAATTACATTTAGTGTCAAAGGCATCATTTATAAATCTTTAACGTGAAGATGTTCTTTTTGCTTAAATTATAAAGAAAGAGCAAAGTAAAATAGAGAACTAAAGAGTAATGAGTTCTTTACTTCTTGTCACAGACAGTATATTTATTATGAGTGGAGTTTCGTGTGAAAATACAATTTTAGTTATAAGATTTGGTTTATGAACGAGAAGGTACTACTTATTTTGTGCATTTCATTTTAATTAGTTTTTCTTTTTATTTTTAACAGGAAACTCAAAATATGTATGTATGTACAGTGCACTCTAAAAATGAAGCCAATGCAAATGATTGCAGGCCTCAAAATGCTTAATAACTTTTTCAACCGGTTCAAGACTTGGTAAATCTTAAGAATATTTTTAGCCTTTTGTTGATTTTCTACAATACACTGCCATAGAGCGGGCCGAAACTAACTTAAGACGGTCAGCCCAGTATCTAGGATGGCAGATATCAATAATGTTCAATGTATTTTTTAATAAAAATTATAATATTTTACTGAATAAGTAAAATATTGAGTTACAAATTAAAAATTAAAAAAAATATGTGGAAAATATGTGCAGGCCATCCCTGGAACTTCTTGTTAAGTCCAACCCCAAATATTCTATCTCACAAACTTTTAAAGACCAAAAATATAAAAACGCTTTATTTGAAATTTTTGGATAACGACATCTCCCGAACCATCAAATTTACGGCGTTCGATGTAGTATTTCATGTCGAAAAAATAAATAAAATATTGAAAATAGAGATGACTTTAAGAGTTATTAAAAAACAAAGCATTTTTCGAAAGTTTTCGTCAACGACATCTCTCGAACGGATCCATTGATTTGTAATATATATGTGGCCGTTGACGTTGTGTTTTGAGTTTAACAGCCTGTTCATCGAACACAATTAACTAAAACAGCGAGTAAAAATATCAACGTTTTTCCTATTTTGGTTCATGCAACACAATTGTCAAGTATTTCAACAAAACACGTAACAGCTGGTGCATTTTTTGGTCTGTGTATCAAATAGCTGAATGCAAAACGAATAGAAATTATTATTGGCTGTGGAAGAATATGTATAATTAGACAAACTAAACAAAAGTTCAAAGAAATACATATATAAAAAAAGTTGTTCAAAATGTTAATTTTAATGTCGTACAACGAGCAATTGAGAACGTGTTACACAAACTTTGTTTGTTACGTAGTCGTTAACGTGTCGCCCAGTTTCGTTTTATTTTCAACGCGTTCCATGAACAGGCCGTAAGAGCTACTTAGAAATTGGAAACGATAGGCTTAGCAGTTTAAAATTTATTTGAAATACATTTTATCGAAAACTCTCAAAATCTATTAGAACTGAATCGTTTCATTATCTTACGAGATTTAACTGGGATTAATTTCTTTAGAATGCCTGCCTGGTTCCAACTTAAGTTATGAGTTATCCTTACGAACATGATCGTGAAAATAGGTCGATTAGATTCCCTTGACCTCAAAACCTCGAAATCTGACTGACGAAAGCCCGATTTACAAACATCGGCTGAAATCAGTCGGAAGTTAGAAATTAACAAAGTTGAGCTTGAGCCTACTTAAAAATGTCTTATTTGAATTTAATAAGGAAATTGGGCAAACATCACAACCTGAATTCAGTATTTATAAAACTATAGAATCAGGGGGCAAATCACGGCATTACTCGATGTAAAATCCCATACAAAATTTTTTGAATTTGTATGGAAACTTTGCTCGATATCGAATGCCGTGATTTGCCCCCAGATTTAGGTATTGTTGTACAAAAATATTAATTTTTATAAATTAATGTAATTTGTTTTTAGTACTAGAAAAATATTTATTAAAAACACCAATATTTTGCCTCTTGTTTATGTGGCTTCTTCACGGACATATAAAATTGTTTAAATAAAAAATTTTTACAATAACCAAAAAATACAAAAATATACAAAAAATTTTCAAAATTAAAATATAAAAAAATGAACAACTTAATAAATACTTATGCACACAAACATAAAATATTATAATACCCAAATATTCAATTTCCGTTTCCGTTCTTATATAATAAATATCTACTCGTATATGCATGAGCAACACTAGCTGTAACTGTTTTAAAATTAATTCTCTTTCGCAAATTATGGCTGATATTGTAATGGAGAAATTACTTGATGTATGTATTGGGGAATTGGCCATTAAGCCAAAAGTTTTGACAAAATATGTTAATAACTTATTTTGCATTATTTCAGATAGCGAAATAGAGATTCTCTTATCAAAATTTGATTCATTTTATTCTGATATTAAATTTACAATTGAGAAGGAATGTGATTTTAAACTTCTATATTTAGATACATTAGTAAGTGATAAGAAGAAATAATAGTTTATTTATAGATTGGTAACAAAAAACCAACTTCTTCAAGTAGAACAATTAACTATTTTTCTAAGCATCCAAAAAGAATTATTATTAATATTATTGAAAGAATATTATCAATAAGATATATTGAATTTCATAGGAAAAATGTAAGCATAATTAAAAATATATTGTATGAGAATAGTTTTCCTAAGTACTTGCTTTGTAAATTAATAAGACAATATATACATATATATAAAAAGAATTTCCAATATTTCTTCTGAACCTAAAATTTATAAATCTTTAACATATGTACATACCTGAAATGTAGGAAAGATTAGGAAAATCTATGATTTATAATAATGAAAAATATAGAATTGCACATGAGAATTGCAAACCCTTAAAATTTTTAATATTTTCGAAAATTCGAACTAAATTTCGAACTTTTCAAAACTATGTCAAAATAATCATGGGCAATAAAATATTGCATTTAGACATGCAAAATCAAGTTTTTAACAACAACCAAATCTCTTAAGCAGAGATTTTCAGATTTCGAAAAACTCATTTTAAAATCACCCACCTGGACCAAATATGTATACAATAAAATTATTAAAAAATTTTAGGCATGCCAAAACTCATGCCTTCCCCAGAATATGCTTTAATTGAATTTTACAAAATCAATTACCAATCAGAGCAACAGTCTGATTATTTAAATTGTTCCCAAGGCGAATTGACTACCAGGTGGTGTTACTATGGCAACTATAACGATATGACGAATTCAGGACAAAATTAAATACATATAAAATAAAAAAGTAAACAAAGTTTTGTTTAAATTTGTTTTTTTAGTAGTTTAACATTTGTGTAGGGCAACTGAAAGGAAGAAAATATAATCAGCTGGCTCAGTAATGCCACCTGACTGTCAATTCGTATTGGTCTTTCCCAACAAATTTATTTCCTGGTTCAACAAAGCACAGTCTCAAATAGTATTTTAAATACGAGTATCAATAAAAATCGCACACAACAAGACCACAAAAAAACAGATTAAAATGTTATGAAACCCCCTTTTAAATGCACAGGTGAAAGGTTCTCAAATGCATATAGCGAAAACAACAACAACAGATTTAAACATAACAAAGGACGTTAGAAATAAAAACAAGCAACAGCAAAAGCAGCAACAATAATATGACTATGAACACCATTTATGAAGCACCATCATCTTCTGGTAAAAGAAATGAGCAACATGTAGAGCGGCCAATGAACTGTATGAACGAATATGTGTTACTGTGTATGATGTTAACATTAAAAACAAAGTATGCAAGTGTGTGTGTGTGTTTCTGTATGTCAGTGCAAAATTTATATTGCAATTTATATTGTTGCTACTTCATCTTCTACTTCGTCATCTTATGTTGGTTGCATTTGCTGATGCTGATGCTGCTGCTGGTACTCGACCAACAATAAATAACAGCTTTTGATTTTCGTTGAAGTTGTTTTAATACTTTGGTTGTGCCAGTATTTATTTATGTTTTTTTTACTCATTCTTGTTGTCGTGTTCTTATTTTGGCTTTCGTTATTGTTGCTACATTTTACTCCCTTTCTTTTCTCTTTTTTTCTTGGGAAACCAAAGTATTGACAGAAAAATGTTGGTTTTATTGTTGTTGTTAATGTTGCAGCAAAGGAAGCCCTTATTTCTATAAAAGCAATTTTTATTGTTAATATGAGCAGGAGTTGAAGGTGGTGTTGATGGTGGTGGCAAGTTAAATAAATGTACATATTGTGTTTAGTGGGTTTTGTTAATGTATTTCTGTTGCTCTTGTTGTTTTTCCTTTTAATTTTTTCCATTTTTTTTTCATTTGTTGCTGCATTTGCTTTTGGTTGTATGTATGTATGCTTGTTTGTTTATTTGCTGTTCTAAATGCCTGCAGCATTTGTATGCATTCAATTTACTTGAGGTGTGTTTGTTAAGAATTTCCTTAAACTTCCTTTTTTGCATCGAAGGTTTTCGTTGACGATAAAAGCGTTTGCTTATGATATTTTTTCTACAAAATGTATTAATACTTTCATATATGGATATGTGCGTACGCATGTACATATGCATGTTTGCATTTATGTACACACATATACATACACATGAAAATGATTGAACAGATTCCTATTTTTGTTAGGAAATCGCAGGATAAAATTTAACATTCATTTCATATGAAAATTTTATTAAAATAGTTTGCCTATTGCGAGTGTTAACATGCCTTTTTGCCTCCCGGGAATCGGGAAAAATATTGTTACATGCCTGGGTACCCAACCGGGAATAAACGATAACACAGTGAGACAAAAAAAAACCTGGGATGTGATATTATTTTTCTAGTAGCTACTGTCGAGTAGATCAAGATGTCATGTCATGTCATTCGAAAGATCTCAGTTTCTTCTTTCCAAATCTAGTAAGAAATTGAAAATCAGATCATTATCAACAAAATTACAGGCTTATAAGTGCGCAAAGGTACAAAAACCGGTTTTTTAACCGTAAATCCGGATTTTGGAGGTGTCCGGCATATTTCACTATTGGAATCTAGTTTTACTCGACAAGCCCTACAAGAAAAATAATATCCGGTCCCAGGTTTTTCTACTTCATTCAATTTTGTAACACTGTGTAATATTAAACAATGTGATTTTTAGAATGATATTATAGTACAAGGTGTCCGCCGGGAAGGTATACTACTTTGTTTCGCCGCCATTTTGGTAAACATTAGACAGTTCATATTTGGCAGTCGTGAAGTAGACACGTGGCAAATTTATTACGGAAAAATATTCGATAAACCAACGTGTTTTAATCGTTGAAACATTTTATCAAAATCAAATGTCGCCCAGAACGTTCAGCGTCATTTGTACTTGTGCGTCCACAACGAAAGTCAGATGGTGCAGAGTCTTCATAGTATTTATCGAGCTTTTCCTTGGTTTGATTGACGGGTTTTTTTTCGCAAAAAATAATGTTTAATGAGCACTCGAAGTTCACTTTTATCCATTTTTAGAAAAATACACGAGGTTGTATGTTTTGAACAGCTGTTAAACGCAAAGTAAATGACGACACTTGCTAAAAATTTGACAGTAGTCTATTAACAGGTGGTACTTGATGGGAACAGTGTTGCATTTCATATAACTACGAGGGAAGTTCGAAAAGTCAAGGACCTATTGATCCGCCCTCGTAATTGTTGTAGTACGCTTAAGTGAATTCTCAGAACATTGTACCTTATTTAGCTTATAAGAGTTGTGAATAATAATTTATTGCAGCGTAGTGGTGTGATCGATTCGACATTTTCCATTTCGAATATTCAAAAGATTAAAAAAATCATTCTTTATTTGAATTGCTTTTAAACTTATGAGACAAAACTATTACAAAACAAAACAAACAAATTAAAATTATAAATAATATAGACATTTCATGTTTTGTCCTGAACTGAAAATTTTACTTCGACAAGTTAAGGACCACGTCGCGTCACATACAGATATGTATACTTAGCTCCACAAGCACATTAATTTACAGTTTGCTAGGTTTCAATTGAACTGAACGTGTGTTTTAAAGTTAAGAACTCTAAAATACAAAATTCTCCATAACCTTAATAAATAACGATTGCTTGAAAAAGGTATGCTGTATTCAGGTAAACAAAATAATCCGTATTTTCCTAAATTTATTATATTTAATGCGCAATTTAACTTTATGTTAATCCACGTTCTTAATACGGTTAATTGGCATAACATATTTGATATTTCTTTTGATTCGGTGTTTCGCTTCTTGTTGTGTAAATAATTTATAATTTGAATTAAACACAAAAATCAAACGTTTTAAATATTTAAAAATAAAAAAGTACAAAAAAATTATTTTAATGTTCAAACCAAGGCAAATTCATAACAGGTAGACTCGCCCCAATTCGCTTTGAAAAATACCTGCCTTCGTTGTCAAAATCAAACGTCAAACACTATATACATATATGTAAATCAAACATAAGGAAATTTTGACAAACAAAACAGATCAAAATGCAAGGAGATGCAAGGAGCAAACAATAATCACCTGAGCTATCAAGAACACTTGTTATGAATTCGCCTTGTGTTCAAACAAAATTAAATTAATTTACATATGTATGTATTTTTATTTTTATTGTTGTTCTTTACGGCTAAAGGCCAAATGTCAAATTGTAAGAAAATAAAAGCTAAACAAAACAGAAAAATTGCCGAAGAAATTGTCATGTGTGAACATAAAAGCAAGTTCAAAAGAAAATCCTGAAAAAGTTGGGCAATTAAAATCGTCGTGTGTGACTTTAGACTTAGGCAACTATACTTAAATTTGCATTAAAAAACTCTGAACAAATTGAAAAAAATAAAAATCTTCTACCGTAAAATGTTTGTGTAGTTACGTTATCTTAATGGTTATGGCTACAAATATAATCGACATAATATTATTATATTATGTATATATGTATGTAGATACGAGGGCAGTTTGATAATTTCGTTAACTGTTATTTATTACTAGACTACTGTGGAATTTTGAGGAAGTTGTGTCTATTATTTTTCTTTTGAAAGCACACAACCACGTTTGTTTTAATGGAAATGAAAAAAAGTTAATTTCGTGGTCAGATTAAACATTATTTTTTAGGTAAAAAACCATCACCGAAACCAAAGAAAGACTCTGCACCACCAGTTAAAATTATTAAAAAGTGGTTTACTGAGTTTCGTTGTTGTCGCACCAGCACAAATTATGTCAAATGTACAGTTTGCCCAAAAGAGGGCGTCGCGACAGAAAAAGCCGATAAAATCCATTGAAATGGTATTGAGCGATCCGCGGAATGGTTGCTGTGATTGCTCACACTGCTCCAAAAACTCAGCAAACGCGGTTACTATCGCAAAAATCCATGAATTGGGACACAAACTGCTAGCACATAAAGGATAATTTTTGGATTTAGCACCTTCTGACTATTTCCTGTTTACAAATTTTAAGAAATGGTAAGAGATTTGGGTCAAACGAAAACGTTATCATTGGTTATGATTGAAACAAAGGCCTATTTTGAGGGTCTTCAAAAATCGTATTGTTATTTGGAGGGAACGAAAAAACTAGAAAGGCGCTTGGCTAAATGTGTCGAGCTTTAAAGCAGACTGTGTTCAGAAAAAATTATTTTTTTTGCTGAAAAAATTTTTTCTCCAGAAAGTCACGGCATTGTCAAACTGCCCTCGTATATGTCAAAAACACATTTAAATTTATATTTAGTTAAATTATACTCACTCACATTAAATATAATAATTATTATATTATTACACGCACAGATATGGATGTCGTCTCTCTATCTCTCTCTCTCTCTCTCTCTTGTGTCTATATCTCCTCTCTCCGTCTGTTTCAGCTAACAGTTTTTACTATAAAAAGATGCACACGCTTGCAAACACATTCATTTATATCGAAGTGAGAGTCCTTGAAATCAAGCCCGCAAAGTTATTTATTATGTGTTAAAACAATGAAACAAGCTGACTGAGGCGATGACCACAATGAAATGTAAGAAGTCAGACGAAGGAATAATAGTTAAATAATAGTTAATATTTTTAGGCTCCCAGTATGCTTTGTTAATTCTTCAACAGAAATAGCGGTCTTGATTTTTCCGAGTATCGTTTTTTTTCTTTTACTGAAATTGTTAATGAAAAAAAAAGATTCCTTAATTATTTATAATTACAATAATTATTAAATTTATTTATTCACATTATTGTTATTTCTGTTTTTAGCAAATCATGGCACGTAACGTTTAATTTTTAGTATAATTGGGAAATTTAATATTTTCATATTTGTGTTAATTTTTTGTTGGGTTTTATTGTTTATTTTATTCTTGTAATTATTATGACATTATTGATAAATAAATATTATTTAATTTTAACATTTGCGAAAAGTTGTGTAAATCTTTTCTTTTCAAATCGAATAGATTTAAAAAATAGGGCCGTTTAATAAAAATCAAGAAATATGTATGTACATATATAAAAAGAACTTCAATAAATAAAGCTAAAAATTCTTGGGAATGGCCGGCAAGCCTAACTATGACGAAAATACATGTAATTCACCATTCTAATCGAAAGTTCTTGTAATTCAGTAAAATGCTTTTCCAGAAAACGAGAAATGATCTGTATTTTTTTCTTGCACCATGAAACCATTATTAGTTTTTAAAGTGAACTTCATAAAGACTTCTTCTATTATACCCCTTTTAAAAAGTAAAATTTCCCTTACTTTGATAATTTTTTTTAATTCTCTTTCATCAAGTTTAGGTTGTACAGGCTGTCGATTTCAAGCAACCGGCCCACTTGGGTCCAGGGGAATAGGTCCCTTTGTCAAGTTTAGTTTCACAAATTTTGTCGAAATGCACCAACAGTATCCGACCGAAAATGGTATACAACTCTCATGTATGGGCCGGTGCTTCAAAGTCTATTTTGAAGATACTGGACCGGGTACAGGAGAGGCCGAAGAAGTTCATCGGTGATGACAGTAGGATAGCCGCCAACTCTATTGACTCACTGGAGCATCGTTACTACAATAGAATGTGCTCTATTGAAATCAGGGAACTTGTTCCCGAAACCCGCTCATTTTTACGAACAGCACGTTCTTCGTTAAGAGCGCATCCATTTGTGGTTGATATGCCAGTGGATCGCACTACGCATTACAGAGAAAATTCGTTCTTTAGCCGAACAGTTCGCATGTGGAATAAACTTCCTGTGGAGGTCTTTCCTGTTAATTTCAGTATGGGAAGGTTCAAATCGAACGTCCACAAACACTACTCTCTTTATCCTCCTTCCCATAATCAATTTTCCTAGTTCCGCCACAATGCATTGCATATGTGGGGGTCATCCCCTGAGTGCTGCTCCAAGTTAAAAAAAACTGTAGTAGTCAACAGGTAGAAGCTGCAAACAAAACAGAACGAATTTGCGAGTGCAAGAGTGTTTCTCTCTCTTACATAAAGACTTTGCAAAGTGACACATATAAAGTTTGTATATTTTCGGGAGCAGCAAATAATATAAATATTTATTTTACAAGTAGTATTCTCATTTTTTTAATCTTTTAATTTCTGAAATAGGACTTTTAGAGAAAAAATAAAAATTTCACTATTATTTATTATCTCCAAACTTTGTGCAAAAAAATCCTGAAATCATTTTGGCATGAGTTTAGCCCCTTTAGACAGCGATACATCGACGGTGCGAGTGGGTTTCGGTTTCAATATTTTCGCTTCTATATATCAAATAGACTCGCATGCATCGATTCCGCTTATTGTTCTTGATGTTTGTTTCTAACCGTTACTTGAATTTTTTGCGAAATTCTTGCGTCACATTTTAGTTTTGTCAAAATGAGCAGCAGACGTAAGTTGTGTTTTCAATTGCAAATCTAATCGTACTAATCGTTATTTAATTTAAAAAACTAGTGAATCCAGCGGCCGACTCAATCGACTGCATTCTAGAAATTCATATTAAACATTTACATAAATACATACGATAAAATACAAAAACAAAACACATTCGAAATAAACAACTTAAAACTCTGACTCATTTCTATGTAAAAGCAAATTGGACAAACACACATGCACACTTTGTTTATTTTTCAAGTTCAAGCTGATACATGCATGTGTAATAATTGTGTATGTGTTAGTAGAAACTTTAAACGTTTATAGCTCCCAAAATATCCAACCGATTTATATAAAATTAAGATCGGTTCAGTATTACGACCGTAGATGGGATTTAAAAAATGTGTTTGCCTATTAATAAAAAAATAACATAAATTTGACTGTTTTAAACCAATTGAAATAAATCATTTGACGCAAAAAAAGCGTTTTGGCTAAAAATTTTACACAGATGCATCAATTGTGCGTATCCTGAAAATCCTTGAAGGATATAAAAATGATGCAACGTAATATTCCAAAAGTTATGAAAAAATTCCCGGTAGTTTAGCGTCAGATCTGAGAGGGTTAGGGGATTTGTCCCCGATTCGGGGATTTTATTTCGTATTTGGGCTGGAAATTTTGGGTATGAAATATTCCGGTTGAACTTTATTATTCTTGATGCTTTTTTTATTTTCGTGTCAAAATCTTTGTTATATATTTTTAATCAAGGTTGCGAGAGACTATTAAATTGTTCGGTGTTTTGTCAAAATTGCATAACATTTGACACAAGTTGTAGTCGAACAATTCTATACTGGATATAAGATAAATCTTATCATATGACAACATTGTCATGTCAGGCTTTGCATGTTAAAAAAGTTTAAAATTAACTTTGCGTGTTAAAAAAAAGAGTTAATGGTGGCGCCTGAAGGCATTCAATTTTTTGTGTTTTGTGTGGAATATACAAAATAAACTAAATCGGAATGAGTTGTAATAAAATAGTATGGAAGGATAGCGCTGCACTTTTTTTTTGAGAGACGGGTTTTCAGATCATTATAAATCGTTAGAAAACGGTGTAAAATACGTCAGTCACGTACATATAATATACATACATATAAAGCTTAACAAAAATGTGTTCTAGTTAACGTGACCATACGTCCCGTTTTGAACGGGACCGTCCCGTTTTCAGATACTTTCTCCCGTTGTCACCGACAACAACTCGAGGACGCAAAAATGTCCCGTTTTCAGAAATTCGAAAAATGAGATTGTTGATTTGTTCAAAAATGTAGGAAAAAATCTTCAAATTCTTCAAAGATATTTTTTTTAATATACATATGTCTGTTAAAATACATCACAAGTCTATCTGAAAAATAATTCCATCGATATAATATTGAAAACGATTTAACTGAATTTGGTTGAATCAATTCATGGTACATAAACTTAAATTATTGTTCTTAAAAAGGAAAAAATAAGAATACGTTGCGTATAATCAAAAAGAAGTGTGGCACTCGGGGAGTGCCGCGGCAAAGCTATTGCATAGTATTTTTTATCAACTTATGCAATTATAATTATTTATTTATGCACTATTTTGTCTTTGATATTAATTCAAGTTTTTTCTTTAATATTAATTCAAGTTACACTTTTTGAGCGTGGTGAATTTCTAGATTCGGTCGCCGCGCTCAAAGCCCGCGATAAAAGCTATGCAATAGTTTAATAAAACAAAAAAACATTGCAAAAAATATAAATTGCAATTCTATTAATTTGCTTGGTTAACCGAAAATGCAGCAATACAGAAATCATCTTCGGGAATTAAAATTGACAAATTAAAAGAGAATTTGTTTCAGAAAGAGACAACCCACTTTCACCCATGTTCAGTCCGTGGTTTACTTGAAAAATTAAAAAAAAGATTGTTACACCGATATTGACTAGAATTTTGTGAAAATTAAGACTAAAGAATTTTATAAAACTACTGGACTGTTTATACCAAAGATTTAGAACAACTTAATTGGGCAAATTTAACAGAAATTTTAAAAAGTTCTAGATATATTGATCGTAAAAGAACATATGGATTGCAATAAAGATACGGAAGTATTCGAAGAATATTCACTCTTATCTAAATACGTAACACCGCAGAAAATTGATGAATGGAATCAACAAGATATTTCTACGAAAAATCGTTGTGTGGAAGTATTTAAACATTTTAAAAGCAATTACCTAAACCATGCAAATTTTCAAATTATAGTTGAATATATTTTTTGTTTACCTGATACAAATGCGCCGGTTGAACGTGTATCTTCTTTGATGCACAAGTTGTGGACCGAAGATAAAACTCAATTAAGGGTATCAGTGTATAAACAGAATATAACGATTTATAAACAATTTATTTGTAGTGCAACATAAAATAAATAATGCCATTCACTATGGACAAATAAAATATTATTATATTATCTTATGCATTTCCAATTCATATAACCGAACCCATCAGATATATTTGATGTTCTGTTTTCAGGTAAAAAAAAATATGATCACTTTAATTATAGTCCAGACAAATAACGGATTATTCGTAAAATGGAAGCTAAGCAGCTGAGATATCAGAGCTTAAAGGTCAGAAAAATCGGGATTTCGTTAATATCTGCTTTCATTTCTCAAATACGACCTTTTGAAGCTTTAAAGCTATTACAAAAGTTGAAGCGCGTAAAATTTCCTATAAATTTCTTATACAGCATCATTGTGTACGATCAATAATTTTTGAGATACAGCACGAAGTGCAGAA
This sequence comes from Gymnocheta viridis, assembly GCA_956483585.1. NCBI lineage: Eukaryota > Metazoa > Arthropoda > Insecta > Diptera > Tachinidae > Gymnocheta > Gymnocheta viridis. The sequence continues at coordinate 84,948,910 of OY101440.1, read as the reverse complement.
TCCGTTAAGCCGTAAAATTCAAATGAAAATTCAACTTTTTTACGTAATTAAGTTTTTTCAACTTTATTTGGTTTTCTTGGTTGTCACACGACGAAATGTTCTTTCAAATTTTAAATTATAAATTTTCATTCCATAGAGTGTCTCAAATTGCATTCAAGAAAACATCTGATGCAGTTTTTTCATCCAAATTTTTCATTGTACAGTCAAATTGTTTTGTGTTCTCTTGTTTCTTTTATTATAAATAAAAAAATTGTTTAATTTTGTAACCAAAATATTACAAAAATTAAAGAAATTTATTAAAGGCCAACTATGGGAAACTTATAGTTTGGCGAAAAGAGTCAAGGATTTAATAAATCGGAATTGAATTGATTACCGATGCCCTTTGATGAAATGTATAATTAAGAATAAAATGGCGTCTCGAATAAGAAGACTCTCAGGAAGGGAAACCTGGATTATGGGAGGAAAATAAAAATACATTTTCTCTTCGAAGGAACTTACATTGATAAAGTTTTATTTCAATTTATTTACAAAGAAAAAATTTAGTATTGCTAGATGAATCCTTGTGGTCTTCTTGAGTACTCGGCGACTGTAATGTAAGTGACCTATCACAACCAAATTATCATTCATATGACCACAAGATTCGTTAAAATAATTTCGTTAAGTTTTGTTAAAGGAGATAATTCACCATCAATAATTCACAATTCATTGGTACGAAGAGATGGCAATATTGACTTATTCCAAAATAATAATATTTAAAAAAAACGATACAATTCAACTAGATATAAATTGCCACGTTTGGAACGAAAAGTATTTATATATTTACGATAATTTCCGTGAGCTAGAATGGCTTTAAACAATAATATTAAAAAGGAAACAATTTTAAGTTGTTTTCTTGATTGCATGTTGCTAAAAAAATTTCTTTAAATTTTCGTAGTCTGTCACAGCTTTGAATTTTTGTGAATTTTGACAAGCAGTATGTGTAAAAATCTTGATTGAGAATTGAAAAATAATTTAATAGTGTGACTGCAGCGTTAATCGAAAGTTATTAATCTGGCTCGAGTTCAAGGACTGAATTTGGAATATTCAATAACATTTTTTTTGATAAATATTATTAAAAAATGTGAACAAGGAGAACATAATTACACTTGCATAACACAACAGTATTCTTTTCGGCAATCGCTAAAACATCATCATTACCGTTCATGTGTCTGTCTGTTTGTTTGTTTGTTTGTTTGTTTATGTGCTAGAAGTTAGTAATATCAATTACATATGGGCATTTCCACAGAAAGGTCTTGTATGTGTTTATAAGGACGTACCCTACTAGCATTTGGAAGATTGTTTTATCAAAAATCACCTAACTAAGTCTTCCTCGAGTACTTTTGATGATTAAAAACTGATTAATCACTTGCGCTCTTGAAAAAAGATTTGAAAATGATTCGTGCTTATTCTTTGAAAAAGTAATTTATTGAAAATACAACAACAAAACAAACATCAATCGAAAATGGATCATACAGGTTTTTAAAATATGTCTGTTTTGAAGTTATTTATGAATTATATTTTGTTCATCTAGACTCGCAAACGATCAGAAATACGACTAAAAAATTACTCATAAATGATTCGCAAACGATTAAAAAAAAATTAGTCCAAAAAGACTGTTAGACGACTAAGAAATGAGTCGAAAAGGACTCGAAAATAATTAGAAATACTAAAAAATGACACTCGAAAAAGACTCGCAAATCATTAAAAATATGAGTCATAAATGAGTCGAAACTGATCAGAAAAGCGGGTAATAAGAGACTCCTCAAGAAGAGTGGCGGGTAGAGTAAAATTTTTTCGCGAGAAAACAATCATTTATGATCAGAAAATGAGCTCATATATGCCTATTATAATCGCGCAGAGGAGTCATAAATGACTCGAATATGATCAATGATGTATTTGTATTGATTGTATGTGGTTTGTTATTGTATATTTTTCATAGAATATTGTGCACTGTGGCTCGTATATTGCAATGTTAAGTTTATCTTCAAAATATATTTATGTACATACCTTTGTGCATACATACCTATATACATATCTATGTTCGAGCACTTATATGTAAGTATGTATGTAATAAGATCAATGGAAATAAAGTCAATTGAAAAAAAGCTTAATTTAAAGAATAATCGAAAAATTATATATTTAATTTTTTTGTTTTTTATTTTCAGTTTTTCAAAATGTTATTTATACAGTTATTTAGTTCCTTAAAAATGTGTTTCTTTATATCAAAAAAAATTACTTATAAACATTAATCAAAAAAAATATTTTAGGATAGCTTGTCAATTATTTCTTTGCTTTTATGTCTTAAAAATCATAAAATTAAATTAAAGCAACACTGTATGAAGAAAAAGAAGTAAAATTTTAGTGATTCATAGAAATATTAATCCTTTCGACCACCTTCAAGTTTGAAATAATCAAATATAACTTTTCTTGCACGATTTTTTTATACGAAGGCCGCCGGAACATATGTACCGTGTAAAAACAGGATTGGGTGTACTCGTACATATGTACAAAACTTTAACTGCCGGTTTTTATAAAATGAAAACAAACTTGTGAGTGAGAATTAATATTGAAAACAACAATGAAATACGAAAAATTGTATTTGTTGTCAATATAAATTTTCACTCACAATTTTGTTTTCATTTTATAAAAGCAGGCAGTAAATTTCATTTAAAATACAAGATAATTTACATATATTTTCGTTAAGAATTTTTAATTGTATTCAATGGAAAAATTTAATTTTAACTACAAAATTTTAAATCGCATGATACATATCTATGTACAATGTACATATGGGCAAATCCTGCGTGACGACGCTACATTCGTACTCATTTTCACATAATATATAAAAATTTTTTGTTCTTTCAAAAGGGGTACCTTCAACTTATGCATGGTGTTTAGTGGGATATACATACATACTTCATATATAGCGTACTTTCGAATGGCATAAAAAATAATTTTTTTCCAGGTATTTGTTGCGAAATAATTGATCACAAAGTTTTGTGACGCACGCTATAAAAACCGGAAGTAACTTTGAAATTTAAAGTGTGTTTTCGTAATTTTTAGAGAAATTAAGCATAATAAGGGACATAAAATATAGCTCCTAAAAGAAAGATGAATAAAATGGAATTCTAAAATAACTTATTTGCAGCAAAAAAATGTTGTCGTTTTTTTTATAAAAATACGTGGACCCTTTGTAACGCCCGCTACATTTTTTCCATTCTTTTTTCTACTCTGAAATTTCATACATCATTTTAATGTTTCCAAAATAGTAAAGACAATTTTTTTTCACTAAAATTTAAGTGAATTCAATTTATAAAAATACGGCTTTCGATCGGGTCATCTCCATTAACACTAAAATAATGATATGAATAACTAAAAAGTGTTAATTTCTGGTATGAAATTATCCGATCTGAGGTAGGGTAGGATTTGGTAATAATTTGTGCATTAATGATAATTGAACTACATTTATTTTATTTCTAATATTCCTTTAAAAATATAAAATATAAAAAATAAGTTGGATCAATTTAAAAAAAATGTTCGTTGGTGGCCTGTTTCTGGGACTTGTCCATATATCAAAATTGAAAAATTTTATTTTACAACTAGCAAATTGTTTCAGAAAAATATATTTCTCAGTTAAACATAATTTTCCTCTTTTATTGCAGAATTTTCTAATTGTATATTAGATTTTTCTATTTGCATTCAGAAATTTTAATGTATAAATACTTACAGATTGTGTTTTTTTCGTGAGTATTTTTTCCACTCACGTGAGCGTAACATTTTGTATCGTGAGCGTGCATGAGCGTGAGTGAAAAGTCACTCACGATCCCATCTCTAATGTACACACATTAAATAAATTTGTTTTGATTCTTGTACACAATTCGTTTAATAAATAGAGCCCAATTAGTATTATGTCAACTAAGTCTATCTCTTAAAGGCTTTTCAATAATTACAATAGAATAATAGTAACTCTCGTATTGTTTTCTCATAAATGATTTTTATAAATAAAACTTGAATTCGCATACAAGCAGCAACAACTAAAAAGGTATGAATGTCCATGAAATACACATGAACACTGTCGTTACCCTGAAGGAAGCATGTGGTTAAGTATATCCATGTCAATATTTTTGTCAACAACTATGGTCTCTTTCTGGCGACACTGTCAACAAATCGTTTTTTTTTATAGGTAAAGCAAATGTTTGACGGTTAAAAACAAATCATTAATTCAAAACGAAACGAAGTCCCTTTTATGTTATTTAACAATAAGAAAAGTATACCTCAAAGAAGACTGTAGTATATTTTATACCTTATTTTAATTTTAAATATTATTTTAAATAAATTAAAGTAAAATAGTATTGGTGACATCGTTAGTAGAACTTTAAGATTGACATTTCCTGCAGGTGGTGACAGCGTCTATAGTGAATCAGTACAGTTTTACTACGGACATTTCCCAGGGTATGGTGATAATGTCAATAGTAAGTCAGTACAATTTTACGATCGACATTTTCTCCATATGGTCCCACAAGAACAACGTAGTCAGTATTGACGCAGTCTACTGGTAGATACAAGCCTGTAGGACAAGCCTGTGTTAAATGTCAATAGTAGATAGCATTAGTTGGGGTGCAATTAATCAGTAGTACTGGTGACATCGTCAATAGATAATCAGTATAATTTCACGATTGACATTTCCCGCAGGGTATGTTCTGTCATTTAGGTTGGAATTAATTAACTTTTCTTTGTTCCTTTCTGCATAAAATGTTGTGAACTTAATATAAATTAGCTTGGATTAAAAATTACATTAAATATTTGTGGAATTCAAGAAAAAAAATTATCTGGCCTGACTACATGACAACACAAGTGCACGTACGTTTTCATACGACAAATCATTTCAGATTTTATAGTATTTTCAAACACTTACCACGTAGCACTATTAGCTTTAAGGATATTCTTACTTCGGCATAAACTGTTTATACTTTGCGTTTTGTTCTCAGGAAAACAATAAACGAAAAATATGTATATATGTATATACGTATATTATTATTATTATTATTATTATTATCTTTTTTTTATTATATTATAGTTGACTTTTGTGTTAACTGGGATGAAATTAAAAATTAAACTTTTGTTTTGAATTATTTCTTAATATCAAAAGGAATGAAAAATGAACACAGGATATGTATAAATTGTTTGGGCAAAAATGTTATTACGCACTAATTTGATACACACATATTCATTTATATGTATAAATTTTAAATTATGTATTTTCTTTTTTTCTTTTTAGGGATAAAAAACTTTTAATCATTAGTGAATGCGTGATTGGAAAATTATGTTTTTGTGTATTTTTTTTAATTAAACTTTTTTCTTTCTTTAAGAACAAAACTAAAATTAAATCTTTTCAAGTTAAGCAAAATATAGCAACCGTTTAGCACAAAGGATGTACTCTTTCTGAATGCCTGAAAATATGCAATAGAATTCTATTGCACAGAGTGCGAAAAATTACCAACCAAACTGTTTGCACTTGCTTTTCCTTTTATTCTCATTTTTTTAAATTTGACATTAAAAAAAAATCCTTAAAGTTCTAGATATGCTCTCTCGAATATGAATGTGTAAGAATTTCACTTACAAAAACTATTCCCATCACCATTGGAAAATTGCAATAACTAAAAACATTGACGGCGAATTGTGCGCTCTTTGTTAAAACTCTTCTAGAGAATAAAGCTCATTTCTAAAAATCCGAATGGAAATTGCTACTCATGTTTTAAAAACATTGCTCTTTATCTCGAAAAAATCTCTGCTAGAAAAACCACCCAATTAAACCTCCCCATCATCTGCACAAACGATTTGCAACCCTGCATCCCTTTTCATGTTTTTTTTAAACACTGTATTTTGGTTTGGGTTTATTTTTTTTATTTTTTTCTAACCCGAAAATGTATTTTTTGTTTATTATCTTGTTTTGTGTTTTGTTTTTTAATTCACCCTCTCCTCGCCCCAAAAATATTTTCAGATAATATTTTGTTGACTTTTCATGCTATTTTCATGTTGGTTGCAAAAGTGTTTAACTTTTAAAAATTTTTCTAGTGACTGTAAATGATGGGTTTTATTTCTTTTTTAGTTTTATTAAAAGGGTGAGTTTATTAAATAAAAAAAAGTACAGATATTATTTTTATAAGTTTCTTTAAACCACTACAAATGAAATTTTAATAGATTCGCAGTGGTGTTTTAAAGAGCTATTTTAAATTTTAGTTAACCTCCTTTGATGCTGTGCTGCAGAGTTGCCAGTTGGTGGGTCTTTCCCCTAGATATGGGAGTTTTTATTTAATTTAAAGGAAAATTTGCGGTGTGAAAATGTGGAGGGGGGTGGTGGATGCAAACTTGTTTGGTAAAAATTTATATTTATTTAGGGGTTTTCGGGGATTTCCGCAAAAAAAGAAATTTTTTTAATATCACCCTGATTATGTTCCTACATATGTCCAGATAAGAAAAACATGAACATTTTTGGCAGGGTTGCACCCTTTTCACAAAATCCTGCAAATGAGAACACAAACTGAGACATATCTGTTTTTTTTTCGTTTTTTTTTTTAAAGAGAAGTAAGTCAGGCAATTAGTATGACTACCAACCAGTAGGTGTGTTACCTTCTTTGGGAAAGGGATAGTGAGAGAGGACAGATGGTGAAAGTGAGAATGCTTAATTTTTTCACTGTTTTACAGCTCTGATGTTGTGCATTATGTTAGTTTGTAAATCAGTGTTACAGCGCCTCTGCTGTAAAGTAAGCGCATTAAATGTGTTTTATCGAATAATTAATACACTAATTTACCGGTAAACTTTCATTCAAACGTTTTGTAAGTTTACTAGATTGACGCTTGCGAAAATTTCACATATTCAGTGCTCCGTTTCGTAATAAAAAATTTACTTATTTTTTAGTTTTTAAATTAAAAAAAATTAGCAATTCCCATAAGAAAATCATTAATTACTTATTTTCGTCATTAGAGGAAAAGATTGTCGGCAAAATGACGTTCAAACACATATTTTGGTACAAACAAAGAAACGCCTTTAACACTAGAGTATTTACAACTAAAAACTACATCATAACAAGATTAGGTTAGTTGAGGAAGGATAGTGCCAGCGATATTTCCACTCGGAGACCTTGAGAGGTCTATTGCGAACCTCCTCATAAACAAAAAAATTATCACAGAGAGAGAGAGAGAGAGAGAGAAAAAAATGTAAGAAACATAGCGAAGAGAAACGAAAGAAAATAAAAAAAGAGTAAAAGAGTAAGAAAACTGCTCGCGCTACAAAGAACAGAACGACAACCCAATTAACAAGCCGCCATCTGTCTACCTGGCATTTAGCCGCTGAACAATTATTGGCTACTGCCATCCGTAATGCCGTCCAACGTCGTTGTCAATCGGTAATTCCCTCAACACCCATCTAAAACATTTCCACGGATGTAAGTACACATTCATATTACACTAATCTTATCACTGCACATGGCCAAAACGCTTTCCTTCTTCAGAATTTGGTTCATCAACTGCAGCTGCTACTGCTGTGATATGAATTTAGTTTTATATGTTTTAATCTCGTTAATTTAATTTTAATTTTTCTTTGTTTTCACAAATAAATTTTTATTTTTTGTAAATTTTCAACTTGAATGTAAACAAAAGAAATACATAAATAAATTTTGACATCCAACTATAGTTCGCCTTGAATAAAACTAAAAAAAAGTTATCAGCTGCGCTATCAAGTCCACCTGTTATGAATTCGCCTTGATATTTACTCCTTTAGCCTTGTATATTAAATGCCTATAATTCTGTGCTATCTGTTCTGTTTATCAACTATAAAATTAGTTCTTAAATCTGATGGTACATTAATTATCTGTAACATCTCTAACATATATCGATGTTATTTCAATATTTGTATGTTTGACACTTCCTTTCAGAACTTTTTCGCATAGTTAATTGAGTAATGAAATACAAAGATCATACTCTAAGAAATTAACTTACTTAGCTTGATTACATATGCCACTAACAGTTCGAAAAACTCATCATACTCACACTTTCTTCGCAATGTAGCTAAAACAGCAACAGTAAATTTTGCATTCTAATCAAAATTTGGCATTTGCATGCATTAAATGTCAAAATGATAAACAATGTTACCCTGTTAAACATTTAATGCGAATTTGATGGATTACTGTAAAACTGAATAATTAAGACTTTTTTCTTCAAATGCACATACAAAAAGCAAGTGTGTTAATTTTGGAGCATTAAAGTAATAATAATAAATGTTAACCGTTAATTAATGATTTAACTCTATTTTTAACTATATTTTGTAAACAAAACAAAGAGTTAAAATTAAAGCAGATGGCAAGAGATTCGACTATTTGGAAAAAAAATTTCGTTACTACGCCACTAGACCTAATTCTGTTTTTCCACAGTCTTTTTTACAGGGTTTTGATTTAACACGGTTTGAAAAAATTAAATTAAAAAATTATAAATTTTTTTACACGATTTTATTCCATTTAGCACGATTCAAAGTAACACAACACAAAAAACACAATTAGGTGTACTTGCACGTGTTAAGCATAAGATATGCATAAATAGTTCACAAGCTCTCTAGCCAGTAAAACGAATTGTTGCAATTGCAATGACAAAACTAAGTTTTTTGCCATTTCAATTAAAAGCGAAATTAAAATTTTAAAAACTTTCTAAGATTCTAATGAAAAATATAAAACAAATTGCTTTTAAATTTCATAAATTTCTGTAAACTTTATTACTTAAAGAATGAGCATGTACTCGTATTTTAAAAAATGCCTAAATAAAATATCTTCTAAATAATCACCCTTATTCCAGTTGGCGACATCGACGTCACGTTAACACAATACCAAAAAATTTGAGGAAACTTTTTTTGTAAAATATAAATATATATTTTACAATGTGCAGACGAGGCAAGCGTTGGATCATCCGAACCATGTTGCTTCGTGTGTAATTTTGTTGTACATTGAAAATCGTGTTGCCGTAATTTCCATCTGAAATAAAATATTTTGATATTTTATGTTGGTGCGACGGTTTCCCCGTGTGTATCGTTGAATACTTTTTTACTAGTTTACTTTGTTGAGAGCAATCACACTCAGATTGACGCTTAGATTTCCCGTGTGTGCCAAACAAGCAGAAGAGATTGATTCAAAGATTATCTTAATTTTACTAAACTTAATATTTTTTATGAAGATCAATTAAAATTTAATAAACCAAAATAAGCATTTTTATAAATACAAAAGAAAAATAATATGGTGAAACTCACACAAAAGGACATAGAAATAGAACATGGCACTAAAGTGAAAAAACAAACATAAAATGACAGAAATGTGAAATCTTTAAAATACTATTCGTTATAATTTTTGAACCATTTAATAAAATTAGGTTAGTAACCAAAGTAAATTTATTCAAGTATATACAACTATACAACAAAAATATGTGATACATCGTGTGTTTGTCAAACTGAATATAAAACAAAATAAACAACATGGAATTTGTTTGACAGTCAGACGATTTTAAGTTTTTGTTAGAGAGATGCATATAATTGAATAAATTTACTTTGTTGGTAACTATATATGTATGTATGTATGTATGTATGTATGTATGTATGTATTGCTTTCATCAAGGGATTAAGTTTTTATGCGCAAATCAATTGCTTCGCCTCCTTCTAAATCAAGATCCGTAGGAGTGTCATTTAGCTCTAACAACTCACCATCAAAACTGTAATAAGAGTAATAATGTTTGTTCTTCAATTGTATATCAAATTAAAATAGTTTTTTAGTTTTAGTATAATTTACCTCAACTTTAACTGATCTACACCAACATTTAATTCTTCTGCACATTTTATATATAAAATGCGGAATTTATCAGTTTTCATAATGTTTATTTGTAGAGGTCGCTTCCATTTATCCGATTGAATTTTAAGACTGATTTGATTAGCATCACGTCTTTTACCGGCTGCCGCTACAGCCCTTGGTGAATGGAAATGATCTGTTAGAACTCGGCCATCTACAAAATAGTTCATTCTTTAATATCTTGCTCACTAAAATTGTTAACTAATATGCTTTTAATTAGTTTTTTTTTGAAATAAAGTTTTAAATTAAATACATGAGATGTTTTTTGAGTTTGATTCAATTTATAATATGATATTATTTATGATAAATTCACTGAAACAAGTTTCATAATTTCATTTATATGTTTATTTTTACCACAATGTAATGCCCTTACATTTGTAAACGATCCACCATATTAAGCCATAACGTCTAGATATATATGTTGGTGATTCTTTTTTTCTCACCGTCACGTCACGTATGCTCACGAATCATCAATTTATTTATCACACCCAACAAATTTTAAAATGTTCACGGTCACGCACGCACTTTAAATCAACACGTTCACGCAATACCCCTTGTCGCCAAAACTATGGCAAACGACAATTTTTTATACAAAATTAATCATTAGAAATTTATTTTCTTAAACAGTCGAGCTTAAGAAAATGAAAAAAGCAATGAAATTTGCTTAAGGTTTGATAAGCAAAAAAGTATATAAAGCGTGGTGCGTGACTTGCAGATTATAACGCGCTAAAAGCTTAAACGCATAAAACGAGTGCCGCGTCAACGCATGCTAAGTAGCTCATCCTTTAGTACGGGATCTATTATTTATTTTTATGTAGACAAATATTTTTCCATATTTTGTGCATAAAACTTAAAACAATTAAAAAAAATAATAAATTAAATGAAATATTGTAGCAAATGTAGTGCAATATACATATGTATGCTATACTATAATTTTTTTAAAGAAGTCGAAAGAACACTTTGTGCTCTCATCAAAATTAGACATAGTGCATCATCCTACTTAAAAGTTGTGAGAAAAAATGTTCAGTTATCGAAATAACACATCCATATACTTGAATTTTAGACCAAGGAGCACAACAATTCACAAAAGGTTTCGTTTAAAGTAAAAACAACATACATTTCGCCGCCACATGCTTATTTATACAAGTATTTCATATAGAATGCATAATTAAAGAAGATATTTAGTACAATTAGGGTCGAAGAAGTGAATATACAGCTCAATCCAGTTTCTTAAACTTGTAGTATTTTTTCCTTATTTTGTGTGTCACAGAGTTCTATGCCGTGAGCCGTATTAGGTATACTTCAAATTTTCATAGTCTATATATGTATATGGCCTTATTCACAAACGATTAATAAAGTTATTGTAGGTTTAATGTTGGATTTTTATATGGGAAACCCGGTTTTAAAGCACACATTAACTTTATTAATCGTTTGTGAATAAGGCCAATAGTATATATGTACTTGTTTGTTCACAATAGACCTCTAATCTATCTATATATTTAATACAACCGCTAGAACTACAAATAATGAAAATTAAAATTAGATGATAGAAATGGAAAAAAGCAACAAACGGAAATGAATCGACACAGCAGAAAAAAATAGAAAAAAATGTAAACCTAAAAAATGTCTATAAAAAATTCAACAATACAAAAAAATCGACAAAACTGAAAAAAAACGTAGTAACGAAAAATAAAAAAACTTACGAAACGGAAAATAGATGTCAATTGTTTTGTATCAGAGAACAACAAAATCTGATTGCAAAAATATTCATAATTAACTTCCTAAAAACATGCCTTTGTGTTCAAACAACCAAACTTGTTCAAACACATATATCCACTGCTGCTATTTAATCATTCCAATCATGCGATTTTCTGAGATTTTAATCATGTGCCGCATCAGACTCAGTTCGCATCAGTTCGGGGGTTTGATCGTTTGGCTCAACGATGATTATCATGATGAAGAATAAAATACAAAAAGCAAAAATGAGGGCGCATGGTTGTATTCATATTATATTCACCCTTATTCCAGTTGGCGACATCGACGTCACGTCAACACAATACCAAAAAATTGGAGGCAGTACAATTGCATTCAGAACTACTACTATACAAATTCTATTAATCGAATCAGGAGTTCCCTCGTTGGAGCGAAAAATCTCTGAATTACACAACAGATTGCTTCTTAAAGTATTCTCTATTAATAATTCTATCATAGACGCAAACGTCGCATCCATTATGGCATCAACAAAATACCATAAAGTTAAATCATCTGTAAATTGATGATAGATAGTTAATGGCAACATACTTACCTGCAAAGATAAACTCTTTAAATACAACTCAAAGCACGCAACATGGCTATTTGACAACAATTTGTGTAATATGTCCCTGTCGTCCTTCAGGAAACAAAGCACATCTAATGAAATATATCTACAGTTGTACAATGAGCCTAAGGTATCTCTTGGCGGATCTAACTGGCAACATCTTTTTACCGATGCATCAAAAGAAAATGTAGCATACGCTGTCGTTGATAAAACCGATAATATACTCTTAACTAAGTCGCTATCCAACACATCCTCCATCTTTACAGCAGAGGCCAGCCGCTGGGATTATCCAAGCGTTATATATAGAAATCAAAACCAAAGAAAAACTACCTTATCTTTTCCGATAGCCAGTCCGTATTATCAGCCATCAATAATCCATCTAATGTTAAATGGCAAACGTTAAACAAAATTCGAGATCTGCTTATACTCTTAAAACAAAATGAAAATAGTATGGGTACCGGGTCACGTTGGTATAAGGGTGATTACCTAGCTAATTCAGCTGCCTAACGAGGATGCTTCGCGCTTAATCTCAGAGATAAAATAGCGGAAAAAATTACCTTCGTAACTCAATTATAAATAAACTTGCTATACAAAGTGCAAATAAACTTAGAGATTATCATCACCCCCACTTTTCTCAAATTAATCTACACTACACACAGGCAATATACCCAACCAACATATGTAAAATTAAGATTGAAATCTTCTCAAGAATGCGTATGGGACACACCATCACTACTCACATTCATCTACTAAAACAATAATCTTGCGAACACCTGTGCATATTGTGGATTAACTAGCACCATAACACATATTCTTTCAAGATGTCCTTACTTAAGATCCTATCAGGATAAGTATATATTGAACATCGGAATAATCTTGCTCATGGAGCCTTAAGCACACAATATAAATACTATTTTAAGCTTCATCAGAAAACTTAAAATTAAAATTAAAGAAAAATCATCTACATAAACCTAACATACCCGGTGGACTTGGCAACATCTAAAAATATATTTATATAAATGTTAATTAATATTAAGTAGATAAATAAATAAATAATTTTTCAAAAATAAAACAAATAAATTAAGCTAAAACATTTTTCTTTCTTTCTTTTGCAAAAATTTCATATTTTTTCTTATATTTTTATTCCTTTCGTCAGCCCTTCGTTATAAAATTTGAACGTAAGCAAAATAAACATATTGCGGAATAAAAAATGTAGTAATGCCGCCACAGTAGAGATGATTCCGCAGCAACGGGACCAAAAATTTTAAATTTTACTTCCGCACAAAAAATGCTTTCCGCAATAGCGGAACGGAATTAATAATGAGACCTGTTATGTATATCAATTAAATAGCTTTTTTTTAATTATATTTAAAATTAAATTAATTTGCTTTGTTGCAAAGTGTTTGCATATGTATGTATTCACACCTGTGGCCATTAAAATAGGTAACTTGCCAGATCTGATAGATTTCTGTGTTTTTTAAATGCACTAATTATTTTAATTTTCAACACTGTTTTATTTTAACATAAGAAGTTTTTCTTAACGTTGTTTGATCATTTACTTCAAAAATTATGACCAATGGAGTTCACAAAAATATTGCGAAAAATGTAACGTTGAGGAAATGCCACTATTTTAATGAACATACATTTTAATGTACATATACATAATATACCATTTCCATTTTTTGTTAAGGATATACAAATAAATGTATTTAGAAAATTCATAAAGAAAAAAGAGAAACTTACCAATGAAGTGGAAAATTTTATAGTTAATTGAATCGGGCGAGTCATCAGCCATAATTATACGATCATTTAGGTTGAAAACAATACTATCAATATTAATATTTTCACGTTCCGCTAGTTGTTGAAAAATAATGGAAAACTTCTGATGTTTTCGCAATTTAAATGCTTCCAGTTTGCCCTTCCAATTAACTTTAATATTCAGTTCCGGATTATCCTCATCAAATGAAATGTTCAATACAGTATTATTACTCGCAGAATTTTTATTTTTTCTTGAATTCACAGAAAAGTTATCTTGACGTTTCTTGTTGCTGCGAGTTGTACGAACTGAATCTTCGACATCTGAGTCTAAGTCAATAAAGCCCTCCACGCGGGGCATAGGACTGGAGACTAGATCTATGTAGTCAACATTAGTGCTGCGAGCTGCAATTTCTGATAGACACTGACGCCGACCACGCATAACACGTAGACGCCCACGTCGACCCCGTTGCAAAAAACGTTCCATGACGGTCAAAGTTGAGGTATTGTAATCTGATGATTCTTCATCGTTTGATGACACTTCAGTTGAGGACAACATTGAAGGAACGCATTGGGAGCTTTCAGATAATACTGCAGAGTTGTTTAAAACGCTGACAGATGGACTTGTGTTAGTTCCACGACCACGACCCCGACCCCGTCCTCTGCCCTTTCCTCTGCCTCTGCCTCTGCCTCTCCCAATGACGTTGGATGGTGAAGGTTCAATCCCTTCTAAAGCTGTAGCCGTTTCATTAATTCGTTTACATACTCTTAAAGACCTCCTTGTTATTCTACCAACCGGCATCTCTTCTAATTTTTTACTTAAATTATCAAACAAAGGCATGGTAGGCGATATGGATCCATCAGATGTTAGAGAACTTCGACGGGATTTTGTATTTTTCTTAAATTGCTTTTTGTGTGTTGCCAATTTTTCCTCTTTTTGCTGCCTCTTTAGAGGGCTTTTTTTAAGATTATTATTATTCACAATCGAATCAAAATCGAAATCATCATTTTCTAGCCCTTGACTATCATTGGGATTAACGGTTTCGGTAGATTCCAAAGATTTAAGTTGATCCAAAAAATTTGCTAATAATAAAATATTATTTCATTACACACTATTTTGTAAAGGAATTTTCTTACATTTTCTTAAATCCTCTAGGTTTTTGAAAATATTAAACTCTTCACTCATTTTAAACTAACAAACAAAATAAAATTGATTTATAATTATTTTCAATAAAAAGAATAAATTTCGCATCACAATTTATAGCGCAATGTTTTAAACTAACAACAACAACATGGGCATGTTTCGGCTTGCTCAAAAGCATGGTTGCAAAATGTGCATCAATTATTCGTAACAGGGATGGCAAGGCTTATTGTAAGAAAATACTAATTAGATACTAAACATTACAAATAATTGTACCTCGTATATTATTTTACTGTTATATTAATTTATAGAAATTCATACATAGCATCAAATAGCAAAATATAAATTATTTTGATGTAGGAAGCACTCCAAACGAAACAAATTCATGTGCATTTTTGTTGTCATAAAAGTCAAACTTAATATTAATGCATGGTTTTTGCATTGTGTATATAGCAGATACATTATGATTTTTAACTAGTGCATATACCAGATAAATTTTTTGTCATAAAAGCAAACTTCATATGAAAAAACAATATTATTGATGTGGTTTTTTTCAAATCGGTGGCATGTAAGACTACCTGTTTTTACCCTTCTGAATATACCAGATACACTTTTATCATCATAAATCAAACTTAATATGAAACATGTAAGAGAGATATTTATATACCCTTCACCATAGTATGGAGTGACGAAAGAAGTCACAATCACGAATATTCACGCCCACGAAATACGAAAATAAATTAAAAAAAAATTTAATGGAAAAAATTATATTAAAGCAAAAACATTGTCACTCACCGTCTCACGGACGCACCCTCACGTGATGGAAACAAAAAATTAATCACGATCACGCATTATTGGTTCTAATCTCCATTTCATAGTATAGGCTGATTTCATAAACACAGCTTGCAAAGCAACACTGGAAGCATGAGTTTACAAGGCATTCTGGTGTTGCTTTGCAAACTGCCTTTATGAAGGAAGTCAGCCATAAATTATGAATTTCGTAACAAATTTGTAACACTTTCTTGCCTGGGGTGCATTATAAAAATATTAACATCCCCTTATTAGCACTTATGTATATAATTTTTCCCACATCCAAGAAGTGTTTAACGTCTTTATCAAAAAGCCAGTGGTCTTCGACTAAACAAAGAAATGATTTGAAACGTAAGAAAAGGTTTAATAATGAAAAATATATAAAAAATATCGCCATCTATTATATAAATCTGCTAGTCTAATGATTAAAATGTTCCAATATTATCTTCATATTGAAAATAATTTAAAGCTATCAAAAATTCTTTAAAAAAAACGAACTTTTTTAAATAAAAAGTAAGAGTAATAAAAATAACTAAAATGTATCAAAAATTAAAAAAATAGCAAATGGTTGTTCAGGATTTGAAACCGTATCCTACATGGTGGCACGGTTTCGAATCCTGCACTACACTATGCTATTTTTTTAGAATTTTTGATCATTTTAGTGGTTTTTATTAGTTTTACTTTTTATTTGAAAAAGTTTGTTTCACAATTTATTTAAAAAACCGTGGCACAATCTCATTTATAATATATTTTTTTTTAATTTTTTGCGATTTTTCCAATTTTATGAACGATAAAAGGTTTATTTTTCAAAAATATCCAATATGTTATCAGGTAGGATTTTGTACAGTGATAAAATAATTATATAATGAATTCAAGTAAGTTGCCGACGTTTTCATTTGATATAATATAATAATAATACCAAAAATAAAAATAACTTGACGGTGTGAGAAAAAATTTTAAAGTTTAAATTTTTTTCCATTTACTTATCTATCTGTATTACGGTTGGACCAGACGATAAAGGTTTTGGTGTAATATAACCTGTATATTTCTGATATAGAAACACAATCGAATTTCAACCTCAATTGATTAAAAAATACGAATTCGGTAATTTATATTCAGCCTTCTAAGAAAACATATGGATTTAATTAAAAACAATTTTTATTTAAATCTTCTTCTGCGTTTACTAAGTAAGGCAGAGAACTAAATATGAAAAATTACGATAAAATCGCAAACAGAAAGCTTTTTGCTCTCAAATCGTCTTATTTTCGTAATATTTTGCCATTACATTGGCTCCAATTCCGTAGTGCGTGCTATCGACAATGCGATATTCCGCAAAACTATGATTTCTTAGCTGTTTTTAATGAATGTAAGACCAGTTGATTTTATAAGAATATGAAGAAATCAATTTTTTATCTCCTAAGATCTTAACTTATAATTTTGTATATGTTGAATTGGGGAAAATACAAAAATATGCAAAAAATAAAATACAAATATGTATGCATATACTATTTTTGGACGCGGGACACCTCGCGAATTATTATCGCTACGTTTTACAAATGTTTTTGAAATTTTCGCCAAACATTCCGATCTAAAAATCCAAAGTTCATATGTATGTATACGATAGGAACTGATTGTTTGAAAAATATTTGATGAATTACGAACTATTCTTAGAATACATTTTAATTAAGCCCACATTAATTAATTCACTACGAAATGCAATCTAGAAGCTAAATATAAATTTGTGGAAAGGAGGTATTTGCAATACTTTTATTCAAAATACAAATGCATTTTAAATTTTTATTCCAAATACAAAATAGTTTTTAATAAAAGTTTAATTTTCACAATGGAAATGATATTTTGTAAGTGTTTTTACTCTATAATTTTGCTGTTTTGAATCAATATTGAACCTACAATTTTTCTGATGTTCGCATATTTTTAAGATTTAAAGATTTTTTCAAGACAATTATTTGATTTTTTTTTTAAATAAATTTTGGGAGTAATTTCCAATATTGCAGTTGCAATTTTTAGAACATGCGCTATTTTCGCGGGGTTTTCAATATTTTAGTTTCTTTGCTAATTACATTTTGGAGCTTGACATCAAATTAAATTCTTACATCAAACTTTGTTTTTATTTTATAGAAAAGGCAATTAATTGAAGTGCTTTTGAAGATTAACTCACTGATGTTACAGAATGAAAGAAACATTTCTTATGGGAGTTTATATTGAAAGCAACAGTAAAGTACCAAGTTGTGAATATAAAATCCAAAAATTAGAAAAAAGCATAGTAAATATGTATACTGAAAGTTTTAATTAAAAAATATTTCGGAACAGGTATCAAATTCTAGCCGGGAAGAGATTTCTCTGCTTTGTTATGTGTTACTAAGTATCCAAACAACATTTTAATTGTAAGAGATTTTTTATCACATTGTACAAATACAATAATAATAATACCGGGTTCTGATATACTGCAGGTACGCTCTGCACCTGAATATAGAAAATAATTAAAATTATTATTCTGTGCACACAAGTATAAAACATGATATAAGCATTAATTTTGCCTTTCTTCTGAAATCACAAATAGTCATAAGAAATGAAATATTAATACATTTTTAAAACACATATAAAATTTAATTTCATTGATTTTGTATATTTACTCATACATAGTGTGTCTTGACGACCCATTACATTTCTTTAATATAAATAATATAAAAAATAATTATGGTTATTTATATACGAAAAGAAAATAGAAGCGATAAAAAATATTGTAATATGCATGCATAATATTATACTAATAAACGTACAAAAATAAGTTTAAAGAAACAAACAAAAAAAACAACAAATCTTTACTTTTCGATTGTTTAAATATGCACATGTATACACACAATGTGTACATGTACCCATGAACGCATTTCAATATTGATGTATGTGTGACAAAAAGGGGGATATTTACAACAACCACACCATTTTAAATCAAGAATTTGAAGCTTTAGTATTTTATAATAAATAAGATATATTATGTCCTTAAGCACGTAAACTACTATGAAAAATACAACTGCTCTATGGTCACAGGGTAATCAGAGATGTAACTTTGAGGTTATGTTTTGCAGCAAATCAGCTTTTTTGTGCCACTAGATGCTGTTAAAAAGAGATAGCAATATAAAGTAAGGATGAGGGAAAATAAAGAAAACAAAATTAAGCATTTTGGAAGTAAGAAATGATGAATTGTGTTGCAATTTACTTCTTCTATATATCATGAAAAATTCTTATTTTATATTATTTTTAATGTTATATTACTTTTTGCATTTATATTGCTTAAATTAATATTTTTCTGCAACTCTTTTTAGTGAGTCAGAAATTAATAAGAATACAAAACCACAACAAAACATGAAAAATTCTTTGTTTACGAGTTCCTGTGCGACAGACACAGCAATAGCATGCCGTTCGTGTCACCTCTGGTATTACTTTGTGCTATGGTGTATAAGAAGCGTTTGTGACTACCAACCAGTAGGTTGTTGGTATGAATCCCAGCGCAACTTTTTCAAAAAAATTTTAAAAGTAAAACTATTTCGAATAGCATTTTTTTGCCAATATTTTAGTCGTTAATGGACCGACTTCAATTATTTTCGGTCTAAACCTTCGTATAACTCCATACAAGAGATCTGCTTCATAAAATTGACCGTAGGACAGTTGGGACCATAAAAAACAACAGAATAAGAAATATAACAAAAAAGTCTTTTGGCTATATCTCATTAACTATTGGACCGAGTTTTGTTATTTTCAAACCGAACAAATTTATGGAAAATTCCAAGAGAATAGTATAAAATTTATGTCTCTATATTGTGTGAGGCCTTAATTCTACTTGCACCAAAATATAGCACACGGACACACGGACATCACTCATTCTACTTCTCTATCTATAAGCATCCAGAATATATATACTTTATGGGGTCTTAAATGAATAATGAAGAAATTACATACGGAATGACAAACGTATATATCCCCTTTCCTATCCACCAGATACATTTTTATAATCATAAAAACCAAACTTCATACGAAAAACAGTATTATTTATGATAGCTTTTTTCAAATCTATGACTAGTATGGAATGCATGTAAAACTACCTGGTATTTGCCTTGTGATACAATTTTATTGCTATAAAACCAAACTTAACATTGTGTAACAGGTACATACATTTTTAATATCACAAAAATCAAACGGCAGCTGGTATGGAATGCAAGAAAAACTACCTGGTTTTTAACTAGTCCCTATATCAGATACACTTTTATTGTTATCAAAGCCAATTTCATATAAAAACTTATACTAATTGTGTGGGTTTTTTCGAATCGATGGCTATTGTAGGCTGCATGTAAAACTACCTGCTTTTATGAAACTTTATTGCATATGAACTTTGCCATCAATCATGATGGAAAATCAGACACTATATTAATTCAAATTGGTTTTTATTCAAGCATAGATGTTATCTCGTTGCAACCGGGTGAAAAAAATATTAGCGCAAAAAGCACAAAATTGTTATCACTGGCAAAAGAAAAAATATATTTCTTTTGTGTTTTGCAGTAGTGACTTTTCTAGATAAATATATTTTTAAGGAATATTTAATATCCCTTTATAATTAAACAATTTATACTTAGTAGAGACGTGTTTATTATTATATAAAGAGTGGAAAAAAGTGAAAATACTTGAAGCAGACGGTAGAATCTGTCGTTCAATTAATACTTCTAACACGCATACAATACGGGCGAGAAAAGTCTGCACGTCGTCTACAGTACAGTGGTTTTCCATTTTTCGACGACACTAAGAAATTTACTAC
Organism: Gymnocheta viridis; assembly: GCA_956483585.1. Classification (NCBI taxonomy): domain Eukaryota; kingdom Metazoa; phylum Arthropoda; class Insecta; order Diptera; family Tachinidae; genus Gymnocheta; species Gymnocheta viridis. Next base: position 84,928,139 of record OY101440.1, on the reverse strand, counting down.
ATATTATTTATACATATATGTATGTATGTACGAAGTATATATATTAAATACATAAGAAAACAATTGAAAATTGTAACGTGTTAAAATTAAACATACTGTTTTTGTAAATATAAATACAAATTCCACACCGTGCACTAATTAAAGACATAATGACCTCTATAGTTGAAGTTATACAACATTATCAACGTAGCATTGATAGCAGTCAAGAAAATGAGGTCAGGGTAAGTATTCCCGATAAATTTAAATTTTAAAGTTATTATCAAAATTTATTTGGGAGAATATCTGGTAGTACTTTTTTTAACAAAATATTAAACAACAACTAATGATTAAAAACAGTGTTGCCGATAGCTGTGAAATATTTAAAAATGGGTAAAGACAAGGCGAGTAGTGCATTAGTAGATAGAGGATTTGAATGTTTTAGGGAACAAATATAGTTTTCTTTGTTTATCAAAAATTTCGAATCGAAATACATAATAACCCTCCTGTATATCCTAAAGTTAGTGGATATTTTTTTCTTGAGAAAGTAGGTACGCAGGATAACAAACTTATAGTATTAAAACCTCTCAAGTCTTAAATAATAAGTATCTTCCCCACGTTAAGCGCCCTTTTTTCTAATTAATATATCTTTCTTTTCTTTTTAGTTACTACACTGTATAAACAAACTCTATAAATTGCCTATTGAAGTAGAACACCTTCAAGAAACTGGTGTAGGTAAAACCGTGAACTCTTTACGAAAATTCAACGGTGAAATTGGGGTAGCCGCTAAAACTTTGGTTACAAAATGGAAAGCCATGGTAGCGGCCCAAGAAGAGCCAATGGAAACAACATCGCAGACGAACGAAAGTGAGACACATACCGATACAACCCCACACAACGATGAGGATGATGAAAATCACAACCGCAACAGTGCAAGCCAGAAGATCTCGCACAGCAAAAATAGCAGTGGCGACAAAAACGACAAACATAAAGAAAAACATAAGAATCCAAGTAGCAGTAGTAATAAAGATGGCAGCAGTAAGCATTCAACGTCAACATCATCAGATCATCAAAAGATTGAAAAAGCATCAAAACACTCACACGAAAAACATAAATCATCATCATCAAAAAGCAAGAGCAGTAGTAACAGTAACCACAAGGATAAGGAGAGAGAAAAGGAGAAGTGTGACCATAAAAGTAGTAGAGATAAACATAAGGAACGACATAATGAAAAAGATAAAGAAAGGAGCGATAAAAAACGGGATGAAAAATCTAAATTGCGTAGAGAACAAAAAATGGAATCGCCAAACAGCACTCATTCTACTCAGATGAAAAGTAATTGTTATGCGAGCAGCTCCAAATCAAAGCATGAAGATAAACACAGCCATTCATCTTCATTGAAAGATAAGGAACATTCGAAACATAAAAGTTCATCAAAAGATAAAGAACGAACAAATGACGTAAGTTTTATGCACTTTTTGTTTGTTTTTAATTTCATTAAATCTCTTATTTAAGGAAAAACCTCAGACCTCAACATTGTCAAAAGATAAGCAGGAACACAAAAACTCTACCTCCAAATCTTCAACCAAAGACCCAGACAGTGCTGAACGTAAAAGACGTCACAATGCCGATAACGACTCTATTGACTTTAAATCTCCACAGCCAAAGAAGGTTAAATTACATAAATCTTCGTCTTCAACTACTGCCTCTAGAGCAGAGTCGTCTCCACCTCTCATGGCATCCGAAGAAGAGGTAGTAGATGATAGTTTTGATTCGTCGATGGGTGCAAATTTTGATGATGTTTTGGGTATGCTTAATATGCCCGTCAAAAAAAGCAAAAAATCAACGAAGTCTCCTTCAACTCCCTCAAATAGTAGTAGTAGTAGTACAAGTAAGAAGGACAGCATCGCTCGCAGACAATCAACAATTATCAGTAGTAGTGGCAGCATTTCTTCAAACAAAGTAATTGAAGGAAGATTGACATCCTCCACATCATATTCAACACCAAGTACATCAAAGGCCAGCACTCTGGTAAGTTATTCATGTAAATAAATTTTTGTAGAAAAAATAAAGTAAATAAATATATATCTTAAAGAAACCGGATTTATTGGAACCTACCGCTATACTGGAACCTTTGGATCCCAACATTGCTTTAGAACTACCCACAATATCCACAAATTACAAGCCTATGCCTCTTAATCAGACCGTAATGGATTGCGTTTTTAATACTGCTTCTTCTTCGTCGAAACCTGTACGAACTCTTACCGATGCCGAAGCTATTACTCATGGCATTTCATCGAAAACAATGAGGTAAGTTGTAATTGCAATAAATAATCTAGTTTTAAACGACGTACGTGCATAAGCGCCAAAAAGAAATTTTTACTACAAAAAGCGTTTGTTTTCGAATTGCAATACGGAATGACTATTCTGTAAATCGCATAATGTAGTGAAAGTAGAATTTGTGTATTGAAATCAAGAGATATCTGTCACTTACTAGATTACATTATTACATATACACACAGATCCGTATAAAATTATGCAAACATAAAATTTGATTTATCAAGATATTTTAATCCAAAATATCTAAAAAAAATAAAAAATAATTTATCTTACCTGATAGCGTGGCCAAATAATATGGGCAAGTTGTGCTTGGAATGTGTGAATAATTTGTACGGGTCTGTGTGTAAAATTGCTTTTATTTAACATTTGTAAATTTTCAAAGAATTAATGGCCTTATTCACAAACGATTAATAAAGTTAATGTGTGCATTAAACCCGGTTTTCCCATATAAAAATCCAACACTAAACCTATTATAACTTAATTAATCGTTTGATTCGATGATTGATGGTAAACAATCGATTGCCATGAAAGAACGAAAGTCGAAAATTTCCCTTTTACGGCTTTTTATATATTTTTTTCATTAAAAACTTTATCCGATATTGAAAATAATTGATCATGCTAAAATATTATTTATTGTTTTCTTTTTTTTTTAAGAACAAAAATTTATTCTGGTGTTCGAACTGGCCAAACTTTTCAAGTACCTAGTCTATTTGATATGTGCATAAGATTATTGCAAAAGAATATTGATGGTAAATAATTTTTTATATTACATAATGGAAACTTAAACTATAACTTTAATTTTCTTGTTCTTGCTAAATAAAGCTTTGGAATATACGGGTGGTGTACCATTTGAAGTTCTGAAGCCGGTCTTGGAACGTGCTACACCTCAACAATTGTATGTTTTTGAAGAATATAACCCCTATCTTATGGAAGATAGTGATATTGTATGGCAGCAACACGTTTCACGCAACTATCGTACAAAAAAACGTATTGAAAATGAATCATGGAGAGAAATGTTTATTGTGAGTATAAAATTTATTATGTAAAATGTTTTATAAATTAAAAACTATTTGTTTTATTTCGGAAAAATTTACTTTATTTCATTTACATTGTTTTAATATAATTTTCAAATTTTTTTATTTCCAGCGTTGTCAAGAGGAAGATGAACGAAGGCTTAGTGTTTTAAAAGATTCTATTAAGGCTTCTCAAAAAATAGCAGCAGCCCCTGTAAGAAAAACACAGTTAGCTTTCATTGATTCAATGGTCAAACCGCCGCGTAATGTTATCAAGAAACAGGAACAATTCGGTACTAAATCAAAATTAGTTGCCACACCAGCAGCACGTGTAGCATCTTTATCTAGTGTAACACCCAATGCTGCTAAAACAGGCGATCAAAGGCTAAAAGTGCCATCTACTGTTAGAGACCATGCTCAAGTCTGTAAGTATAAAAGCTTTGAATTGCTTAAAAATCCGATTATTATTTATTAACTATTTTTTACCATCAAATTACAGCCAGTTCATCGATACGGCCCAAAAAGGCACCTCTCATGCAAAAGACTCTGCAATTTATACGCGGCCGCCATAAGCGTTAAAGAATGGATTTAATCTAATTAACTTTTGTTTTCTAACTTTATTATAGACATACATATTTAAGAAGATAAAAAACAAAATAACTACATACATAATTTATTTGAATAACTTTATAAAATATTTATAGTGTGATAATTGCTTTAAAAAAACAAATTAAAATAAAATTAGATTGACAATTTAGTAATGAAACTGTTCGAGATAGTATACAAAGTTTATATGTACATACATATGTATGCATATTTCGTTTGTACTTTCACTTACACAAAGTTTCTTTTGATTAATGTTAGTTATAAATCAATTTTATTTATTAATTTCAATTAAATTTTATTTCCTCTTATTTATCTCGCTGAAAATGGCGCAATCAAACATCACTTTTATTAATAAGGTTTGTGTGTGAAATTAGTTAAGTAGAAAAGTAATCTTTGTTTGAATACTCCAAAGCAAAATGTTGTTAACAATATAAAACAAATATGACTGTACATACAAATAGAATTTACATGTTATTCCATTATTTTCAATCTTAATTATTTGTCGTTAAATAATCATACGTAATTATTTTTAAAACTACCAGTTTTTGTAAATTAAATAACTCATGTTTTTGTTTTTGGATCTTATATAACAGACACTACAGTTAACGTCACAAACGTTTTAAATTGTACAACAAGGAAAATAAAGTTATATAAATAAAATTTAAATGATCAATAATACTACATAAATAAGTTCAATTTGCGAGGAACGAAAAGGTAAAAAACGCCGTTGGAACCCACGCTGATTTCGTCAAATATTTTTATGATTTATATCGGCCACTAAATTATATGACGCACAAAATTAAACATATGCAGTTAAAGGTTACATATTTGAAAAAAAATAGCGACGCTTTTTCTTATCTTTGAAAGGAAAGGTTGTGTGATTTCATATGACCAAAAACAGTATACAAAACTATTGGTATGGCCTCGTATAGTGTGAATGCGAAATTAAGCAACAGTCTGATACATTTTAAATATCCATGTCTTGGGAATAAGTAAAAAAATACAAAATATATGAAAAATAAGGAAAATGGATGTCGTAATAAATGTTCATCTCCATACAAGACGACTTAAAAATAAAAACAATTTTCTTTCTCAGATGTTCAACTTTTAAGCGATTTTAAAATAAGTATGCACTTTTCTTAAACGTTGTTTTTAAATGAAGTAAATAACAGATAAGTTTCTTTATGTACACGAACCTACTCAAAATTGGTACAAAGAAAATCGTTTGGATTAGATTGAGTAGCTTCGTGAACATGCAGAAACACAATTGTACTTTAAGGTTTGGAATAACGTTTGATATTGAGAAAGGACAGTAATAATAATATTTTTTAGTTTAGCTTAAGTTACTAAATTAAGTTACTTAAATAAATAAAAAAAATTTTGCAAACATATCGTCAACTAAAATCTAGAAATCTAGGGTGCGTCCGTAAATTCAGTAATTGCGCAATAATTAAAGTTTGACATTCGAAAAGCACCTCTTGGCTGCACATTTTTTTACCAAAATTTTTTTGTGCAAACAATTGATAGTGATTTTACATATTTCTTCGGCTACGGCAACATTTTATTTATAGTTACAATAGTTTGCAGACAGATTTGACAAATTTACTGCATTTTCCAATTCACTTCTACTTTTTAACTCGTTATAATATACAATTACAAACAGAAATTCCTCATGTAATTTTTCCTTTTCTCCTATTATGAATTAAAATTCCCTCATTCTACTTTTTTTAAACCGTGTAAAAGGGAGAAAAATATAAAAAGCTAAAAAGTAGATATGTATTCTAAATACTATATTTAAGATTAGGGTTTCCCTAAAAAAATCCTCACAAAACAGAAGGGAGTTTGAATTAATTGGAGACATTTTTTCTGGAGAAAACCCTTCCCTCATGAAACAAATTCCTTAGGAATATTTACAATTGAGCTGAATTATAACAAATTCATAATTTTTGAATTTATGTCAACAAAAAATAATTCTTTGGAAATTTTTATTGCTGGAACCAAGGCATATTTAACCAGGTGACAGCAATACAGCAGGTGACTGTTCGTTACGAATGTCAAAATACATACAAAACACTTTAGTCTTTTTTCTGTATCTGTTTTTAATGTTTTATGGGTTAGGTTTTTGACATATGCAATCAAACTACACAAACAAAATGCCTGTTGTTCTTGTATTGTTGTAATTGTTTTCCTAATGCTATCACCTAGTTAAATACAGCTTGGCTGGAACTAATTAATAAATAAAATTAATTAATATAATAAGTAATGCGGAAAATAAAGGGATTATTAAGTAATTTAATACAAACCAACATTGATGTCTACCAATAATTTTAATAACTATCAAATTTAATACATACTTATGTACATATGTACATACATACTTACATATGTACTTATATACCCTTGAGGCACGCCCCAACAGGAGTGTCATGCCATGCACGTTTTTGTATTGTTTTTAATATTTTCTTTTCCAAACCTCACTTTGAGTGTGATTTGACTTGGACACTCCAACGTAGTGGCATTTCCTCCTCAGCATTAGGCAACATGTTTTCCACAAAATTTTTTAGGCTCCCTTCGTCGTAATTTCTGAGATTAGGAACTGCAGCACGTCAAGAAAAATATCGCCGAGCCAATGCTTTCGGCAGAAAAGACGACAGTCTTATTAGCCTAAAATCCTTCGGTATAAACCTCCTTACTTAACACATCCCAAAGATACCCACCAGAAGCAATGTGCCCTCTTCCAAGACATTCTGTATCATGGCCGAATAAATATGTGGGTCCGGCGATTTGTAAAATTCAAAGGTATTTATCGCCCATACTACCCTATCCAATGTAACTATCCCTTCAATTGCCTCACCTACGCACCCTGTAACCATGTTTCACTGTCGGTCTTAAATGTTGCCCTAAGAGCTCATTATTGGGGTTTCTCCATACGTACTGCGTTCTGAAGATGTTTGTGAACCACGGGGACCCGTTTTAAATAAATTAATTTATACCAGTCAATAATCTTTTCAATAATCTTACGCTACTTTAAAATAAAAAAATTGCAAAATATCCCGTTATAATACGTTGAGAAAACGAAGTTACCGCATGTCCCATTATTACTTTGACGTGAAGTTCAATTGATTTTTAAGATTTTTCCAATAATTTTGTTTATATGTATGTGTGTGTATGTACTATAATTGTTGAATTTTTTAATAAACTATTACAATAGTAAAAAAATATAGTGAGAGTTTTGTTTTAAGACTAATGGTTTTAACGAATTATTCGACAAGTTACTGACTGTAGTAATCGTCCCATTATAACATTAAATGTATTACCAACGTTGCATATAACCAGACTTTTGAAAGTTCTTCTCCGCTGAGTAGGTGTGCATTGGCATCGCATTAAAATCTTTAAAGACTTTGTTTTGTGTTAATGATGAAAAATTGAAAAAACATTTTGCTGTATTTTTTATTCAATTTTTATGTCAATTTATTTAAAGATATCTACTACAACAAAATTTATGGATAATAAAACGAAACGAAAAGAGCGGGAATTAAAAAAAAACTAAGTCAAGAAAGTTTTTGAAGCCAATTTTTTTATGATACTGATGAAAATCTAATGCTCGTTTAAATGTTGTATAATTTATCGTTTAACTTCGGCTACGAGTACGAGGATTACATTTAATTATTTATTTTTAATTATCCAGAACTTTTTACTGTGTTTTTATACAATTTATATGACAATTCACACATAAAGATGCACTGCAAAAATATATAGACTGAACGGAAACGGAAGACGCGGGAAATTACAAATACAAGTCAAGAAAGCTTGAAGTTTATTAATAAGAGAATGCAAAACAAATTTGGCATCAAAATAAACGGAAATATAACTTAGAAGACCAAATGCTTAATTTTTTTTATTTATTTTATTAAAAAAGTAATATATATGAAACACGATAATCAGAAATATAAATAACTTTAAAATAGATACATTATTTTAGGGCCCACTTTGAATAAAAATATTTATTCAAGAACCCAATATATTTTTGTTAACACCTTTTTCTGGAGAATTTTGTTCAATATCTAAACTATTTAGCATATCTAATAAGTCTGCATCAGTGATTTCTACCTTGATTGGCATATTGATATTTTGAGCTGTCTTCCTAATTGGAGTAATTGTCTGAGATTCACCCATAATTTCTTTGAGTTCTCTTTCCAGCTCATCTTCATCGTCCAAAGATCCTAAAGATTCATTGAAATTCGAATTAGCCAAAGTATCTTGAACTTCTCTAAAGGAATCCAAAGTTTCGCGCACATCTGAGACGACTTCATCCACGTTATCATATTTAAGATTAGAAACATCAAGGGCATTTTGCAAGGCTTTCGATCCAAATTTATATGCATCCAATATAGCGCCATTTAATTTGGCTTCATGAACATTTGACAAGATAGTTTCAATATTATGTAGAGCTAAACTTCGACGCTCTGTTGGTTAAAATACAAATAAGAACATGAAATGATTAATTACATGGATTTAAAAAACATACCTTGATTTTTTTCCAATAAATGTTTTTTACGTAGAAAATTTTTAGCCAATACCCTTTTGTTTTCTTTAACATATTGTCGAGTTTTATTTTCATTATTCTTAATCTCCAAATCTATGTCTTCAATTTGTTTTTCTAAACTCGCCTTAGTCTCTTGTAAATTATGTATGGCGTGATCCGTTTCTGTAATGGTGACATCATTATCATCCTGGGCTAATAATGATCATAATTTCAGCATATTTACACATAAAGAAATAATTTAAAATTATATGCATTTTTCAGCTTACAAGGTATTTTAACAAGATGTATCTGTAGCTCATTTGTATTTGACTTGTACTCCAAAACAATTTTTCTTCGAACATTTAAAGTGTGAAGACAAATGCGCAAACTTTCTTCTGAAATATTTAAAGCGGTACAAAGTTCTTTTTGTAAGACATCATAGTGATAAAGTTGCCCCAAATACGGAGGTTGAAATAATAACTCTTGTAGTTTGATACAATATTTCTGAAATACACAATAAATTTAATAGATAGTTTGTACAATGAAATTTGTAAGCCTTACACTTAAAACTTCCAAGTGAATAAACTGTGTTAGTCCCAGTTGCAGCGAATCTGCAGCACCAAGTTTTATTTTAATTTTATCAAATCCCCTGGAAAGGGGATTCTTTAAGAAATTGGTTACAGCCCAGCCAAACCAGGTGTTTTCAGGATCATATTCATAGTCTTTACGTAAACGTATAAGTTTCGATCTTTGCATATCTTCCAGGACTGTGTCAAGACAGCATGGGACGCGTTGATCCTTGGTGAAGTTATGCTGCAGTTCATGCTTACAGAAGTTGACCTTACCTTTAAAGAGACAATACTCTTGAATAGTGACTCGCCAAAATTTCATTTTTGAGTCGTAGTTTTCCGAATTGACACTACGGTCCCGGAATGGTGCTAATAAGACCTTGACACGCGCGTCATCTTGCCAGCAGGAGGGATAAGGATATAAATTAGAATCTTTGGCTGATTTTATGGAATTTGTTTCAGTAGACATTGCAGAAATTTATTGTTTTATTTTTTTTACATTAGAGATAACACTTGTTAGATACATACATACGCATGTGTGTGTTGTTTTAAGGCGAATTCATGGTAGAATAATACAGGTAGTGTCGAGCCGTTAACAGACATTTTTTGGGTTCGAGTCTATCAAAATTTGATTGTTTTACTAACACACACCCACACTACTAAAAAAGCACAGTTTCACATTTGTTTCAATTGCAAATAAGAAAAGGAAAAGAAACAAATTTCTTTATAGAATAGAAAATGCAACCATTTTGCCATTTTTCTTTTGTGCTTTTTGACAGCTTTGACACCTAAAAGCAGTGTTTTTGTAGCTTCGACACTATCTGTATTATACTACCATGGGCGAATTTATTTAATTGTGCCAAGATAGCATCAACGAAATGATAATTAATGACTTCAAGCCCGTGGAAAAATTGGGGGAAATTATTGTGTATTTTATGCGTAACCTAGCATTTGCTTTTGAAAGTAAATGCCTGAAAGTCACAATACACTCACATTTCACTAACCCACATTTTTTTTACTTTTCACTCAGATTTCAACGACATTTTCAAGAAAGTATTTTTTGACGTTTTCAGGAAGTAAAATGACACAGGTAAGCACTATTGCCCACTTAAAAGATTTATTCATATCTACAGGGTTCTGGTAAAATAATATTTGTAGGTTTGGCTTATTTTGCATATATCATATACAAAAGAGCTATAATATTTTTCTTCAAATATATAAAGGGTCCGCCATCTAACGTTTTTTTTTAACTAGTGCTTATTTCGTGAATGGTAACACTTAGCTCATGTCTGATTTGACAGATAATTAGTTTTGTCCTTCCGCTAAACGAATATGGTTGTGTATACGCTTGAACAACGCTGGGAAATATTCCGACATTACTTTGAAAATCATGGTAATGTTGCAGAAAAAAATCATCTTTTCAGATGTAGCTCATTTTGATCTTGGCGGGTATGTAAACAAGCAAAATTGTCGCATTTGGGGCACAGAAAACCCGCACGCATACATTGAAAAGCCGACGCACCCAAAACGAGTCACTGTTTGATGCGGATTTTGGTCCAGAGGCATAATTGGGCCATTTTTCTTCGAAAATGAGCAAGGAGTGACCGTTACAGTATATGGCGACCGTTATCGGGCCATGTTGAACGAATTTTTGTTCACAAAAATTTAAGAGGAGGATATTGGCAACATTTGGTTTCAACAGGACGGCGCTACGTGCCACACAGCCGAAGCTACACTCGATGTTTTGTGCCCTGTTTTTGAAGATCGCATTATCAGCCGCAGAGCTGATGTCGATTGGCCACCTCGGAGCTGCGATTTGACACCGTTGGTCTATTATTTGTGGGGTGCCGTCAAAGACAAGTGTTACGCCGACAAGCCAGAGATAATTGAAGCTTTAAAGGACAATATTCGTGAAGCCATTGGTGAAATACAGCTGCACACAATCGATAATGTGGTTAAAAATAGGACCGATCGTGTAGGCTACTGCATGGCATTATTAACCGGAAGGATTGTACTTTCAAATAAAAAAAGAAATTTGAGAAAATATTTAGTAGTTTTTTTTTATAGCATTTTCAAAAAAAAAGTTATCTGGCGGACCCTTTATAATGAAGACAGTTGATATCTTTATATAACAATAAAATTACATCCAACTATTTCGTGCCTTAGGGGTCTATTTTCATATTCCTTATGACTTTGAACGAGCAGAACTACATTGTTGCACATGGGAAAAAATCAGCATCGATTTTCTTTGTCCATCAACTTGTCCCGGGTTTTAATTCCCAAATCGACTCTATCTTTGATATTATGCCCAATATTTTCCTCTGATTTTTTAATACTCGTATCATAACCGTCGATGTCTTGGCACGCGTAATTTACCAGAAATTCTACCTTTTCAATACATAAGTTTTATTGTTGAAAAGATGTGATTTTTGCTATTCGAAAAATCGAACAGCGGAGCGAAATGGATCAAGAGGTTATTAAACAGTCATAATTGACATCCGGGTTCAATAGAAAGTATTTCATATTTTCACATCGCTCTATCTTGCACACCTTAATAGCTGGGCCGCTCTGACAGAAAATATTAGAAGAGGGAAGTTACAAATTATATACATATTACCACGGCCGCTATTGTAAAAAATACTAAAAATGAAATAGAATCTAAAATTTTATACATGTAAAGTAATATTATCATACGAGCTATGTACATATGTATATCTTCTGATCCGTGATAGACAGCCGAAATTCTGAGAGGGTGTGTATAGCTATGGCAGGTATAAGAAAAGTATAAGGAATTTACAAATTGAATGGTGAATATTTATTTATTTTAATAATTTTAGATTATAAAATTTAAACGGCGGCTGAGAGTTGACGATTATTTTGGTTAACCTTCGCAGTTGGATTTTTGTTATGGCTCCTTCACATTTTTGGGTTTCATTTTATTTTGCTTGTTTTAAATACTTTGTTATGGAAATGAAGCAAAGCAAAATATATTTTATTAATTTTTGTGCGAAAAATTTGCTGCAATCGCAAAACAACACTTATCAAACCTTGAAATTGTAGATATGAAGCAAAATGAACGCTTGATATCTCAGAAACCAAAAACATTTTCACAAAACAGATTTTTGATATAAAAAGCGGATATTCAAACATACATAGTAAGTCAATTTTTTATACCCTTCACCAAAAAATTTGGAAAGGGGATATATTGGTTTGTCATTCCGTATGTAATTTCTTCATTGTTCATTTAAGACCCTATAGAGTATATATATTCTGGATCCTTATAATAGATAGAGAAGACGAATGAGCGATGGATGTCCGTCTGCTATATTTTGGTGTAGTTAGAATTAAGGCCAAAACACAACATAGAGACATAAATTTTATACCATTCTCTTGGAATTTTTCATAAAATTGTTCGGTTTGAAAATAGCAAAACTCGGCCCAATAATTAATGAGATATAGGCAAAAGACTTTTTTGTTATATTTCTTATTCTGTTGTTTTTTATGGTCCCAACTGTCCTACGGTTAATTTTATGAAGCAGATCTCTTGTATGGAGTTATACGAAGGTTTAGACTGAAAATAATTGAAGTCGATCCATTTACGGCTAAAATATGGGCAAAAAAAGTATTTAAAATAATTTTACTTTTAAATTTTTTTTTAAAGTTGCGTGGGGATTCAATCCAACAACGTACTGGTTGGTAGTCACAACCGCTTCTTATTCACCTCAGAGCAGTTGTATTTTTCATAGTAGATTACGTTTTTAAATATATATATTATTTATTATAAAGTACTAAAACTTCAAATTCTTGATGGAAATTGGTGTGGTTGTTGTAAATTGGCACTTTTTTGTCACAGTCGAAAAGCAAAGATTATTTGTTTTTTTGTTTGTTTCTTTACACTTTTTTTTGTACGTTTATTAATATAATATTTATCGCTTACATTTTCTTTTCGTATATAAATAACCATAATTATTTTTTATATTATTTATATTAAAGAAATGGAATGGATCGTCAAGACACACTATGTACGAGTAAATATACAAAATCAATGAAATTGAATTTTATTTGTGTTTTAAAAATGTATTAATATTTCATTTCTTATGACTATTTGTGATTTCAGAAGAAAGGCAAAATTAATGCTTATATCATGTTTTATACTTGTGTGCACAGAATAATAATTTTAATTATTTTCTATATTCAGGTGCAGAGCGTTCCTGCAGTATATCAGAACCCGGTATTTTTATTATTGTATTTGTACAATGTGATAAAAAATCTTTTGACAATTAAAATGTTGTTTGGATACTTAGTAACACATAAAAAAGCAGAAAAATCTTTTCCCGGCTAGAATTTGATACCTGTTCCGAAATATTTTTTAATTAAAACTTTCAGTATACATACTTACTTTGCTTTTTTCTAATTTTTGGATTTTATATTCACAACTTGGTACTTTACTGTTGCTTTCAATATAAACTCCCATAAGAAATGTTTCTTTCATTCTGTAACATCAGTGAGTTAATCTTCAAAAGCACTTCAATTAATTGCCTTTTCTATAAAATAAAAACAAAAGTTTGATGTAAGAATTTAATTTGATATCAAGCTCCAAAATGTAATTAGCAAAGAAACTAAAATATTGAAAACCCCGCGAAAATAGCGCATGTTCTAAAAATTGCAACTGCAATATTGGAAATTACTCCCAAAATTTATTTAAAAAAAATCAAATAATTGTCTTGAAAAAATCTTTAAATCTTAAAAATATGCGAACATCAGAAAAATTGTAGGTTCAATATTGATTCAAAACAGCAAAATTATAGAGTAAAAACACTTACAAAATATCATTTCCATTGTGAAAATTAAACTTTTATTAAAAACTATTTTGTATTTGGAATAAAAATTTAAAATGCATTTGTATTTTGAATAAAAGTATTGCAAATACCTACTTTCCAAAAATTTATATTTAGCTTCTAGATTGCATTATCCAATTGAATAATTGTGGGCTTAATTAAAATGTATTCTAAGAATAGTTCGTAATTCATCAAATATTTTTCAAACAATCAGTTCCTATCGTATACATACATATGAACTTTGGATTTTTAGATCGGAATGTTTGGCGAAAATTTCAAAAACATTTGTAAAACGTAGCGATAATAATTCGCGAGGTGTCCCGCGTCCAAAAATAGTATATGCATACATATTTGTATTTTATTTTTTTTGCATATTTTTGTATTTTCCCCAATTCAACATATACAAAATGATAAGTTAAGATCTTAGGAGATAAAAAATTGATTTCTTCATATTCATATAAAATAAACTGGTCTTACATTCATTAAAAACACCTAAAAAATCATAGTTTTGCGGAATATCGCATTGTCGATAGCACGCACTACGGAATTGGAGCCAATGTAATGGCAAAATATTACGAAAATAAGACGATTTGAGAGCAAAAAGCTTTCTGTTTGCGATTTTATCGTAATTTTTCATATTTAGATCTCTGTCTTACACAGTAAACGCAGAAGAAGATTTAAATAAAAAATGTTTTTAATTAAATCCATATGTTTTCTTAGAAGGCTGAATATGAATTACCGAATTTGTATTTTCTTAATCAATTGTGGTTGAAATTCGATTGTGTTTCTATATCAGAAATATACAGGTTATATTGAACCAAAACCTTTATCGTCTGGTCCAACCGCAATACAGATAAGTAAATGGAAAAAAAAAAATTAAAAAAAAAATTTTTAATTTAAAATTTTTTCTCACACCGTCAAGTTATTTTTATTTTTGGTATTATTATTATATTATATCAAATGAAAACGTCGGCAACTTACTGAATTCATTATATAATTATTTTATCACTGTACAAAATCCTATCTGATAACATATTGGATATTTTTGAAAAATAAACCTTTTATCGTTCATAAAACTGGAACAAACGCAAAAAATTAAAAAAATATATTATAAATGAGATTGGCCCCGGTTCTTTAAATAAATTGTGGAACAAACTTTTTCAAATAAAAAGTAAAAGTAATAAAAACAACAAAAATGTATCGAAAACCAAAAAAAATTGCATTGTGTTGTGTTCAGGATTCGAAACCGTGCCACCACCGGGTAGGGTACGGTTTCAAATCCTGACCAACCATTTATTTTTTTTAATTTTTGATACATTTTAGTTATTTTTATTACTCTTAATTTTTATTGGAAAAAGTTCGTTTTTTTAAGAATTTTTGATAGCTTTAAATTATTTTCAATATGAAGATAATATTGGAACATTTTAATCATTAGACTAGCAGATTTATATAATAGATGGCGATATTTTTTATCTATTCTTCATTATTAAACCTTTTCTTACGTTTCAAATCATTTCTTTGTTTAGTCGAAGACCACTGGCTTTTTGATAAAGACGTTAAACACTTCTTGGATGTAGGAAAAATTATACACATAAGTGCTAATAAGGGGATGTTAATATTTTTATAATGCACCCCAGGCAAGAAAGTGTTACAAATTTCTTACGAAATTCATAATTTATAGCTGACTTCATAAATACAGTTTGCAAAGCAACACCAGAATTCCTTGTAAACTCATGCTTCCAGTGTTGCTTTGGAAGCTGTGTTTATGAAATCAGCCTATACTATGAGATAGAGATTAGAACCAATAATGCGTGATCGTGATTAATTTTTTATTTCCATCACGTGAGGGTGCGTCCGTGAGACGGGGAGTGACCATTTTTTTGCTTTAATATAATTTTTTCCCATTTAAATTATTTTTTTTTAATATAAGTATTTTCGTATTTCGTGAGCGTGAATTTTCGTGATTGCGACTTCTTTCGTCACTCCATACTATGGTGAAGGGTATATAACATTCGGCACAGCCGAATATATCTCTCTTACTTGTTTAAATTGTCGGTGCCCCAATCCAATATTAGGCTGGGTTTTGATATCATAATACAGTACAACCTCCATAATCCGAACAGATATAGTTTCTGCTACTGTCCAGATTAGTGGATCGTCCGAATTAAAGTTAAAATATTATTTTAAACGCAATACATAAATGGAGGGCTTAGAGCTGAAGTGAAAAGTCACAAAAATTCAATTCGAAGATATTTTGAGTTTCAGTAAATGAACTCCCATAAATAACATATAAAATGAGAGCCATTGATTTGAGTTTTTTACTGTTACCTTAGGAACGAAACACTGTTTTACTTACTGCCTGTTCGCCGATATCGAAAAAAATTTTCTTTCGAATAATTACATTTGAAACAAAAACAACTTTTAAAATTTTGTTTTTGTTTAAAATATAATTATACGAAAGAAAATTTTCTTTCGATATCGGCGAACAGGCAGTTAGTCCGTTACAGAACTAAATAGAGTTAAAGTTTGCGGAGAATTTCGCACTAGTTTTGAAATTTTTCATATTATGATTTGGTTTACTTCAGCTCTGAACCCTCCAAATGTATAATTTATTTTTATTACCAAAAAGAAAAATAAGTACACATAAGAATTCATTTGTATTTAATTTATTTATAGAAAACATAAAGAAACATACTAAAAGTGATGAAAAATATTAATTAATTTTGAAAAATAAGAATTTATTTTTGTTTGAATACACATATCCAAGGCGTATTTAACCAGTTGACAGCATTACAGCAGCTGACTATTCGTTGCAAATGTCAAAATACATTCAAAATATTTTTGTCTTTTTTTACTTTTTTTTTCTGTATCTGTTTTCTTTGTTTTATGGGTTAGGTTTTTGACATACGCAATGAAACTACACAAACAAAAATGCATGTTGTTCTTGTATTGTTGTAATTATTTTCCTAATGCTGTCACCTACTTAAATACACCTTGCACATATCTTTATGATATTTGTGAGCTCTATTTTTAAATTCTTTTAAAAATAAAATATCTTTATCTGTCGCTTTGGTTTGTTCAGCCCATAAAATAGCCACGCAAACTATTTTAAACTAAAATATTTTACATTTTAAATACTTATTTTGTCTAGTGGTAAAATAAAGAAAAAATTTTACTGAGAAAAAAGAACACTTGTCCGGACTATAGAGGAAAAATTTCTGCCCGAAAAATTTAAATGTCCGGATTACTGGATAGTACGAATTAGCGAGTGTCCGGATTAGGAAGGTTGTACTGTATATACATAATTTAGATTTTTTGCAGTTTACAATTTTTAATTATGGAGTTTTACATTTCAGCTAACGATATGTTATTTTGTCATTTCGGTGCGAAAGGTTAATTTTCGCCCACTGTTTAATTTATGTATGTATTTTAAAAAGACTACCTCCATTATTCATTTCGAGAACTAAACTTGTTTCATTTACTTAATAAATTCGTTTCAAATCTTAAATTGAATTAAAACAGCAAATTTTTTATTTATTTAAAAATTTATTAAAGAACATAATATTAATTTAACAATTTTCTTAGACTTTCTCATTTAAATCGTGGCTGACTGCAACACGCATTTATAAACGCAAGACCTGTGAAAAAAAAAACTTACCTTTTCAACTGCATATTAAAGAAAAGTTTTACTTAAACTTTATTTTAAGTTCAAGTACTTTATCCAACGTTATTCAATAATCATTGTTTCAATTGCTGAAAAATCACGTTCACCGGATCTTGCTATATATGGTCCATGAAATATTCCTCGCGGTAATCTTTTCATATTCCTTTGGTAGACGTTACCTCAATCGTTCGCCAGCAGTTGTAATACCGGATTATATAAGACACTAAATTACAAAATCTTATTATTTCATATAATCGTGCATGTAATAATACAAAATATACAAAAATAGCGATAAATCTTTAATAATGATGAGAGTTTCATGAATTTTTGTTATATCGTTAGGTGAAATGCAATATCACATAACTACACTTTTACATTAAGAAGAAAAAAAAACTAAATAAAATATTTCAATTGCCTGAAATAACTACCTAATTACTGATCCCTTCCCCATGGGAAAACAATATAAGAAATAAAATTGCATACAAACACGCATATTTATATTCTTGTACATATGTAGGTACTCTTTAACACCCTCATTGCTTTGCTATGTTTTTACTTGAACCAATACTTACATAAGTAAATGTAAGTACGTGTGTATTTTTAGCATTTGTAGTGGTGTTAACTTTATGAGCCTTTTATGCCTTTAATATTAAACCGATTCAAATAATATATAGTCGGGTCACTAAAGCTCAACAATGTTAAGTTATGATAGCATTTCATAGCATTTCATATAATTTTTTTCAAATCTGTGTTAATATAATAATATAATCTAATATGTACAATAATAGATGTCCCATTCCATATTAAATCATCTTACAATCATTTTCATATTTATAACATCTTCGTTTCGAGCTGGTTCTTAAATTAATATTTTTGAAACACAAAAAAAATTTTAACCCTTTTATGTCCGAATTGGGGCATACAAAATCCCAATCCAAGTATATGTATATCTTTGCACATCTAAAGCTCAGATCCAACTATCGGCGCAATCTGCCATTTTCGTCAGCGCACTGACAAGAGTGATATAAATTTATTAAATTTATTACTGGTACAGTGCAGCAGTATGTACATATTGTGATTTTTGAGAGCTTTCGGATTTAATAAAAAAAAAACATAAAATTTAGAGAAATGTATGAAATCTTTATTTGAGTCGATAGAACGATCTATATAATTCAATGTTTAAAGATGATTTCATGTAAATGTTGACCGCGGCTACGCTTCAAATGGTTCATACGCTGGTTCCAATTTCGGCATATCCTCTTCAAAATATCGGCCGGAATCACACGAATAAATTCTTCAACCATTGCTGGCTTATCCCTAAACATAGCCCATAAAAAAATAGTCCAAAAGCGTTAAGCCGCACGATCTGGACGGCCAATTGAACGGCCGCACCGAACTCGCCTCTTAATTGGGCCATTGTTTCGCGTGCTGAGTGGCACGTGGCATCGTCTTGTTGAAAACACATATCAGCCAAGTCCAGCTGTTCCATTTTGGGCAAAACAAAAATTTGTAGCGCTCGCCATTCACACTAACGCTCCCAAATCAAATAACCCCCACCGAATCGGAAAAAATTAAATAACACCCAAGGTGTACCCAAATTTTTGGGTGTAATAAAAATAAAGAGCGAAAAAAACTGCCAATGCAAGAATCCCAAAAGAAAATAAATATCTCGCAATCAAATAAGTTCCAACTAAAATTAAATAATTCCCAATATAAAAAGTCTCAACAGCAATGAATAACTCCAATTAAAATACGACCCAACAGAAATAAAATAAATTGCATTTAAAATTATTCGAACCTATTTTTTTATAGGAATGATGCCAGGCCAAAGCCTTTTTCGATGTACATACATACATACATATGTATATAAAAAAAATAATGGAGCTTTTTCTGCACTGCCAATTGCGGGCGGTCGCAAGATTTATTTGTATGACCAAAACTTAACGTTTTTGAAATGCCGTCATTCAGTCATGCGCAAGAATTTTCTCCAAAACTGGCTTCTCTTACTTAATGTTTCTGCGGCTGTGATTATCTCTTCTGCTTATATTCAAAACTGGCTTTTTTGCTTTAATTAAAGTTTCATGAAAGGTAAAGAAAAATCTTTGAAATCCTTTGAACCAAATTATTTCTCTAAAACATTATTTGAAGACTTCATTAAACTGTAAAACAAACTTAGAAAAGATCTAATTTAATCATTATTTATATTAATTCATGCACTATTTATTAATTAATCTTCAGCCCGATTTATATAAAGAATTTCATGCCCGTAGTGAGATTTACGAAAACAATATTTGGCGACCTGTAGAAAATGGCAACTCTAATACTGATGCACAAAATTATGTATGCACGAGAACCTCATTATCATTCTGAAAGAATATCGTTTACACGTTCTCGAATATCCAACGACCTAATTCCATTTAGACATCGGACATTAGTATCTGAATTTATGTATTTTTATTTATTGAAATTAATCAATTTGTGGACCTGGAATCTAACGATTAACCGATTAAAGCAGAACCTCTATTAATTGAATGCCCTGCTATTTACTGATTTCAAATTCAAATATTTCTGTCTTTTTTCCTATTATTCTCATTCAGCGGAATCACTCAAATTAAATTCGGTAATTTTTCAGGAACCAAAATAAATGACTATTTTTTAAATAAAAAAAAAATCATAACGAAAGAAAAATGCTTGAAGATCAAGTACACCAAAACAATATTTGTTACGCGATCTACCTTAGGCTACATTAATATTTACTTTTTGAGTTTTAATAATATAATCAGGTATGTGATGAAAATCGATAAAAAAAACGATTTAAGACCGAAAACAGTTGTGATGTGATCATTACATGACGTTTTTTAAATAGTTTTTAAAATATGTTTTAATACATTTTTATATATTTTTGATAAATTTATTTTCCAATTTCATTTGCGTTATTTTTTGTGTTTTAGTTTTTCGTCTGCTTTCTTCAAATTAATAATTTGATAATAATAATTCAAAATCGTTCGAAATTCATCACACGTTTTCAAAACGATACTTTTGAAATCAACCGATTTCCTTCAAATACCGATTTCCTTCATCCAAATTTATATTTTTTGTTGGAAAACAATAGTTATTTTCCAAATGTTAATTTTTATTGTTTGCTTAGAAAATACTAGCTATTTCTTAAGTTAAATTTTTTGCATGGAAAATAAGTTTTTTATTTTAAATAGATTATTTTTCGAACAAATTGGTTGTTAGTTAGATTATTATTTTGGCTAAAGTTCTTAACATTTTTAGTCAGAAAGAATTGGACATGAGACAATATTCCAAACGAACAAGAGAAAATTTTTAACATGAATTATTTCATTAAGTTTTTTTTGCTTATTTAGTTTTTGTCAGACAAAACTTATTTGTCAAAATTTTCTGCCCTTAAACTAATATTAACTGAATTAATGTCAAATTTATATTCAGAGTCCCTACACAAATTCTTCATTTATTTATTGATTCGGCCTATGAAGTAAATTTTCTTGCAGGCCATTAAAACTAAAAGACAAATTGTATTTAAATTTTTTAAAGGGAAGTATAAATTATCCTTTTAATATCATTCAATAAAACTGTATAAATTGTTGAGCTCCGCACACAATCTTCGGAATGGATGAAAGTTTGCATAGTTAGAATTGAGTTTAATACTGACAGCAGAAATTTAATTTTTATTGAGCTTTGTGTTTTCGATTACTTCTAAATATTGAGATTTTGAAGTTGTTATTTGTAGTGCGAGGTGGTAAGTACTTACCTCCAATTGCATGGCCATGTTAAAGTAATGAGTTAAGTAGATACATGAAAAGTGTGCACTTCATATGTTTGTTAGCATTTTAACCTATTACTTTGCCATCAAAGTTTTTACTGGGTATAGTTCTACGTAGTCTTTTGTAATACCCTTTAATAGCTTAGATATTTGTTATGCAATATTTTATCTGAAAGCATTCTTCATGCCTTGACTACTATTTGACTATGAATTAACTATGGTTTGGCTATGGCTTGAGTATGACATATACACGAATTGACTCCGGCTTCAGTATCACTTGACTATGACTATGACTTCAATATGAGCAGATTAACGATGAAAGGATCAAAGTTTGCATAGTTAGAAGTGGAATTGGAACAAAAAGTTCTATTTTACGAAGCAAAGAGGCGGAATCAATAATACCAATAAATAAATTAGTAATGAATGAAATATTCATATATATTGAATTATTTTTAAGCTTCCTTAATAAGAGCTAGACGACTTTCATATAATGGATATTTATAATTCGAAATCCACGAAAGTGTTCGGAGGCAAAATAGAGAAAAAAAAAACTAATTTAACGCAGACTATATTTATATGAATTTTATATTGTGGATCCCATACCACAGAATCATATCCCAGAGTTGATCTAACGAGATACATATCGTTTGTCTCAAGTAGAAAGGACCTAAAGCAAATAGTTGTAACTTTACCGGAGAAGGTAAAAACACAAATACAAATGTTTGCAATAATTTTTTGTGACGAGGTGTATTTGTGTCAAATGTATTGGAATCACTGAAAAACTACATTTCGTAAAAAATACGAATTAGTGTTCTATAACATACGGATCTTTGAATTTTTTTCGCTTAGCGTTTAATGAATCCTAGTAGTCCTTTAGCCTGATTTAGTGTTTGTGATATATAAGAGTGAATTAAAGCTTAATTTAAGATAAAAAAAAACACCAAGATCAACTAAAGTTGAATTTCATCAAAAAAATATCATCATCTATTTTATAACTACAGACTACGGGACTTCTTCTGTAAAGCAGCATTTATATATTTAAAATTTTTTCCAAATTCAATTAAATTAAAAATAATTTTTATTTTCCAAGCAAAAAATAAAACCATTTGAAATTTTGTTTTTCTTTCAAATGTAATTATACGAAAGAAAATTTTCTTTCGATATCGGCGAACAGGCAGGTAATTTTTGAATAAATCCATTTCAGTCAATGCAGTTTTTACAATGCAAAAAAGTCGTATGTATAGTAAGTATGTACATTAAGCGCGAATTTTGTTTATAGGCAACATTATGCTAGAAAAATTCTGTGAGCCAAACTAAAAACATTTTATTCGCTTTTCTTCCTCTATATCTTTATCTTATCTGGTTTTTTATAAAACAGTGCACTATGAAATAATCACTCTATTCTCCATTTCTTTTCTAACTTTTTTCGCTTAACTTCTTACAGTTTATTTATTATTGGCACGTACAACCGCAACTTTGAACAGTTTCCAACTGAGAACTAGCAAAGCAAATTCAATGAAATTTCGGTAAAGCATTCTTAAACATCGCATTATTTGCGTTTAATTGAAAAATAATTAAAAATAACGGAACTTCTAAACATAATTGTTCAATGTTGCCTATGATCAACACCGGCCACAAGTTACTACATAATCTATTAAATTTTTGATATACAAGCACATAATGTGTACAATAGGTAACAGAAATAGAAATCAAAGTATTGATAAGTATAATACACATGTGTATGTACATTTTTTTAAGGGCCGGGACCAGCTTATTCTCTGCCACCTACAGTCGGTTATGAGAAACATGACCAACGAAAATGTCGTAATCCACAATATTCAATGGCTGGACGGTTGAAGGTACGAAACGTAAATATAACACCGGGACCTAGTATAAATACGCAGGGTACGTCACGATACGGGCGAGCGACAAGTTATGCTTACAGCATTGCACCCAGAACGTTTTTGAAAGGTATATGATTTTACAGCCGCTAAAAGTTTAAATATTAATATTCACATTTTTGTTCTATAAAAGATTCCAAAAAAGTTGGACCTGGTCCTGCGAACTATGATTTATCGAGAAGACCTTATGTAAGTGCTGCATCACCGCCTTCTTATACTATGGGCCGGCGCGATAATTTCCGTTTTAAAAATCAATGTCCCGGACCGAACGCGTATGGCATTAAAGATGGCAAGGTCAAAAAATATGCACCGGCTTATAGCATGTACATGTGAAAAAATTCTTTTATATATACATACATACATATGTATGTACGAGGGCGGATTGATATTGAAGTTACCTTAGTAGGAAAAAAACATTTTTTTAAAAAACCATTTATTTCTCAATATAGTCTCCTTTTAGTTTATCTGAATAATACGATTTTGGGAACCCCTCAAAATACGCGTGTTTCGGTAATCACTTCTTCGTTTGAGATGAATCTTTTTCCTGCGGCGATCTATTTTTTCAAGTTTGGAAACAGGAAAAAGTCACTAGGAGCTAAATCTGGACTATAAGGTTGATTATCAACCAATTCGAAGTGTATTTCACGTAATTTTAGCATCGTATCTAATGCTGTGTGAACCCGTGCGTTGTCTTGAAGAAAGAGCACTTTTTTCTTCTTTAAATGTGGCCATTTTTTCTTGATTGCATCAATCAATTGATCCAATAATGCACGATAATACTTTCCTGTGATTGTGGATCCTTTCTCAAGATAATCGATGAGCAATATTCCGTGTGCATCACAAAATACAGTGGCCATAACCTTGCCAGCCGATTTCACTGTCTTCGCCTTCTTCGGAGCACTTCCACCAGCTTCCACCCATTGTTTCGATTGATTTTGGTTTCAGGTGTGTAGTGGTGGACCCACGCTTCATCAAAAGTTATTAATCGACGCCAAAAATCAACAGAATTACGCTTTATCATGTCCAAACACCGCTGTAAAATGGTCTGTCGAAATCGGTTTTGTTAGACACTGAGCCAACGCGGCACCCATCTTGCCGATGTTCATGCAAAATGTTGATATGTTTAACATTTCAACAATCTCACGTAACTTGACTCGGCGATCATTCATAACGATATCGAGGATTTTCTTGATATTTTCTTCAGTAACCACCTCTTTTGGCCTTCCTGTTGATGGTTTTGTTGCAGTGCTTGTTCGGCCCCGTTTAAATTCAGCAATCCAATATTTTACCATGTAATCTGACGGAGCAGACTCATCCTAATGTTTATCGAGCTTTTCTTTTGTCTCTT
This sequence comes from Gymnocheta viridis, assembly GCA_956483585.1. Lineage (NCBI taxonomy): Eukaryota > Metazoa > Arthropoda > Insecta > Diptera > Tachinidae > Gymnocheta > Gymnocheta viridis. The sequence goes on along the minus strand of OY101440.1, from coordinate 84,903,572 downwards.
TCGCCGTTTTCCCTTTCAAATAATAGTATTTAATCACTGCACGAAATTCACTTTTTCCATTTTTCAAGAAACACTACTACTAATCGATGATTTTGGGTGAAATTTTAACAGCTGACCTTTGACAGATGGCAATTTCGAAAAGTTTTTGTGTTTGTGCTGCCATCTAGCGCTAGGTAGCTTCAATATCAACCCGCCCTCGTATTTAATTTTTTATTTTAAACGTCGTCTACATTATTGAATTTACAGAGGCATTAAAACTGAATTAAAAAACAAGATGGTATCTCCCGGTCCGGCAAATTATGCTCCCGGTAATTTAAAAATTACAATGCGCAAAGCTCCAGAATATTCAATATTTGGTCGCATAAAAGTTAATAGTAAATCATTTGTGCCTGGTGCAAATGCTTATGATTGCACAAGCTATAAGCCGGGAAAATCTCCACCATCGTATTCATTTGGTATCCGCCATACTACAAAAGCTCTACCTATGATAGTGCCTTGTGATAACGTATGTATAAATTTGGAAAAGAAAGATTTTTTCTTAATAATTTTCATAATTTAACGGTGATTAACGGATGATTTTCAATTTGCGTTTTATCATGACAGAAGATAGTTGATATTCATAACCGTGAAAAGTACCGTTATAAATTTACAACAAAAACAATAGTTCTGTGTTAATAATTAATCAAAGCTTTCTAATTCTTCTTTGGCGGTAGTTAAAGGCTGGTTCCTATAATAACTGTGTTGGAAAATTTCTTAAAGAAATTTCCGTTTGCTAGCGCGGATGTTTGCAGGGATGTTATAACTACAACAATGTTCAGACAATTGTTGGGCCACGGAATTCTCAACATTTCTCTTTGCAATAAATTTTCATGGCCGTATTCACAAACGATTAATAAAGTTAATGTGTGCTTTAAAACCGGTTTACCCATATAAAAATCCAAATACAATTATTTTTTCGTGTAGAAATAAATGTAAATTGTAAAATAAAATTATAATTGTAAAATTTTTATGAAAAATTTGTCTAAAGATACATTTCAAATACAAATATTTTTTTTATGAATACGGGTCTAACAATTTAAATAGTCACGAATTTAATTCTGAAAACATGAAAAATTAACAAATGCATAACTTTGTAAATATTTATAGGGTGGTCAAAACACAATTATATTTTTAAATCGTGTGCCTTTTCGACACTGCTAGATTTTTTCTGTCCGAAATGTTGACAGCCAGTATCATACCCCGACGGACCATAATGAGTTATTCGCTTTACGCTTGGATAACGTTGGGAGGTATTGCAAATATATTATCGGAGAGAATTTCACCGAAAAATCCGGTTATTAATCGTCTTTGCGACATCAATTGGCCGCCTCGGAGCTATGAATTGACTCCTTTAAACGTTTTCTTGTGTGGTGTCATTAAAGACCGTTGCCACTCATTTTATTCAACTTTTAAAACGGTGCTTGCATTCAGAACACCCGATATGTACATCATATATTTAAAAAATGATCGTTTAAGTTTTTAAATAAAAATACACGAAAGTTTTGCGAACTTAAGTTCATTATATTATTTTGCTTTAAATTAAATAACCTTCTCATTTACCAATACTCATATTGATATCGGTTTTCTTTTTTATTTATTTCGATTTAAATTTTTCGATTTAAATTTTTCGATTTATTAATATTATGATTTTGTTAAGAAAAAACTAGGCTATGGCTAAATAAATCAATTGTGCTTATATAGAGTGCCGCAAGATTAACGTTGTGGCATAAATGCTTTATAAATTTTTAATTTAAAATTTCTCTTTTTTTAATGTTTAAGATTTATGTAAAGAAGACTTGTGAAATATAAAATGCAACAGTGTAGAAATTTAAGATGGAACAGTGTCCAAATTGTGCAGAAAGTCTCCTGGTTGCTCTTTTTAATTTATTGTTTTTATATAAAATTGGACCTTAAGTTCGAATCAATATAAATTAATAAAGAACATAAAGGTCGAATAAAGAACACTATGCTATTAACTGGTACTGGTTTGAGTTGAGTATTTAAACTGAGCAAAATATTAGAAGTAAAAATTGGGAATATTAAAATTTTCAAAATGTTGACTGGTAGGTAGGAAGTATTAACTGGTTAGTTGGTATAACGGGTTAGCTTGAGATATAATTGGAATTTTTTCTTACAGAAAAAGATGATATTATGTATGTATGTGCACTTGGGAAATCAATTATTACTTTTAAGAACATTCGACATCTGGGTTATTATATATTTCGTTTCAAAAGAAACATTTTCGAAACATAATGTATAAAGACCAAAGCACATAGAATCCATCGTACGTTATACGTTGCTTTTTCAACTGACATTAAAGTATCGGCGGAGGAGGTTGACACAATGAGTACTTTGTTGACGGACATTACATTAGCTTGATTTGATTAAAGTACACATTTTCCATGGAATTCGAGGATATTCTGGAGTTTATTTTAAAGCTGGATTCACCCATAAAATTTTTGTCCGAACAAATTCCAGCTTATTTTTTTTTAATTCTATTTAATTTAGTTTCGTTACCACAACACAAAAAGCTAAATAAAAACGAAGCAAAAAAACTGAAAGTTCTCAAAGTACTCAACGTACGTTAAAAATTGCCCAACTTTGCGTTGACGGAGATGTACGGAATGTGAAAAAAGCAACGTACAACGTACGACGGATTCTATGTGTCTCGCCCTTAAGCTAGAAATTCTAATAGATTTTTTTGGAATCGCTCCCAAACGCTTAAAAAATCGTTTTCTTTAAAAATCGAATAAATACATACAAATGTGGTCATTAAAATAGCTGCTACCATTATATAAATATCAGTAATGCCGTCATGTTCATTTAATTGGTCTTCTTACACTTTTTGTAGCAGTAGTAGTATTTATTTATTAGTATTTATAATACTATAAAAGACAATTTTCTTATGTAGTAAAAATTATACAATTTGTGTTTTACAAAAAAAACAAGTTTTTTAAACACGTTACTGTTTTCTTCGACTTGAATATTACTAGGCAAGGCGTTGTATAGTTGTAGACCCTTATAGAAAACTGATCGTTGCATTGTTCTTGATGTTACTCTTTCGATTCTAAAGTGCTCAGCGTTTCTTAGTTGGTATGGCTGGACCTCCCTTACATACGTTCTTTGCGCTTCGCCTCTTTGGATTTTTTGTATAAAATTTAAAGTGTTTAGTTCAAGTCTTTGTTTTATATTAAGCCATTTTAGCGTTTCTAGCATAAAGTTTATTGAGGTACATCTATTAAATTTTAAAATTACTCGCATTACTTTGCTTTACAATTTCTGTAGCTGTTCAATATGGCATGCCGTGCAGCATGAGTATAAAATCGTCGAACCAAACTCGAAATGAGGTTTTATTATTGTATTTATTGCTTTTATGTATGAGGTTCGTCTTCTTATTCGTTTGAGATAGTTAATTTTTTTAACGCTTTTTTTTAATTTACAAATATAGTCAATGTAATTATAAAATTTTAGGCCTTGGTCCAAACGAAGCCTAAATATTTTATTTTATTTGGAACTTAACTTTAGCCGACGCCGCACAGTTTTTAATGAAATTTGATTTCATGAAAGTGCTTGAGGTATAAACTTATAAGACAATTCTCCACTCTTCAGCTGTACAATGGCATAGTACCTATTCCAGTGACCATATTTTCTTTACTTTTCTAGAATTTCTGATAAACTATTTTTTTACAAAATAGTTTAGATAATTGAATCAAAGTAAATAATCAACAAAATTTACTAATAATAGGGGCATATGGATATTTTAATGACCACATTTGTATGTATATTAACAAAAGGAAACACTGATGACTGCACAGATATGCATCCCCTTTACGAGGATTTTGAGGGTCCTGAAATATTAATCGAAGAACACTAAAAATGCCTTAAATTATGCATATAAAAAGTATCACTGTATCTTTAAAACTAGAGCAGCTGCAAAATAGCTATTGTTGTTTTTGTTATCAGCACCCTTAATTTAACCAAAGATTATTAAAATTTCTTTGAAATTTAACACTGTTGACTTTTGAGAATATATTTTACCTTGCAAATCGAAGTTTTTTTTTCGATTCGAACGACAAAGTAACCACCTGATTGCTCCTGATGGAAAACTTGGACCACTTCTGTCCTCTCATAGAATGTTCTTATTAAAACAATAATTTTATTCAAACCTGTTGCATATCTCATGTGCATTCTGACTTTAGAATACCCTTGGAATACTTCATCAATTCTCTGCCTGCACCTATTTAAATAAAAAAGAAAATGGAAAACATTTTTTAAATGATGTTGCAAATTTAGAAAACATTAGCGACTTACGACATTTTTCTACCAAATTACTTTAAAAACACTTAATAAAATTCTCTTTCTCTGTCTTAGAAATGTAACATACACAGAAAAACGGCAATCAATTTTCTGCAAATTCGAAAAAAAGAGAAAAAACATGAACACTTTAGTAAGTGTATAAAATAAATTTGTAACAATACAATAAATAAAATTTTGTAAATCATTTAAATATTTCTTTGTTGTTTTAAAAATAGTTAAATGATTCCTGAGTAAAATAAACAGAATTATATAGTGTGATAGATATTGCCCATATTATTACCAGAGTTGCACTCTTTCTCAAAACTATTTTGAAAACTTTTTGATGCTTTAGAAGAGAGTTTTATCCTCTGCTCATTGGTAAACACAAATGGTTATAGCAGCAGCATCATTTCGTTTATTAATTCTTTTTGAGAACCCATTCTGAAAAAGTAAAATGATTAGTGAAATATGAAAATTGTTTTTAATTAAAATCATCAACATGATAAAAAAGAATAAAATACAAAAACATGCTGTTTTTTTTGGTTTCGTTTCACGGACAATATTTAAAATCTTTACTAAACAAACATCTCTTAATAAATAAATATGTATTGAAAAAAACACTACATTTTCAATATGTACATATGTACGTATGTATGTATAATATAAGTATGTATGTTAGTGTGTATGTATATCAACTTCAATTAACCAACAGCTGAATTTAACAGCATGCTTTTTGGAAAAAGTAAATTTATAATTATTTAGTTAAATGGTTTTTGTTATGTTTTAATAACTGCTTTAGGATTTCACGAGAATTAGAAAAGCAAAATACATACACAAAAAGTCAATGAAATTAATAAAAACTTTCTTTTTTTTAATTTAATTTTTTTCGAATATACCGACTGCGTATTGTTCGTTAGTTTTTTAAACCGATTTTACTAGGGTTTCAAAACCTTATTGTAAAACTAATTACTTTTATAAGTAATTTTTATAAAAAAAATTGTTTTTAATGTACTAAAAGTTGAAAATACATATGTAAATAGAAGTGTTTTTATAAAGAGAAAAAATTACATTTAATTTTGTTTAACCAAGTTCTTTTTTGTCTTTGTGCCTATCAAGCCATTGTCCACTATAATGGCCAAATATTGGTGGGCGTCTTGTTGTTTTTAGTTTACATCTTCTCTTGAATAAAGGGATGTGTTAATGCCTGATTTAGTGAAATACGTTTAGAGGGATCCAAAGCAAACATATTATCCAGTAAATCTTTAAGTTGCGTCACTTTGCGATGCTGATCATCGGGTAGGTTTTGATCGGCTATTAATTCTTGTTGTAAGTTTCGTGCCGCTTTAATGACCGGCATTACAACAATTTTTTCCTAATAAACAAAGTAAAAAATGTATAAATAAAATATGGATTACTAATAAAAATTATATTGATTGAAAATAATTGCTAACAAAAAATGACATGAATTGAATTCCAGATAATTATTTAAAAAAAAGTTACACATTGAAATTTTGTACCTTTGTACTACTTTAAATGCTATACAAAAAATAATATATTTGCCACTATTGACGTCCTCACTTTAAAGCGTATATCTCTATACATATTACAACCCGATACATAATTCAATTTCTGAGATAATCTAATAAATGTATAAAGATTTTGTGACCTAAATGGCTTTGTATTTTAATATGTATAACAAATGAAAAGTTATTTATATGGGTTATAAACTGGTGTACACCTAGGGTTGCCACATGACCTGGACTCGCCTGGATTGTCCAGTTTTTTTTTATCTTGTCCAGAGTCCAGGAAAAATTACTTATGTCCAGGAAATATTTAGAACAATGCTATTTATAACAATGCTATGTAAATGCGATAGTTGAGCCGCCTACGAATGTATTAAGCAGCTGGCGCCGATTATTATTATTATAAGTTCTGTATCAAAAAGCTCAAAATACCTGTGGAAAAAGTAAGACCAAATATTTTTTTTCAATTATCCTAAAGACTGAATTTTAAAGATTTTGTTTTGTTATCTTAACTTTTATAATATAATAATCTGAGTATTTAATACATAGATTTCTTTAAATGTGAAATATGTATATATACATACATACGTATAAAGACTGAATTAAATGTTACTTTTGTTTTGTTTATCATTAAATGTTCTTTAATAAAATAAAAATATTAATATTACTATTTTTTATTCGTCCAGGAATTTTTTTAAAATCCAGGCAATTTTTGGTGGGTGTCCAGTAATTTTACTTTTGGTGTGTGGCAACCCTATGTACACCAGAGAATAACAATAAGTATAAAAAAAGTATTTAATCTGTGCGTAATTCCGCGCAATGCACAAGCTTATAACACAAAGAATACCAACTTCTACACATTTGCATCCAAACAATTATGTGTACTAAAAACCCGACTGGTCAATACACGAGTGTTTGGACTATTCCGCAAATGACCAGCGAGTGGTCCGAAAATAGCCCAAATGCATAAAAAACATGGTCGTTTTAACTAACTAATAGGACTAACCCAAAAACTACTTCATGTCATTAATATTTGCCCCAATGTATGAAAATAAATGGTTATCGATATTCAGAGTATCCATACATAATTAGGAAACATTCATTAGACGCCTTTCCCACATGCAAAGTTTCTTTGACAAAGTCTTTTCAATTTTTCTTTAAGTTTTTTTTTCAATTCTGCACACGCAAGGGTTTTACTTTGAGATTTTTTTTGTTGGATGAACACGCAAATCAAACACATACAAGCAACCAAATGCAAGTATGTATGTGTAAACTTTGCGATTACATCAAACTATGTACTCACCTCCATTCTTCTTTCTCTTCTCAACATTAAACTCAAGACTTTGCAAAAGAAACTTTGCATGTGGAAAAGAGGTCTAAGAGTACTTAAAATGATACCTTTGTCATTATATGTTGTATGCGCTGTATTTCGCTGGTACTTATGCCAGCACCTTAGAAGATCTTCAACCACATTTTAATCTTTTTATATATTTTATTAAAAACAATCACAAAATAAATGAGTTTTTATAAAACACAAGCAATGTCGCTGGGGTCAAATCTGAAGAATAAGATGGATTCCGCACCAATTCGAACTTTAACAAGTATATTTTGGCATCGGAACCGCAAAAAGAGTGTAACCGAGCATTATCTACATGGAAGATGTCCTTTTTATTTTTTGCTTAATTGGTCAAATAAATACGAATAATATTCTGCATTCGTTTGTTTTTCCTTTGTTCAAAAAAATCCATGCAGGTAACTATTTCAACTGAACGTCCTGAAATATTAGTAGTTGCCATCCAAAGTGGTTATTATTTTGGTTAAAGCTCGTAACATTTTTGGAGAAAGAATTGGATATGAGACAATATTCCAAAGGCACAGGGAAAAAAGAAAGAAAGAAGTTCACCATTTGTGGATATATATCTACGTTTCAATTTATTTTCACATTTGTAGATACATATGTATGTATTCCAAAACATTGGTGCAAATGTGTCATGAACTCATCATTGAGTTTCTTATATGATTCGCCTTTCAAATAGACATGTTTAATAACAGCAAAATATTATTTTTTCTCTTTTAATTTCTGTGGATCAATTAACATCATAATATATGAGAGCCTATCATGATAAATAGCTATTGAACAAAACAATAAGCTTGCTTATGGAGCCTTCATTCAGTACACAATAAAAATTCTACTTTCAACTTCATCACAAAACTAAAAATTCAAATTTAGAAAATCATCTACATATACCAAACAGCCGTTGTACTTCGCAGCCAGTGCTATCTATCATCTTTTTAAATATTAATAATATATTTATATAATGGTAATATGTATTAAGTAAATAAATAAATAAATAAATAAAAATGACGTTGCATAACAAACCAATGGATATCAAAAATGCCATTGTCATAAGCCTGTTAACTTTTGCAATGGCACCAGGCATTAATTACTATACGGTAATTATATACTTAAAAGACAATTTAATCAGCTGCCCAGGTGCCAGCAAGAATTTTAATGATTACCACTTGCTGGTATCTTTCAAACGGCTACAACTTATTTAATAACTCTTAGGGACTTCCATATACATATAACTTAAGGGAAACGATATTGTGCTTAAGTACTAAGAGTATTTTGCTGTTATGAATAAACCAAACTGTTTCGAATGAAAACGGAAAATGAGTTTTATCGAAACAATAAATTATAATACAAATTTAATGAAATGAATATCTTTTCTTAAGGGTACTATAACGAAAAATAATTTAGTACAACTTACCCTTTCTGTAATCTTATCAATTTCGTGATAGAGGAAATTGCAACTTTGATCAAAATGTTGATCTTTAAATTGACCTTTGCGTATTATTCGATTAGGAATTTTACCTTAATTAAATAAATAAAATAAAAAATGTTACTTATAATCTTATTAATAAAAGAACATTTATTAATAATCACCCTTCAAGTCCATAAAATATTTTAGCATCTGATTATTACTTTTGCCACTAAAAAGTATTTTGCCCGTATACAACTCATAAATGGTGCAGCCAGCTGACCACATATCAATACCGTAATCGTAAGGAATACCCAAAATAATTTCGGGAGCACGATAAAATCTTGATATTAAATAAGGTGTTATCTCATTATCATTTATAGTCGAGGCCGAACCGAAATCACATAATTTTAAAATTAAATTATTTTCGTTTACTAAAATGTTGTCGGGTTTTATATCAGCATGTAAAATTCCAGTTTTCTTTAAAAGTTTTAAAGCTAGAAATAATTGTTGTGTGTAACTTCGTACGGCTTTAATGTGTAGACCAACATTTTTGCCATATTTTTTTAGAACTTCACGTAAATTCATGGCCAAAGGTTCAAATACCATACAAAGATGCTGTCACAAAATTATGTTACATATTATTGAAAACTTATTTTAATAGCTCGAAAATTCACAACTTACTTGTTTATGGAAAAAGTGTCGATATAAACGTAAACAGTGGAAACGATCATCAGGGTCAGCATCATTCAGTTTCTTTAAAATTTCTAATTCACGTAAGCCTGTCTTATGCCTAATGTAACGTTTTTAATTGTTATTTTTTACAAGACTTGATGTTATCTTCATTTTAATACTTACATTATCTCATTATTACGAATAATTTTAACAGCGACATTTGCATTTCCTCTTGCTTGATCTCTGGCTCGGATAACATTGCTGAAAACACCTTGACCCGTATAGCCACACACAACATAGCGAGTATCCAATACTTCGCCAATGCGAACACGATAATAACCCTCAGCATCGTCCCAGTTATCAGTAAGCGCAGGATTTTCAGCCATATTCTTATTTTGAACAACGGTGTTTGGTGACTAAACGGATTAAAAAAGCTTTCATTTATTATTATGCACAAATATTTTGAGTTACTTAGCAAAAGAAATTAAACTAAAAACTTTAGTTTTAAAAACAGATGTTTCAAGAATATTATTGTTTTCCTCCTTGTAACTCTTATTTTTAATTTTGTATATTTTTATACATATTAGTACGAAATTTACAAGCCAACGACTCACATCGAAATTCGAATCTACATCTTGATCAGCAAACATATCCCATTCAGGCTTCTTCTCCTTTTCCTTATTTGTGCTACTGGCTATTTTCTGGTTATTTTCCTGTTCTGATGTAACTTCTGGTATAATATTTCGATTTTCTGTACGATGGGGAGAAGATTCTGATGTTAAAGGTGAACGTGTCCGAGATTTTCGCTGTTTTGCTGGCGGGGATATGGATATGCGTTCTTTTTTGTCTGAACTGTATGAACTTTTTCGTTTATCGCTGTCATTGTGTGCTGTAGAGGCTAAAGAAGATGATGAATAGCTATTTGCGGATAGTGGCCCATTTGATTGTTTTGAGAAGGCTAATTTCTGAAAATTATTAATACACGACGTCATATATTAAATAAATAAATATTCTAATTTTATTTTTTACCTTTAATAATTCTTCGCGTTGCTTACGTCTCATTTCAATGATTTTCTCTTCATCGTCATCATCTTCATTAATGTTTATATTGATATTCACCTCCTCATCACTGCTCGATTCTTTTTGTACTGCCTTTTGTCCCTCGCTTAGAGAATCACGATATCGATCACGATCTTTAGTTTCATTACGTTCACTACGATCCCGACCAGAACGTTCACGCTCTCTTTCGCGTTCTCGTTTACGATCCGATTCGGCTTTACTACGACTATGTGATCTCTCACGCATCCATCTTTCGCGATCTCTATTACGATCTCTATCTCGTCCTCTTTCCTGCACCCGATTATTGTTTGCGCTACCATTTCGGTCAGCTGGTCGAGATGTTCTATCATCTCGTCCCTTATGATCATGCTCACGACTTGTGTCACGTTCTCTTAATTTGTCTCGGTTTATTTCTTGCCGTAAATCTTCTTTTTGACGATTTTGATCATAATGCTCTCTATGACGATGGCGATCACGATCTTCTTCAACTTCAGTATGCTGTCGCCTATCATGTGAGCCCACTCTGAGCCCTGTAGAACGGCTCCGGCTTCGGTTATTGCGAACAGTGCGGTCCAAATGTGAATATCTCTGCTGAATATCTCGAAAATCTCTTGAGGAACGTCGATCGCTTATTTTGTCTCTAGCAAATGGTTGTGGTGGTGTCACAGATTTACGCCCTCTACCAAAACGACGATCTTGCTCGCTCGTGTGTCTTACCTTATGTGATCGTTCTCTGTTGGACAAGCACTGCTCCACCGGTGTGTCATTACCACCACTAGAATCATCCAATAATATAATATCGTTTTCATTTGTAATTTTATCTTTAGAAATGTTATTTAAATTATTTTTACTAGTTGCAGATGATAAAGGAATTTTTTGTTCTATCATTTTACTCTTCTCAATTCCAATTATTGGCAAAGTTGATTTCTTTGAGTTAGAATCAGCGTCGGCCAAGGGACGTTTCGCTAAAGAGCTTGAGCGACTTCCATCGCCCTCTGTGTCGGACATGTAAGCACCTAACCGAGCTTGTAAGAGTGCCTTTTGCTTCATCAAATCGTCCAAATTAAGATCATCTTCAATTATGGCTAAATCAGGACTTTCCACATCAACAGGTCTATAGATTAGATTAAAAAAAATAAAATTTACACTTCCATTAACACTACTTAGTACTTTATGTACGTATAAAAATGGGGATTTTTTTAAAGTCTAATTGATATCTTCCTTTCAGACAAGTTATACTCAATAAAATCAAACACTGCAGTATTGGATATTTAAAGTATTTTTGGCAGCTCCAATAATGCGATACCAAGAAATTTATAAATTTTATGGTATATTTGCCTAAGGATGACAAAATAGGTTCATCTATGGTCAGAATGCAACGAATATTTATGTTCACAAAGAGTTAGTTATACAAAACGTTATTAAAAAAAAATTTAGCAACAATGATTGAAAATGTATAATTTATATTTTAATAGAACTCCAAAATATACGACTTACACTTCACTTTCACTCCCTGATGATACGACTTCCATAATTGGCAATACTTTTGTCTGTATTGTCTTGGTTATTTCCTCAACTAAACTACAGGGATCAGTCTGTATGTTTGGTTTTGTTATCAATAATTTATTATTTTTAACATCATGTTCAACCCTTAATGAACAAACTTTATCTTTATTTGCCTTTTTCATAATTTCCGTAAATTTCTCATTAATAGCACCACTTCTTCTTTTTTCCAACGTTGACTCGTCACCAGTGTCCGAGCCAGTAGAAGAGTGATGGCGGTGCTTCTTCTTAGACTTTTTATGTTTCTTGTGAGGTTTATCTGATTTATTTGACTTTTTATGTTTTTTGTGTTTTTTGGATTTTTTATGATGTGCAACAGAAGAATGTTTTGAACGTTTCTCTTCTGGGCCGTCATAACTACAAAGGATAGTTAAAAAATATGTATACGTTAATAAAGCTAAACGAATAAAACATAACCTCAACATATTAAAGATACTTCGATAAACCATTTACTTACCTATTTTCATCACTAGACATTTTATTATGATTTTTATTTAAATGAATCTCTGCTAAAATATTATTTAAATAACAAAGTTCTTTTGGAACAATTATTACCACAAAGAATTAAAAGTTTGTGAATATACTTAGCACAAAGTTTGTGATACTTAGCGACAGCAACACAATATGATGACAACTATTTTCGAAAAGATATCCCAAAAAATGACAGCTGGTTCACAAAGCCGAATGACACAAAAGTATGCTAACAGGCCGCCAACTATTTTGAACTACCGCCGATTTTAAGCTCTTTTGTGGATATCAAGTCAGTTTCTATATTTTTTTTGTAGTCATCATATTATTTAGTCCCAATTCATACTATCCAAGTATATAAGATTGCAATTAGTAATTTACTTCTTTGAACTTTCTTTGACTGTCACACAATCCAAGTCTTTTAGGTTTGAAAGCATAGACACAATATGTATACAAAACAAAAATAGACAGCCTTTCCATTCGATAGTTCCTTACAAAACTATCGATATAATCGAATTTATAGATTTAATTATGCAAACATCAGCTAATATTATATTTCAAAGGCGCGTTCGACCACCTTTTGCTGACTTTGCGCTTACTATGTTAAAATTATCTTCTTTCCGATAGTATCGCTATCGGGGAGAAATATCGAAAGCTAATTAAAAATAAAACTATCGATAGTATCATCAATTATTTTGTAGTTTATACCACAAAGCATACAGAGGTGACAGAAGGGGAAAACTATATAAGTTTATTTTCCGACTCCCTCTATACGCACAAGCATCGAAAAAGAAATTGAAAAAATATTTTGCATTCTTTGTGGTTTTATTTTCTGTATTAACGTATTTTACACAAACTGCTTTGTGGTATTTTATTCATCCCAACACGAAATGATTGATTTTTGCTTTTCCTACAAACTAATAATCATATTGGAGCTAAAAACTTTCTATTCACAAAACACAAAGCACACACAAACCACAATTTTTCCAAAATTTTATTACAATTTTATTTTTTTTGTTTTGTTCATTTTCCCTTCTTCGCAGCATTAAGTCTTTATAGTTGTCTCTTTCTTCAACCACCGGCACTCTAGCTGATTTGGACAATTTGCAAATGTCATTTTTTACATGTCTGTTAGTAGTTTGTGGCGAAGGGATAGAAGAACAGCTTTCTCATTTTAGGGATAATTAATGTTGGTAATTTTAAAACGTTTTTTTCTATATTACGGTGTAGATTCGTAAAGCACCACTTCTGAGAGAAAAACTCTTAAACTAAGCATTAACAAACATTTTGAACGAAGTAATAAAAAATTTTCAAATGAATATATATGTACATACATATGTACATATGTATGTATATGATTTAGCAAAGGTAAAATCGTTGGTATCTTATACATACATACATTTGATTTAAAGAAAAGATTATTTGCACACACTGGACAATGTTTTAATTCATATAATCATGCAGGTTTTTATTGGCTGAACAGTAGCTACTACTCCCCCTTGGGTTACGTCGAAAACGAAATTGCTTGTGTGAATAGTTTATTGCCAACATTTTATTTCTGGACAATTCCAGGTGCCAACAGAGGCTAATTTTATTATTTTTTTATATCTTCTTTTTCCTTTTATAGGTCTATGTGTAGTTTTTAATTCCATTCTTTTTTATATAACTACTCTGTATATCAAAACATTATAGATTTAAGTTTTTTTTGTTATACTATTTTTTATTATTTACTTTGTAATGTTTATTTTTGAAGTCTCAAATAAACTTAACTTGGTAAAGCACCACACAAAAGTTATAATATGCATATATGAACACATAAAATTCGTAATTTCAAGTTTTGTTGGTATTACGCGAGATATTTCATACATACAGAAAACATCATTTGGTAAATAATATATAGGCAACGAAATATTAAATTTTCTATGGAATAGAATTTTTATGAAAAGCAAAAACAAATTTGAATATTTTTGAATTTGTTTTTCACAGCGGTTTTCTTTTTAATTGGACAAAATTTTATTGCGACAGAACTAAGATTTGATTACCTTGTAAAATCTCCCTCCACACATTTATTTTAAAAATTTTAGAAATCTATATTGGTAATGAATGTGAAGAATTAATTAAAAAATGGTGCAACAAGGCGCATAGCATATATAATCTTAAACTTTAAAACTCCAGTTCTACTATATAAGAGCTCTTAACTTAAGATAATTCAAAGACTTCCCTTAAGAATTAAATAATTGTTGCAGATATGTAATTTACTGCAGTCGTTTGAAAACCTTAATCGTATGAAGACAGATATTGGAGGATGTAAAAATTACATATTTATGATATTTTTATTAAGTGTGTTCGAGCACCCAAAAGTTTTTACAGATTTTTACTGAATTTTACGAAATTGCGTTCGTTTACTCCAGTTACAGTAAATGAGAACCCAAATTGACAGTTCTTGGCTGAGAATTTACTAATTTTTATTGCAGAAATTTGTTGTAGTAAAATTTAGTAAAACCAAAAAAACATATGATTCAAAGGTAAACAAACAAAAGTAAGGTAAGAAAACAAAAAGTATACAATTTGTGGAAAAATTACTTAAAAAAAGAAAAGTCTGAAGTAAACTAATATAAAATAATAAGCAAACAATTATTTTTAAACTATTCATTCGTTAAACATGATGTATATGCCTTTTAAAACGAAATAAATGTAGAACCATTTACAGCCATTTTTGTTATTTTGTTGGAGCTGTGAAAATGCTAAGTATATGGTTACTTAGTACTGCACTTGCTGTTAAGGTAGTCAATAGCAAAAATAAACAATCACATACTTTTAAATAAATTTAATCAGAAAAAACTTAGGGAAATAAAATAAAAATAAACACATGGAAACGATTATAGAAAATAATTTGTTTATATTTTCTTAAAATATTCGTGTTATAATTAAAATATTGCATCGAGTACCAACAAGAAAAAGAGTTTAGTCAAAAGTGTAAGTATATTTCAACACTATATTGATTTGCAAGCAGCTGTTTCCTTAATCTTACGAATTTTTAAAATTTTTCCGTTCGCGTACTTTTTTGTGCTACAGCTATTTTTGAGAGTAAAATCTTCAATTTACTCAGTACTCATTTACTGCATTTTTCTGTAAAAGTACTCGAACACACCTATTATTTAAATGTAAATAAAAATTTTCGTTTTTTCTTACTCTTCTGTAGCTAAGATTTAGTAAATAATATTTACAAATAATACAAATGTATGTACAAAATGTTTATTCTGAATCTAGTTATGTATATGTATAAAAATTGTAAAATGAAAAGATCACTATTCTGGAATATCGCCACCGGGTACTAACTAAAACAAGAAATGCGTAATATATTACATATTTCTCAAAGAAAAAAAATTTACCAACCATTGTTATATTATTTCCATTCAAAAGAATTTGATCTAATTTTGTAATGCGCCTTCCTTCGGACGTATTTTCATATTCAGTGACATCATCCAATAGCATATTAACAAAATCATCAAAGCCTAGTAAGGTTCCCACCATTTCTTTATCGTTCTTCATTATAATATGAATACGGGATCCAATACATTTATCTACCAATTCTGGAAGAACATACATACGCTTTCTTAATGTTTAATTACTACATAGGAAGTAGTACTTACCCAATGGCAATAAAGTGGAAACGTTTGTAGGTGGCGGAACTGCGGTCATTTTACAGAAATTATTTAGTTTTATAAGAAAATAAACAGAAAAATGTGCAAAATTATTCCGGCTCTTTATTCAGTTACATCTACTCGGAGTTGATAGCACAGATGTATACGAATATGTATATGAGTTGCCAAGAATAATTGGGTTTTCACACACGAGAATAATTGTTCTGTCATAAATCAATTATCACAGGTAATAACGATTCTACAACACCAACAAACATATGCATTTTGTTGGTAGAAACGTACAAGTGTCAAAATCTATTGTCTGTTTCTCGCACACATTCATAATCTCTCTCAAATTTACTGACACACGCATATTGTTGATAAAAACGTACAAGGTTTATGTCAAAATCTATTGTCTGTGTGACGCACACATTCTTAAATTTACTAAGTCAGCTGTGCTATTAGCATTACCTGGTATTATTGTACCATGCATGACAGCTTGTGGACTAGAGAGGCGAAGAGAATGATTTATTGTTGGCGTAAAGTTTTACCTTGTAGCCCCGCATTAACAGAACAAAACCAATACACATAATTAAAAATACAAAGCAAATGTAAAAAAATGCCAAACACTCTAATCGACACAAAGCTGCGTATACGTACATATATATTTAATGCCAGATGAATAATAATAGACGACTTTCCCACAGTCAAAGTTTATTTTGTGCCGATTCACACACTCCAACTTTTGCTGTTGAACGCGTAATTCAGGTGTAAGAAAACAAGAGATATCTGTAGCTCCTATTCCGTCTTTCTTACAGCTGAATTACGAGTTGAGCAGCAGAAGCTGAAGACGGAGAAGGGAATACAAATATATCATTTTTTCTTACAGCTGAATTGCGAGCTTATCAAAAAAGGGAACTTCGACTGTGGAAAAGCCGTCTAAATTAGTGCCGGTTCACTCATTTCAACTTTTGCTGCTCAACTCGTTATGCAGCTGAAAGAAATAAAAAGATATCTGTATCTCCTACTTCGCCTGTCTAATATACAAATATATCTTTTTTCTTACAGTTGATCAACAAAATAAACTTCGACTGTGGAAAAGCCGTCTAAATTAGTGCCGGTTCATACATTTCAACTTTTGCTGCTCAACTCGTAATTCAGCAGTTTGAAATAAAGAGATATGTATCTGTAGCTTCTTCTCCGTCATTCTTACAGTTGAATTACGAATTGAGCAGCAAAAGTTGAAGTGTGTGAACCGGGACTTACAAACTGACAGCACACTGTAATATACATAGCGTGTAAAAGTAACTTAAAAATAACAGGAACCTAGCAGCTCCAACTGTCACCTGAGACTTCTCTTGTCTTCTTTGGTTTCAATATTCGGTTTTTATTAAATTTTCGTTTGAGCTGCCCAAAAAAATTAATTCCGTTAATTTTTTGGCAACAAAATTTATAAAAAATAAAAAGTTTAAAGTTTTAAAATTATTTGTGTGTAAAAATCAACCAATATAAAAAAATATAGCGTTTACTTAAAGGATAAGTAAAAATATTTGCAAAATATCGATATAATGGAAACGGAAGTGTCTTCCACAGTAAATGGGGAGTCAAATATGAAGGATATAAATATCGTCCAATCTACAAATAAGAAATTAACCAAGACAGAAAATTCTGAATTGCAAAATAATGAATCATCAGAAAGTTCTTCAAATGAAGCGAAAACATACAACACCATATCAGGAGCCTCACCCAAATCGCGAGAACAAAACGCAACGAACTCTTCATATGAAAACGTCGAAACAAATTGTGTGAAAGACTCTACTCCTGGTGATTGCCAATATTTTTTTGAAGATGAAGTTTTTCGGATTGACAAAAGAGGTCGTGTTAATTTTGGATTAGTCCTTGAAACACCTGGTACTTATTCAGGTGACGAGGATGACGAGTTTGATGAAATTTTAGATAAGGGTGAATTACGTGTTGCTTGGTATCCTGAATTTAAGGAATCCGTACAATTGGAAAATTCGGTATGTGAAATAATAAAAATTTGTTACTTTAAAATATTTATAGCTTATTTTGTTGGTATACTTAGTTGATATTCAATTATGCAATTGTATTAGTATTGTATACAAGGATAACTGTAAATAATTTAACGCGTGTTCATCTTTTTTTGTTTTACATCCTCACTTGAACTAATCACACATATGTATGTGCATATGTCGTCACCTGAATTCGAAAAAGCTTTAAGTAGGGAATGGTACATGTACTGAAACATCGATTTTGTATTTTTCGATAAATTTTTTTCTTAAATCCCGATGAAATATTTACAATCAATAATAATGTAATAGAAAAAGTCGAACATACATATAAAATATCTCGGATTCATAATAATTAAAAACTTAATATTTAATGATCACATAGACTGTACGTGTAAAAAAATTCTTATAAATAAATCGGTTTCCTTAAAAAATAAGAAATAATACAAATCAATTAGAAAGAATGCAAAAGCCATAAAAAAGCAATGAGAATAATTCTAAAATGTGATCGCTATACGCATATGTATAAGCAGCATGATGGACAATTTTAAATGGATGAATATAAAACAAAGACTGGGGTCTAATTACCGCCTTCGATATCGAATGAACTATCGAGCAAAAATAACTCAATACATATGGTAATACATATGCCTTATGAATCAAGTTTTCATACTAATTGTAAAAAATGTTTTGAAATTTATGGCAGTGTTTTGTGTTTACATAAAATATAAACATAGCAAAAACAAGTACTGTAAGTAGGAAGTACAATTTTTGTTATTTTAAATAAAAGTTTGTATTTCATAAAAAATGTATCGTCGGACTCGGAGGTAACAAATCCCGTATTGCTTGTTCTGCTCTTGGCTGTATATTTTCTTTGATTTAAACATCGGCTCAGATTGTCGAAGGAGGCATTCAATTGTATTATAGCAATTAAATTTTTCTGGGCACATTTCATCAGCAGTGCCACCAAAGATGTAGTTAGCAGCAACACTCCCTTATGGCAGTTGGTAACAATTACCTCATTGGAACGTTTCGAAGTACGATTAGCCAAAGAATTGGATTTAGACCCCTTTAATTCAGCGAACTAAAATATATTGAAAAAATGACAGAAGAAGATGCGCCAAATTAAATTATCATGTGCAAAAATAAAGTCGCAGAGAACCAGCCATATGCACTAAGAAGAGCCTAAGATTTTCGAATTCTAATTCGTTTAAACTTTTTAAATCTCTATCGAGTAATATAAAAAATTAAAGTTACAATAATGC
This sequence comes from Gymnocheta viridis, assembly GCA_956483585.1. NCBI lineage: Eukaryota > Metazoa > Arthropoda > Insecta > Diptera > Tachinidae > Gymnocheta > Gymnocheta viridis. The sequence continues at coordinate 84,884,248 of OY101440.1, read as the reverse complement.
TTTTAGAACAAAATTTACAAATTTTGTATGATTTAATGAAAATTCCTAAAAAGTATACAAATTACTTTTAGAAAATATAAAGTATTTTAATAAAACTAAAAAATCAATTGACTTTATATCCATACTAAAAAATATAAAAAAATGTTAGTAAATTTTGAAACATTAAAATACTTAAATCATAGAAAATAAACAATACGAAACAAATAAATTTAAAAAATATGTGTTTTTTAGTGAAATATGTACATATGTGGCATATTTTAAAATTAAAATATTTTTCAGAAATTGTTCTTTATAACCAACTCTTACTCATAATGCTAGTGTGTTTGCAAAGCAATCTTCTTCGCTAAGATGTAGAAAAAATTTTTGTTTTAGATGACTGCTTAGTCTGCTTCATTGCTGGCTTATTATTGAGCTGGCTTTTGAAAACTAAACTTCTCAAGGCATTGGTGTCTCAAAGATGATCAAATACTCACTTGCTATTTCACAATTGTTGGGATAAATTGCTATTAATTTTTCCCACTTCTAGTGGACTTACATATCGGTATTTCCTATCTTCCTGGACGCAAGTGGGCTGGTTGCTTGCAATCGGCGTCCTGTGCAATGTAACCTACATATCGATACATAGGTCCGTTCAAATATTGGCGAAATTCTGTAGGAATGCCATTGAGAAAATCTTGGTTTGATTTTTTTTAGTTTCTACATTATTGTCGCAGATTTTCCAATATTTGATTCGGCACGTATGCGTTTCGGACTACTTTTTCGATGCCAATTGATGAGGCTAATTCCTGCTTAACGAGCACATCAAAATACTTAATTACAAAGAAATAAAAAGTGGAGTATTTATAATAAGAGACGATTTCATGGCTACTTAAATGAAGTTTTTTGAAACAAAGAGTTTTCCTTGGTATTTTATATTTTTCGTTAAGATTGAAAATCAGCCTATATGATTTAAAAAAATCGATTTTTAAATCCCAATAATCGATTTCAGTATAAAACCGCGGAGATAAAATCTATTGCAATAACTTGATTTTTTATGGCACAATCTCGATTTCCGATTGTAATCGAACTTGATATATTTACCATTCTCTAGTCCTAAGTAAAAGTACACATCGTTTTTTACAGGGAAAACCAAAAAGACTCGCCCGGACAAAATTACACAACATTTGATGGGTATAACTGCAAAGGTTGCAATCCCCACTTTTCTCACGAATGTCTCGTAAAATTTCTTATCCAATTTGAGGTGAAACTTTTATTATATCTTTATCTTCAAATAATTGAGTTTTTATAATTTAGTTTTAAAAATGATTGAAATGGAGATCGCAGCGTTAGCAAATTGGAACCTCGTTTAATTTATTATTTCAAGCTTTAATATCTAATTCAATATATTTAGCCAAATTATAATTTTCTTTGCACCATAAAAAATTAACAAATTGAGCCGCCACTTCAAACTTTTTTTAGCATGCTTTTAAAGCTTTTTAATAACTTGTAAAACTTAAGAACAAATAGTCACTTACCTCTCGTAAAAGTACGATAATTTTATACTATTTAGTGCAAGCCGTTTAATAGAATAATAGGAAAAAGCATTGATAATTCTATTTTGAAAATTAAAAGTGGTTTCATTTCGAAGAAATTTTTTCGTTTTCTGTGACATGTTTGATAATTGACTCGAATTTTCACAAATTGTTACATCATGCCCTCCGATTTTATGAAACACCATCGTTTGCGTATCTATCATGATCACATGACTGAATTTCTTAAAAAAGATATACTCTTTATAAAGTCTGTTATTACTTAGTTCTATGTGCATATATGTAACAATATGAGCCAGGTTTTGTATATATAATATAATTCAGAATATTTTTCCATTTGTAAAACGTAATTATCTGTTATTAATATTATCTCTCAATTGGTGGAAACGAAATATAAATTATTAAAAAAAATTATTTCATGAAGATTGGATTAGCCGACCGTTCTTTAATTCCTGGTGATGTGGTAAGAAAAAATGAAACTCAAAGAGGCTATTGTCGTGACATCAATACGAAAGCCGACGTTAAAGTGCTGGGAACCAAATATGTTATAAAAAATGTAAATGCAGAGCGGTTAAGAGTCATTTCGAACTGGCAACGTGATGGTGCTGTTTGTCTCGATTCTTGGGTGGGCAGCACAAAAGATGTGGAAGAAAAAGCCGTACTTAGGTGACATGAAACATAATATGAAAAATTGTAATTTTAAAAACTTCAACTCTTTTTATTTATATAGAACTGCTTCTGGCTGTCGCTTAGAAATATCATCAAATGACTTCTATAATTTTCAAGATTTGAATTCACGGCGCCAACGCGATGTATATAATCCGAAAGTATTTTATCCAGGTAATACGATTATAGGCAGCCTGCCACAAATTGAAAATATCAAAATTCTTACGCCTGATATACCGCTACATACAAATAAAAAGGGTAAACCCTTGACGCGGAAGGTAATATAAAATAATAATTTAAAAATCAATCTGAAAGTAAAATTTTTCCCCTCATTAGTTCACCATAGAAAGCATATATACGGATTGTGTTTGGGTTAATTGGCAATGTAAAGCTTTGTCGGATGATGCAAATTTAGAAAACATTACCTTGCAACCAAGTCCTTGTGTAAGGGGCGATGATCTGAAACGTTTAAAACGTTTAAATCTTTTTGAATCTTGTATGCTGCAAATCGTTGATCGTAATTATTTAACCTATTCATCCTGTGATACACTAGTTAAGAAATCTGACTGGGACAAAGAGCAAGCCATTAAATTTAAAGAAATATTAAAGAAACAAAAAGAGGAAAATGCCAAAAATTTTGTGCGTACCTCTTTTACAAGTACAACTGGTACAGCAGGAACTCATCATCATTATGAGAAATTTAAGAAAAAACTTAGCATGAGCTTGGACGATAAATCTAGTAGCAAATTGAAAAGAAGTCTTTTAAAATCAGATAAGTTGGGTAAGCGTGACGCATCTCAAGAAATGGTCGCTCACGAGAAACTAACACCAAAAGGTAACAAGGATTGCGAAGCTGAATGGGTTTCAACAGAAGATGAAGCTGAAATTTGTGAAGATAATTGTGATGTCATTGCCATGGACATCGATAATTTCGTTGAGAATTTTAAACAATATACGGAAGATTGTATTAGTACTACAACAACAATGTCGACATGTTCAAGTCCCTCGCCACATACGAGTCCCAAGCATTTGACCAAACGTCAATTAAAGAAAAAGGCCCGTAAGAATTTTAAGAAGCCATTTTTAACCGAACCTTGTGCAGAATTCAAACCCAAAGAAGGCGATGAACTTGTAACGGAAGCTTTGTTGGTATATAGTACTGCTACGGTAGTTTGGCAAGATGGCACCATTGAATCGGATATTCCCTCAACTCAACTATATCCTATTCATCATTTGGATAATCATGTAAGTTGTTAAACAATCAACTAATAGTGAATTCTAATTTAATTAATCTTTTTTAGGAACTTTTCCCTGGCGACTTTGTAATATCAGCAAAAGAAGAACAAGATTTTACTCATCGTGATTATGGTGTAATACAAACAGTAGATCATGATGGTCGAACAGCACATGTTAAATGGTTTACCACTTATACATCATCCGATGAACCTAAGTAAAATATTTCTTTATTTACAGTACTACTTTTGTTATTGTTAAAAAATATGCATACCCTTCACTAATGCGTATGATCAAACTAATTTTTACATAATTAGCAAATATTAATATGTTCTTAATAATTCATACATATGTATGCAGGGATTAGTGATATAGCAAATATCAATTTGAAATTTAGCAGCGCACGACACTGAATTTGAAATTATCAAGTTCTCACGTATTACTCTGCAGAACATTTTTAATTTTCCGAAACTTAAATAGTTTCAGAATTAGGGTTTCTCACTTTCTGTGTGCGCTTTCAATTAGCAATTCTAAGTGTTGTTATCCTTCTAATATTATAAATGAGAAAATTTTTATGTTTGTGAGTTTGAATGTTTGATCCACTATCACGTAATAACCGCTTAATGGATTTGTATGAAATTCCGCAGACTGATAGAGCCGAGTCTAGAAGGACACATAGGCTATATATTTAAAAAATGGGAGCACTAGTTGGGTAAAAAACTCGGAAACTATCTAACCTATTTTAATTGCATTTTAAACGTTGGTAGGAGCCAACTTCTGCCGCTGAACGAAGTCGCAAATATTTATAAGCAATTAAATTCTGCTTAAATTAAATTTGGGTTTGCGGTTGATACCACTTCGTGTAGATGTGGCTTTCTTCTAATTTTAGAGATACTAAACGATATTAAAGAGTCAAATAGAAGCAGCAGCATCATCACCTGTGTCGGCAATTTTCACTTTTGGTTAATTTTATTTTTTACTATCAATATAATATTTTCTCAACTAAACAAAGTATTCTTAATGATTTGAATTCATGCGATGAAAATTAAGTTACGCTGCAGTCGTTTTGAAACAGCAGCTCTGTAGCAAATTTTCTGTTTTACAAATTAAATATTGTTTCTTACGGCAATCTTCATTGACGCACATCATGCAGCACATTTTGGATTTGCATGAAGATGGTAAAACATATTCAGTTTTCGTAGTAAAGATTCGAAACGTAACAAATTAATAATCAAAGTTCAGTAGAGGAATGAATGTTCAAATTCGGAAATAATTGTTCTAAGTCTTTTCTCCTTCAATCCATGCTAATAAGCGCCGCAAGTATTTTTAAGGTCTTTAAAATTGCTCTTCACGCACTCACGTGCGACAGTTTTAGCAATCATATTAACAATTTATGCTAAATTCATGCCAATTTGTTCTTATGTGTTATTAATATTTTGCTGCAGAAATAACGTATTAATTTGGGAAAATGCGGGTGCAAATTAAAAGAAAATATTTTATATTAAAAATAATGTTTCGACCGAATTCCTTTTCTATAATGAATGGTATACAAAATATGCTCTGAATATTTGTCATAATAAAAGACGAAGAGATTTGTTTAGAAAAAAAGTTCATTGTCAATGTGACACTGAAAATGCATTATTTGAAAACTGAAAAAACGAAATGTTAAATAAATAATAAATTTTATTTCTATTAGGCCTACATACAAAGGAGAATCAGAATGTAGCGTTTATGATTTAAAAGATCAACCAGATTTTCCATATCGTCCCGGTACCATGGTTATACGTGTGGCCAATTTTGTTGGAGAAGATTCCAAATGTACAGCCGGTCAAGTAATTGATAATTATATTGATGGCCGTGTAAAAGTTTGGTGGGTTGATGGTCACATAAGTCTGTGTTGGCCACAAGATCTTTTCGAAGTTGGACAATTAGATCAAGGTGACTTGAGTCACGCTTCAGAAGATTCGTGGGAAACTGAGTCAGAAAATAGTGAAGTCGGCTGTGAGGGTGGCAGCAGTATAAAATTGTCCATAGAGGAATCAGGCATATTAATAAATGTCGAAAAAGCACATGTAGCTCTAGCACGTTTACAGGAGATTTTAGATATAAATCCAAATTTACAAAATCCAGAGGTAAGTTTTGAAGTTTTTTTAAATGTTTTTTTCAATAATTCAGTTTTGTTACTTTTCCTTAGGTGATGCGTAAACTTATGGTAGTTTATAAAAGCTGTCGATTTTTCGATCGTCTTTTAAATACAAACTTTTTTCATGAAGATCATTTTCTGGTGAGTACATTTTTTTAAATATCACACCTTTATTTTAATATGTCGAAGCGCTCGATTTTAAATCCTGGAAACGAAGGGATTTAAAATCGAGCGCTGGGTGACACATCTGTTTCCATCTCATGCCCGGGTTTGGCTGTGGATTTCAGTAGGACGTATACATTGAGTACATTTCGAAAATATTTTCATTCGAATAGTTTAATAATAAAGACTTGATGCTATAAATGTTTAATTATTTTTTATCACCAAGGGCTTTGTTGAGCGTGTTCGTAAAGCTGGATCTCAAGCAATGAATGAACGTGTACATGATCAGAAAAATCGTTTATTCAGTGATAATTTACAAATTACTTCACGAAGTCCACATAAACATCAGCAACATCAAGATAAATATAGTGCTATAGTGTTGAGCGTAGCAAGTGTTGGTAACACAAACACATGTTACGCTGGTGCTGCTGCAGCAAGTATGCATCAGTGTCATCAGTCTTTATCACAACAATTGCAAAACGTATCTACTGGAAACTTAAATTCTGCTTCAAAAGATTTTGCTCCTCGTGTACTTTTTACTATCTCATCAACGCCATTCAAATGTCCTAATAGTCATAATCATAATAGTAACTCTGGTGTCCAGTTAACAACACCATCATCTTTAAAGAAGCGCAGTCCTTCTGTAGCAGGAGTAAATGCTCTCAAAGAAATACAAACTAAAGATACCGACGATGTGCCAACAACTACTATTTCTGCTGCGTCTAACAGAGAAAAAGCTGCCGACAACACAACAACAAACACAATCGATAATCTTCCAAATATTGTGAGTGATATTTCGCCCAATAAATTTAAACAGTATAATACTGAAAAGAATCAACTTTTAAACTCAGTAATGATGAATATCGAAAAGGCCTTCGAAAAAACAAGTTCTTTGACCGCAACATCACAGGATGATTCCGGCAATTATTCTCGCAATGAAAATTGTGATGGCAGTTCGATTAACTGCACTAGTTCCTTGGACTTAACCAATATCGAAACGAATAATTTTCTCGCAAAAGTTAACGACAATCAAAAGTCAATTAATCAATCCAGCAGTAGTATAGAATTGACTGAAGAAACTCCAGAACTAGTATGTGTGCGTTTTTGCTCTTTACTCAAGGAGCAATTAGTCAAATGTCTTAATGAAATATCTGTAAAATATTACAAAGGTGATGTACAGAATTTGAGTGACAGCTCAAAAATAGATTTAATAAGTAATGAAGATGAGAATATTGAAACCATAATTGATATTGATTATAACAAAGTGGAAATAAATACTCGAAAAAATGACGAGAATGTTAATAAGACAGAAGGGATAGTAACACCGCCTCTTACACAATCTGAAACGGATCCCACTAATTTGAAATCTATAGCGACAGTTAATACAACAGATGAAGCTGGTCTCAATGTATTAAATGTTAAGCATGAATGTTTCCAAGTACTCTCAAATGCTCCTAAAAATCACAAATACCAATTAATCATCTTCCATCCAAATAATACTCAACAATATTACAAGGCTGTGCAACGTGAACATCGTTTGTTAAAAACTTCCTTACCTCCTGGTGTATATGTAAAGTAAGCGAATTTTAATTTGCAATATGAAACGAGTTTTAAAATTTGTTTAAATAAATAAATAACAATTATAGGGTTTACGAAGACCGCATGGACTTGTTAAGTGTAATGATTGAGGGACCTGAACGTACTCCGTATGAAGACGGCTTATTTTTCTTTGATATTCAATTGGGCCGTGATTATCCTCACAGTCCACCAGTTTGTCATTATATTAGCTTTTGCTCTGATCGCCTTAATCCTAATCTGTATGAAGATGGCAAAGTTTGTGTATCTTTGCTGGGTACTTGGATGGGCAAGGACACAGAAATTTGGGGCCCCAACAGTACATTGCTACAGGTTATCGTTTCCATACAAGGCCTTATATTGGTTCCAGAACCGTATTTCAATGAAGCTGGTTATGAAAAACAAAAAGGTATAATATGGAATCTCCTGTTATTCTTTTGCAACCTGAGCTCATCTCAATTATTAATTATAAATTCTCTTAGTTACTCTACAAGGCAAGGAGAATTCAAGAATGTATAACGAAATGGTTATCATTAAATTGGTGCAGGCTACCACGAAGTTACTACAAAATCCACCAGAAGTATTTCGTGATGAAATCAATACTCATTTCAAACAAAATGGTCTTAAAACATACGAACGAATCAAAGGTTGGATGGAATTATCGAAACAAACATATTCGAAGGCAAAGGAAAATTTCACACACAATAATGGTAAGTCGTCTTTAGAAAAGAATTCAAAATATATACCAAATCCGTGATAATACTTTTACCTTGAAAACGAATTCGCATAACTTTACTAGTTTTAAAATCGATAAATAAGTTATATATATTTTAATTAAAATATAAATTTATTCTAAACAAACATCTTTCAAAAAGGCCCTCAAAACGATTCAGATTTACTCAAGCATGGTCAAAAATAAAGTGCATGAAGTAAAGCAATTTTAATTTTTTATTATTATTATTTTTGATAATTCTTTTTCTGCATGTTTTTTAAAATATTTTTGATGTTTAACATTTTTAAATGAATGATAATGATCTTAAAGCTATTTTGAACGAAATAACTGTTTGTTATAAATATTTAATTAATAAATCAGCAGTTTCGAACATTATAAAGAAAATTCGTTAAAATATTTAGGAGGAACAGCTCGTACAACTACTCCCAGGATAAGAAAAGTTAATAGCAAGAGCGTAGACAAAATCCCTAAAATCACATCTCGGGAATTTATAAATCTCTCAATCATTAGAAATTAGTTCTCGAACAGTTCACAGCAGGGCGAATGAGAATGGTCTTGCTACATCCCTGCGATAAAAAACCAAAGAACACAAATTGATCATAACTGAAATCGAATACTGTTCTCTTTTCGGATGTGTGTTGGGCTGGTTATCGACACAAGGAGTAGTTATGATTCACAATGATACAGATCTATTTCAAATGATATTATGTACCCATGTTACTACCTTTTTGAGCTGCGGTATGCCCCTATTTTGAAGATTTGATCAGGAAAACGAAACATACCTAAAGGGTTGCCGAATTGCCGATTCGTTACAATACAATGCGGTACGTATTTGAAGTGGCCTGCGTAGTCGCCAGCTATTTTAATGCCGTCTCAAAATACTAACTCGAAATTATACCAAAAACAAAGATTTGTCAGATGAAATTTGTTACTTGGAAAACTCTATAAATAGTAACAAGCAATTGTATAAATAAAAAAAAATAAAAAGTAAAAAAAATTATGTACCATAATCACTCAAAGCGGCAATTACGAGGGGAACTAATATCAATACCTAAAATATGCCAACACCATAATAAAGTTTGACATCTTTTATCATAAACGCACTCGCAACGTCTTGCTATACAAGTGCTATTTGTTTTGTTTACAGTGAGTTCAGGTGGCAAATTACGGCATTCGATATCGAACGAAATCCCATAAAAAATTTTTTGAATTTGTATGGAAAATCAATCTGACAAAAAAGGAATGGAAATTTCAAAAGAAGGTTTGCGTTGGACTATTTTTCACAACTTTCGACGTGGATTATCTCAACAAGAATGTGTCGATGAACTCAGTTCTTTGTATGACGATAAAGCACCATCAAAGAGCACAGTATATCGCTGGTATAGCGAATTCAATCGTGGTGGTAGTTCCGTCGCCGACGAATAGTCGAGAATTCCTTGTACTTTCAATGAATATATGTATGTGCTTCTTTCAGTTCCATCCACGTACCCAATACAATGGGGGTACCATACTTTTGCGGTCACTACAGAAATTTTTGCTTTAACTTCAGGAGCACCTTAAATATTCTATCAGTGATTATCTGGAATTAATTAATAATATAATTAATCAAGTTAAATACATTCAACAATTCCAAATAAACTAGATATAACACAATTATTAATTGCATCTCTACAAGAAACTGTTCACATGAACGGGGACCGTGTAAAACTTCATCATTTGAAGTTATATTTAAAATTTCTTAAAAATTCCACCAACTAACTCGCACAATTTTCTTAAATCTGTTTTCATCCAAATAAAGCAAAACATCGGACAGAAATTTACTCGATTTCGGAATAGAATGGTGAACGAATGGCATTGCGTACCGAAAATATTCTTCAGCTGCAAAAATATACATATGTAGCTGAAATCTTCCAAAATTTCATGTTATTTCTCACGCTTTTTCTCTGTTAAATTACCACAAAATGTTAATACAGGGTGTCCGCTGGGAAGGTATACTACTTTGTTTGTTTATAATTTTTGATTAAATAAAAAAGAATGGATCTTATATTGATAAATGTTTTATTTAATGTCGGCAATTATGTATGGAATACAATATCAGATAAATGTCCGCCTCTGTTAGCCTCACAAATGCGAGCCCTTTTGAGCACATTTTTCATTACATTCTTACACATTTCACGCGGAATTTCATGCATTTCATCACGAATATTTTGTTTGAGCTGCTCAAGCGTTTCTGGTTTGTTTGAATAAGCCTTGCTTTTCAGATTTCCCCACAAAAAGAAGTCCGGAGCAATCAAATCAGGCCATCGTGGAGGCCAATCAGCATCAGCATTTCTTGAAATAACTTGTGGAAAGAGGTCTCGCAGTAATTCTATTGTAATTCTAGCTGTATGCGATGTGGCACCGTCTTGTTGTACCACATGTTAATCAATTCCCAAAGCATGTAGTTGTGGCGTTAAAAAGTTTTCAATCATATCACGATATCGCTCCCCATTCACAGTTACCGTTACGCCGTTATCATTTTCAAAGAAGTAAGGTCCAATGATTCCTCCTGACCAAATCGCACACCAGACTGTCACTTTTAATGCATGCAAAGGTAACTGATGAATAATTTGAGGGGTTTCCATTGCCCAGAACCGACTATTCTGTTTATTCACATATCAAATGAAAATGTGCCTCGTCACTCATTATGATTTTTTCATGAAAATCTGGGTTGTCATGCGCGAGCTGTAACATCCTATTGGCATATTTACGGCGGCGTGAATGGTCTTGTGGAAGAAGCTCTTGTGTCAACTGAATCTTAAATGGAAACAAATGCAAATCTTTGTGCAAAATTGTGGCCAAAGTCGTTCTTTGAATAATTTAAGCAATTTAGTTTTTTCACTTACCTTGGGGCATTTTAAAAATTGTTAAAATTTTTTGTGTTTTATTTTCTTTAAATTTATTTTTGCCAGTTGCACAAATGGAAAATTTAACCGTTTAAATGAGTACCCTTAGTGATTTTTAAAAATTAATTTTTATAATCTAATGGCCTTATTCACAAACGCTTAATAAAGTTAATGCGTACATTAAAACCGGTTTTCCCATATGAAAATCCAACATTAAACCTACAATAACTTTATTAATTGTTTGTGAATAAGGCCATAAATATTTACTTTTGATTTGACCAGATTACAGAGAAGTCGGATTAGGAAAAATTGCTAAAATCTAAAAAATAACTGAAATCTTTAAAACTCAATACAAATAAAATTTTTGAAATAGCAAGAACTTAGAAATATCACTTTTATCGCAAAACTCTAAAAGGGCCAAAAGCTTGAACAGGATTTGTCCATTAAAAAAACAAAAGTTGTTATTGTATATGTATACATATGTAGATATGTATGCATGTATATCAGGGTACCTATTTCAATGGTCACATGTGTACATATCATTTTCCAAATATTTTTATTTATCTTAGAAATTCACACATTTGTTGCCAAATTTTGCAAAAACTCTTAATTTTTTGTCTTTGTTCTGTTACTTAAATTTATTTTTAGAATCCATCGAACTACAATACTCATTACCAGACTTTCCCTTGGTACCAGCAAGTCGTGGTTTTTGCTTAACTTTGACTGGTCTCTTAGAAAGCTTCAAACAAAGGATACATTCATTAAATGAAATTGCAAAATCAACACCAGAAACGGAAAATTAAACAAATCCAACAACTACATATGAGTAAGTAGCCTTATTTTATTTGTAAAAAAAACAAGTTAGTCAAATTCATATTCATATATGGGCCTTTAGTAAGAAAAAATTAAAAACCAAAAATCGAAACATAAATATAATAAATGGTGCTAATGCCTTTGTAGCAACTAAGAGCACTTACAAAAAGTATTTATTAAACAATAAAAATTTTTGTTTATTTTCTATTATTAAATTAAAATTTTCACATTAAAAATTACATACATATATAATATTGAATATTTTAGTAAAATTAAGCTATTTCAAAAACTTATTAAAAATACGTCGAAAAATTTCTATTAAAAAATTGAAAAGAAAACTAAGTAGCAGAAAAAAAATACTCTCGCTTTTTATGATAATTGAAAAAATGCTTTATGAAAAGAACAAAAAGAAAATTTAAAAATTATTGTTGTTAATATTCTAATGTTGTTAGATTTTTTGTTTTGTCTTTTTCGGTTTTGTAAAAAAAAAATTATAAATAGTTTTGCGTCCATCATGAAAACAAAATTCTGAAAGAAAAGTGTAAAATAAGTATTTTTTGAAGCAGTATTAATGTGAAGTTTTGTCTTATTTATAAACCTTTTCAAAACTCTTTTAAGTTTTTTGTTTAAATAAATTATATTAAATAATGATTTTCATCCAAAGAAAGCTATTGTTGAATTGCAACCTGGTACATAAGTTAAACAAATATTGTTGGTTGATTTTTATTTTAAAGGTTATTGCGAATTTCAAGTACATATGTAAATATATATTTTAATTGAAAATGCCAACCAACTGTATCTGCAAAACAAATTTTGTCAATGACTGGCTGTAGGTTAAACACATGTATTTAATACGAATCTCTTACATTAATTAATTTATTGTTAATACGAGTATTATTATTGTTATTCTTAAGTATTTTATGTTTTTATCAGCAATTTTTCATTTAACTGTGGCTATTTCTGATACTGTATCTGATAAAAGCAACCATTTTTTTTCAAATAATTTTCATTGGATTTCGTTCTTTATCTAGATTTTGCCAAATATATGCTAATTTTTAAAAAATTTCAAATAAAAATGTCTTTCTTTACATCAATTATTTGGTATGCAGGGGAAAACATACATACATATATGGTGGATTCAAACGGTGTAATATTAAGTCATATTGCCATAATGCCTTAATATTTTACAATAGTTTAAAAAATTGTTGCTATTGCACTTCGAACAAAAGAAACAAAAAATAGACTTTTTGGACTATTTTTATTGTTTTGTCATATACAAAAATTAGAAATTTGAAAGAAGTGTGAATGAATTTATGGATATAGTGCTTGTTCGTCCTCCTCATATTTTTTCGTGTTTTATGATTTTAAAATATATATGATTTTATGACTACCATTTGCATCCTCCAATTGTATTATACTAATAGGTTTGTGGTAAAAACATTTAATTCCGATATATGCAAAGAATATCACTTACGAAATCTATGTAAAATAAGCTTATATAAGCTTATAAGTATACATTCGCACAAAAACATAAATGTTAAAATAAGGCCCAAAAAGTACTGATATCAAAAAGAGCTCCATTTTTTAATATTTAGGTATAAAACCATCTCATTTCTAGGCAACATGTTTCGCATATGAGGAAGGTAGAAAAACATTTTCAACCCAGCAGGTTGTCTAGAAATGTACATATCAAGAACTGGGTCCTCTACGCCTTTTACAAATTCTATAAATACTGAAATTGTGTTGAAGTTAAAATATCACAAACAAACAAATCGGAAAGAAAACTGTACTTTTGCAAAAAAAAAGGTTTTATAGCAAGAATTGCGGATTTGTGTTTGACCAAACTTTAAGTTATTTTCGGGTACGGCTTGAAAAATTCAAGATTTTATAGAAATATATATGAATGTTTTAAATTGTTTTATTTGAATGCATGTATAGTTAGTTGTATTTACAAAAGTTTCAATTCTTATATTCACATTACGGTAATAAATTATTAACTATCCAATTGGTGTAATTCCCAACTCTTGTATACACACCTGGCCAACCCTCTAGGCCGCAAGGCTTTGGACCGTAAGATACAACACCAGTAACAAAATATGCATCCTTATTATTTACACGCTGACTCACCATAAGCGGTCCACCAGAATCTCCACGGCAAGTATCAATGCCACTCTCACCACCAGCACACAACTGATATTGATCATTGATGGGCATGTGAAATATGTTGTACGTATTTTGACATCTAGATATGTTCCAAACATTGACCATAATTTTCAATTTGATCGTACTGGTCACATCCTTTTCGGTAACACCCCAACCGGCAACATCCATGGACGTTGAGGTAAAAAGTTTATCACGCAAATTTGCGGACAAAGGCAAACAAATGGGTATAATAAAGTCTGTATATTTAACGCTCTCAGCCATACGAATCAAAGCAATGTCATTGAATTGATCCTTGGATGTTGGCACATAAAGTGGATGAGCCATTGCGTAATCTATGAGCACATCTTTGTGGGGATCAACACAATCTTTGCGGCCACGTACATCGACCGCACAATCAGGATTTGTTGTAAGATCCCATTCTCCCAAACGTATACTCTGTAATTCCCAAGTGGCGGGCAAATCGGGGTGCTTAAGGCAATGGGCAGCACTTAAAATATATCGAGAATTTATTAAACTTCCGCCACAATAGAAACCAAACCGTTCGGGTCCTGTAAAGAGGCACATATGTATGTATGTATGTATTTATATTTATGATTTTGTTGTTTTTGTATGCATAATTATGATATTGTTGTTGTTTTGACAAACTGAAATTTATTCAAAATCACTTAGTATTATTCGATGGATTCGTAAATGCAATAAATTTGTGGAATCTGTCGGCAAACTATTGTAACGGTAAATAAAATGTTACCGTAGTTGCTGAAATTTGTAGTAGCATAAAGAAACTTACATACTTTTGTTTGCTGAGGGTTTTTTTTAGCTAGTCTATATACATACATACATGCATTTCATTGGTGTTAATGCCAAATCATCAGTAGACCTTAAACTATATTTTGAAATGTTTCAAACCTCTTATCTTATACAAAAATTACAAAAATTACAATAGTATAAGCATAGTAGGCTTTGAAACTTTTTAAAAAATCCTAACAAACAATTTAAAAATATGGCTGTTGTTTAAGATTTGTAAAAAGAAGAATTGGAATATTTAAAATGCACCAGTACAGAAATTTAAAATGGAACAACGAACAAGTTGTGCAGAACATCTCCTAGTTGATGTTTCTGGATTTTTCTTCCACTGTCTCAGGCACACGTTGAATATTTAAGGTGGTGAGTATCATACGCAGTCTTCCGGCACCAGGATGACTCCTTACCGAGCATCACAACGTTAATATTGCGTCACCCTGTACTATACAAACAAAAACTTTTGCATTTCTCTCGCAATAGATTTAAGAATGTTTTATGCCAATCGCAAGGTGTTTTCATGCACTTTATAAAGTGGTGTACACATTATCGAACTTGAGTGACAGTCAAAAATTCATCAGTTTTAAATGATAGTGTTGACTGTTCAGACTATCGATCATGTTCGACACTCAAACCGTCATTCAAGAAAAAAATTAGACACATAAACATGGAATATACGAAAATTGGATGCGCATTATTGCTAACAAAATTGCAATTAAAAAAGTTTTAAGCTCCGTAACTCAACAAAATTTTATTCTCTGCAACTTTTATTATAACGTCAGACAGAAAAACAGTTATTCACAATCGATTTTTGTGACCGTTGACCTTGAATAACACTTCATGCCGAAGTGAAACGCTAAATTAACTGGGTTACTGGTACTGATCACTACTCAAGTATTGCTATTCCAATGCACAATTCGCTCTGTCCAAGTCTTGATATAGCAAGAAGTATTATAGCTTATGTCATAACATTGTATCTAAAAATTTTTTAAATATAAAATTTATGACACAAACCTGTTTTATACTGCAACAAAGCCATCCAAGGAAATTCATCTATTTTCGTTATATTTCCTCCCAAAATACGGTTTGATAAAATGTTACCACATACACCAGGGTTAGGTAACACATTACTCGCCTCCACTTTTACCGTATCCGAATTCCGATTTGTAACAGAACTGCGATATTTGCTTGGGCAGCAAACCTAAATAAAATAAATATGTATGTATGTAATAAAAAAATTGTAATGACGTATGTGTGTACGTATGTATCCATATTGATTTGAGTTTTTGAAAATTTAATTGCAAATTTGCGACAAAATAAATGATGTAGGTATTTAATGCTTCAAACTTGAGATGGTTACCTACCGGCAACCTGATTCGATTAAATATCGCATGCGACACTTTTGCACCCGCGAGGAACTCTTTTCCTTAATCGCTTGATCGTCACAGATCGTGAGTGAAAAATTTCGATAGATTTTCAATTTTGAAAGCTTCGAAAAGCGTAAACCAAGATTTTTATGTAAACGTTCAGTCAGTTATCGTGAATAAATCTGAACATGTAAATTATTTCCCATGAACAAATAATAATGAAAAAAGTGATTCGAAATAGCATACCAACTAGGGATCGATTATTCTACATTTTCCAGAAACCGGTTTTCGAATAGTTCGAATATTTGAAATTTTGAAAAACCCGGTTACGGTTTTTAAAGTTCAGGAAAAATCGGTCAACCGTTTTTTGTGAGGAAATTATTATACATAAGTTTTGATTTTAATTTGAATTCTTAAAAAAAGGAGTTTAGAGTTCATGTAAATACTATAAAATAATGTAAAAATAAAACATAAAAATTAACTGTATAAGATACATACATATGAATGTATGGACAAAATATCAGCCTAGTTATATGTACATTAATATTAATCCTAAATACGTAGTACGTACTACTTTGAATTCATGAATCAAGAAAACAAGGCTGCACATGTCCGTTATTTTGTTGTGTGGTGACGTAGACATAGAATATGTGTTGTAAACAAAAGTACATTTTTGTATGGAAAGTAAGCCGAAATGTAATACTTCGGTAGCTTCAAGCCCAAACTTAAAACTTTTACTCGACTGCATCTCTTAAAATTTTGTTCATTTCCAGTTTTGTGGCAAAAATCTCCTACGATTTTTACAATAAACACTCATTTGTATTCTATGATGACGTAGATGCGCAGTAAAATTTTTTTGTACGGCTGAGTGCGCAATCTGGTTTTCTTGATTCATGCTTTGAATTAATATCAATAACTGGTGGGGATTACTATGTATTTCGATTCGAAAGAAAACACTTTTCAAGCACAACGTGTGAGATATGCAAACTTCAATGATTTTCTTTTACTAAAAAAAAAACTTGGTGTTAAGCACATATGCACTTATAAGTCCATAAAATCGGTCTCTTTAAAATATTGTTAATTCATACAACAATTAAACTGCAAAAAAATAGTCTAATTAATTCGCTTAAAATAATCTTTTAAAAATAAAATACAACTTAAATGCTTTGGAGAGTATCTATTTTTTTCTTTTGTTTTATGAAATCACAAATTGAAAATGATCTTTCACTCAATGTACTTGTTGCCCATATCTGTAGTTAGCAAAGTATTGTATAATCTGTCAAGTTTTTCAGTTATTTTTTGGCATTTGTCTAAATATATGAAATCATTTGAAATTCTTTCATGACATTTTTGGATTTTGCATATTTTTAATTGTTTTTGTTAATTCATCCTCCAAATTTTTGCCACAGTCTTCAGAGTCTAGCTCTTGATCGGCGTCTGAAGGTAAGTTCTCTCGTTATCGAATAGGCGACCATATAAATGAGAGGCGAATTTCTTTGGTTCATTTATGAAAGAGTATATAAGTACATGATAAAATGTTCGGTTTTGAGGAAGTTTCCAGTACTGAGATTAATTATTAAAGTATTAAAAACTTTTAAGCGACGTTCATTTATTAATTTTTTTAAACATTCAACTAAATAATGATACAATGAATTTTGAATTTTTGAAAGTATTTTAATTAAAAAGAAGAAAATTCCATCAGTTTCTAACAAAGCTGCTTAATTTTTTGGATTTGGAACTGATTGACAGCAATTTCTAATGGCTTAAGAGTGTCATTTAGTTCTGATAAAAGTGCATGATTTACGCATTTATAGATTCGAAAAAACTTTAAAATCGTACTGATCATCGAATTAAAAGTTTTAATATAGTAAAAACTAATTTCATTGGAAAAATATACAAATCGAAAAGTATTCGACTGCGCCGGTTTCTTAATTATCAAAAAATACGGACTATTCGACATTCGAAAAATCAACGATCGATGAGAAAGTCTAAAAATGCACCTGAAATTTTATTCGAGAAAGTGGGTTTGTTTGGGTCCTCGTTGCCATATACATATGTATATACATATACACATACATACATACATACTTATCGCGCATTTACCAAAAAATCATTATTTTTTGTGTTAAGAATGCAGAATTATTCGGTGTATCGTTCTTCATCGTATGTAAAAAAGTCATGGAGAATATTATTTTATTTTTCCATTGCGATATGAGTAAATAACAACTTATTGAAAATGAATTAAGAGAATATCTCGAATAATTCAATACATTTTTTAAATTAATCATTTTACTTTCGTTTTCTGCGTAACGACCTTTTTGATTTAGTAAATGAGCGATATGTAAATATACCTACACACATACATATGTACATACATTTTTACTCATAAATATTATGTAAAGTTGACATCAAGGTAGAAATTAATCTTACAAATTCTTAACAATTTTCATAATTCCATAAATTTTATTTTTTTATATGAGTGAGTGTCTTGTGAAAAATAAGTGAAGTGAATAATTTATCTCACCAAAACTTGTTTAACCAATGTATCCTGTGAATTATCTTGGCCACATTGACTTTCTCTCAAAAATGTTGTATTTTCCGGATCAATGCCTGTAGCGGCCGTTTGATTCAAAATATTCAACAAGTAATTACATTCTTTGATTTGTATACAAATGCCCGATTCATTGCGTGGGTTTGTGCAGACTCCATAAGCGATTATAGCTAAATGCAAATAATAAATAAATCGAAAAAATGCAATATTTATTAAAAATTATCAACAATATTAATACACAATTATGGTAAATATTTAAAAAGGCAGTTGTTACGTATAGTAAATTTGTTAAAAAAAATATGTTAGTAAATACGTATTGAAAAGCGTTAAAAAATTAATTGTTTTAATCTCTACACCATTTCTAATGGCATTTGTATAATTTTAAGATTTTTTTATTAAAAACTATTTCTTAAACATTAATGGCAGAACAATTAAATGTTTGCTAAGATTTACGGAAATATTTTAATTGATTGATACGTACGAAATATCTCGCACCACGAACGTCTTTTGTAAAATATTTATGTCAATGAAATGCACGAAATTTTATTGTGGATAGAGATGGGATTGTGAGTAACTTTTCACGCATGATCAAGCATGCTTTTTTTACTATAAAAGCTTATCAGAGCCGTTTTTAAAGAGTTTGCAGTCAAGCACGCACAAATTATATTAGTGTTTTAGAATTTTAAAATTTCTTTCAGAAATTTCAAATGTCATTTGATCGCCGCGTTCATATGTCAATTTGTTTTTTACCGGTCTAAAAATGGATTCTAGAAGTTAGGAATATCGTTTTATTTAACCGAATACGAATTAAGAATAGCAGAAGAGAGACCATTTTCTTTACATTCATTTCTAGTAATATTACCAAATTCAAATTTGTATTAAATTTTCCTTTCTTTGATTAATTCGAACAAGATAAATTATTGCGCTTTTTCGCTTTTTTTGTTAGTTGATTTTATTTTATTATTTGACTAGTTCTGTTTACTAAACACGTAGTGGCGTGTAACAATTAGAATTAAAACAATTAAAATTAATTTTTGCTAAAGTGCTTCTTATTTCGAACGAACGGGTATCACATATTGGTGCTCTATAACAAACCCATTCTCTTTTGTTTTTTGAAATTGTTGGTTAAAAAGACAATTTCGATAGAACTATATACAATAGTGTGGGGCGATCTACATATATGGGAAAAAAATAAAGGGTGAGATATCAATTTGCCTGAACGCCAGAAAGTTATCATTACTAGGTGTGTTCGAGTACTTTTACAGTAAAATGCAGTAAATGAGTAATTACTGAGTAAATTGAAGATTTTACTCTCAAAAAAGCTGTAGCACAAAAAAGTACGCGAACGGAAAAATGGGGAAAATTCGTAAGATTAAGGAAACAGCTGCTTGCAAATCAATATAGTGTTGAAATATATTTACACTTTTGGTTACTCAACTCTTTTTCTTGTTGGTACTCGATGCAATATTTTAATTATAACACGAATATTTTAAGAAAATATAAACAAATTATTTTCTATAATCGTTTCCATGTGTTTATTTTTATTTTATTTGATTTCCCTAATTTGTGTCTGATTAAATTTATTCAAAAGTATGTGATTATTTGGTTTTGCTATTGACTACCTTAAAAGCAAGTGCAGTACTAAGTAACCATATACTTAGCATTTTCACAGCTCCAACGAAATAACAACAAAAATGGCCATAAATGGTTTCTACAACATTCCTTGCCTTTTAAAAGGCATATGCATACTTGTTCAACGAAGAAATAGCTTAAAAATAATTTATTTAATTCAATTTTTATTATTTTGTCTCAGTTTTTCTTTTTTTAAATAATTTTTTCACAAATTGTATACTTTTTAATTTCCATATGGTTTTTCTGTTTTACTAAATTTTATTACAGGAAATTTCTGCAGTAAAAATTAGTAAATTCTCAGCCAAGAACTGTCACTTTACGCTCTTAATTTGTGTTCTCATTTACTGTAACTGGAGTAAACGAAAGCAATTTCGTAAAACTCAGTAAAAATTTGTAAAACCTTTTGGGTACTCGAACACACTTACTCTACTTGATCAACCATCCAAAATTTCGACTCTAACAAATTCCATCTTCAGGTGCCTAGGCCGACTTGTATTTTTTATATAACTTGCTATTGAAATATGAGTGAACAATGTAGCTCTTCGCTTATTTCTCTCAATAAAATAATGTTATTGATTGAAATAACCCAGAACTCACCACGTTGAGGTGGCTATGTGGATAAACAGCTTAAGACAAATCACCGAGTAAATTACTGGCTCTCGAGTTTATGAAATTTGTCATAATTTTCTCAACTTTGACCTCAACTAGGCACCTCAAGACATATGATATTCGGAAAAATTTTTTTTCGGCCTACCCTAATACACAAGTATGCATCTAGTTGAAACAGTTGACTAGCATAGATATGTCATATTGGACTACGTGGTCCATTATAGCTGAAACGGACTAGTTACAAGGTGGTCCGATGTAATGCAGTCATGGAGTATGTCATTTTCAAACAAGAACTTATTGCTATACGACAATTGTTCGTGAGTGGTCCCTTTTTAAAAACATGGAGTAGTTTTTGGGTTAGTCCGATGTAATGCAGACTTCGACCATATGGTCCAGCCCTAGGACATCACAATGTTAAGTAGACCATGTTTTCTTCATTTTTGGACTAGTCCTAGTATACTTTACATGCGTGTTTGGACTAGTCGCGTTATCTGCAGGGGTATATCGAATATTTTCAATGCAAAATATTTTTCGTATCATAAGTTCATTATTTTGCTCATATATGTTTATATCCCTGCGCTCCTACATATGTATGTATGTAGTATATGTTACAATTGTACTTTCAAGTAAATTTTTGCAAACATTTTTGAAAAGCTTAAAAATAGATGACGAACCCAAAATAGAAGTACCGGCCGAAACGAAAAAAGTAAACTGATCGCGAAAATTTTAAAAATCCGCAAAAAAATTCTAAAAAAAGCTAAAAGAGCAAGGAATTATAAAATTAAATCAGAAAGTTAAAATATTTAATATCATTTTGAAGATTTTTCGAATTTTTGCAATTCTTCGAAAATTTTTCACATTCCTTACATTTTTAGGACTTTTTAGGATATTTTATGGCTTTTTCAAAAGTTCGCAACTTTTCGCGGAATTTTGAGTTTTTTTGCAATGTGTTAAGTTTTTGCTTGAAGCTAACACATCCATACGTAATGAACATGTAAATCCACATTTAATTCTGATCTCTTTTTTTAATTTCACTCATTTGAAGAGAAAATTTCGTATTACTCATATACATAAATATGAAGGTACTCTTAAACACTCTCTATGCTTTGCTTATATTTTTACTTGAACCAATACTTACATAAGTTAATATACGTGTGTATTTTTAGCATTTGTGTTGGTGTCAACTTTAGGAGCCTTTTATTTCTTTAATACTAAACCGATTTAAATAATATATAATCGGATCACTAAAGCTCAACAATGTTTACCAATTGGTAAAAGAATGAGGAAAATCGCCTGGCAAACAAAAAAAATAATTTTACAAGATTTTTAGATTTATGATTGACTCATTGGCCTTTTTGTTGCTTCATTGAATTTTTAAGATTTTTTAAAAATATATGAACACAGAACAGTGATATAATATGTAGGAATTTCACTGTCCTTATTATTGTTACACAAAAAGTTAATAGGTACCAAAAAAACTGCAATTTTTGACTAAAACAAATACATGTATTGTAATTAAAAATAAATTATTTCATTTTGTTATATTTCTACAAAAAAATTGATTAAAATATGCATGCAAATATTACAAAAAAAAACGGTAAAATATGCACCCGAAAAAACAGACTAATAACTTTTAATTAGTTTTCTTTAAACAAATGTTTATTACAATGTATAATCATATGTTTCTTAAAGTTTTGAAATTGAAAAAATTTCAATTATCACACAAAACGATCGATATACGAAATATGCGTTCAACATCAGTCGATAGAGGTTGTTTTAGTTTAGTTTGTAGAACGTTTTAAGGCGAACGATTAAAAACGTTGTTAAATTTTTCAATAAATATTTTATTCCTAATATTGTATAGTTTTTCTTTTACGTCTTCTAGGACTGATAAACGTTCATTTAAGGGAAGTGTTTTGGTTTACAATTTTATTAACTGTGGCAAATACATTTAAAAGCATTTTTAATGTATGCTAAATCTGTTTTTAAGGATGAATTTTTAAATAAAGCCTTTGCATTACATATCAGGTCTGCCTCATCCTCACAATGCTCATTTAAAACGCTGCTTATTTTTATTAAGTCGTCGCAATAATATATAGCAGCCTTTAACCAAAATCCACATCTAGAGGAACAAACTTGGGCACATAGAATGCATTAAATTGATACGAGAGTGCGCCTGGAAATTAATCAAGATAATAATGGCGTTTTCTTTTCTAAAAAAAAATAAAATTTTTTTTTACTTTTTATCAAAAAATCGCTATTTAAAGATTTCTTAAGACAAAAGTATTGCTTCGTAAGTGATGCTACAATAATTTCTAATAAACTCACTATTTCAAAAAATCAATTTAGTGCAAATTTTCAATAAGAAGAAATTTTGCATATTTTTTTAGAAAAGAAAACGCCATAAAACAAATTGTAATTTTGTTCGAAAAATAATTATTTTTGTAAAATATTTTCACCAAATTACATATGTATGTAAATATGTACATAGTATGTACATATGTATGTGTGTACATACTTCAATTTAATGTGGATATGGAATACAAAACATACATATGTATGTATCTAATAAAGACATACATACATACATATGTACATATACATACATATATGTAAGTATGTAAGGAAAAAAATCGAAAATTGGGAAATTCAAATGGAAATGGTGTTTTATTGCTTGTGGTTCAAATACGTTTTTTATTCAATGATCAAAGTTATTTATTTTTTCGTAATCATGATAATGAATTTTTTCAGACTCCCGTGAACGTGCACAAAAGCGTTTGCAAAAAATTAAAAACAAGTTCGTGAATTTTACTTGCTCATGATCGTGCATGCGCATGTGTGAAAAGCCATTTACGAACCATCTGTAACGGAAACATTAAATATGCCCTATCAATTCTTTTTAATTAAAAACAAAAAATAATCATAAATTTTAATAAATAAAAAGTTGATGCGATTAAAACAAATAACACAGTTAAGCACATTTTTTAATTTTTTATTGCATCAACTATGTACATACATACATATATATGTATGTATGAATTTCTGTATGTGTTGATTCTTTTTTGGGTTGATGCATTCTTATTCCAATAATATTGTTTTTGCTTAATTTTTGGAGACTAGACCTAAAGACCCCTGGAGACGAGCAAAAAAACACGTCAATCAGTGCATATGTGTGAGTGTCGTGTGTTTGTCGTTTAAAGGTAGACGTATGTATGTACATATAAATGAAATCGTCAATCGTCATTTGTATTTTGACTTCGCCGCGTTCGTTTCAAAACATGTCGTCATCGGATGATGAATTATTGTTAATTGCCTCTTGTGCAATTTTGTTAAAAAAGAAAACATGAAAAGAAGAAAAAAACTATGGATGAAAAGTTGGTACAAAAAAAGAAACACTTTTACACATGAAAATCTTTTAAGTGAATTGAGATTAAACTGCAAGGATAATTATGAAAATTTTATGAGAATGGATTCTCAGACATTTGAGGAACTTTTGTGCATGGTGAAGCCCTTAATAAAAAAAAGAACACGGTCATATGAGAAGCAATAAGACCCAGTATGCGTTTGTCAGCAACATTGAGATATTTGGCTACTGGAAATAAATTTGAAGATCTTAAACTTATTTATTATTTGCCTTTCTACTTCGATAACAAAACAACTGACATTTTCTATCGTCAATCACAATTGGGGACTATCAAAATAATTATACGTCAAAATAAAAGTTTTTGATTTTCATCAATCAGAGCCGACAACCTATAGGTGTACCGAAAAAAGCACGATTGCACGCACACACTTAGAATTTTTTAGTGATTTTTTATCGTCTCCAGGGCACTTAAGAATGTTAGTCCCGGTTCACACACTTCAACTTTTGCTGCTCAACTTTTGAGTTTGTAGAAGAAAGGGGAAGAAGATTGGTATTTGGTACGGAGCTGCTTGTACTCGTGAAGCTCGTTTTGTTGTGCTATTCGTAATTATAAACAGGAAGTTAGATGCATGTTGTTATTTGATTTTTCGTCCTTTGCTTCACTGTGAAACAGCGCTCCCAGTCTTATTTTATACCTTATCCCCAATTTGCAATTTTTCAATACCCAAAAATGACCACAAATCTGTAGTAAGAATTTTCAAGCTTATAAATTAACAAATAACAAAAAGCTTAACCAAATTCAATATTTCTCAGTCACAACAGACAGATTCTTCTGGAGTATTTAACATTTATTTGTAAAAATTCTTTAAACAATATAAAACTTTGTTTTTCTTTAAAAAATTTGCTAAATATTGAATATAATCAAGCTTTTTGTTATCTATTTCCTAAATTGGAACTCAATCAAAAGGTTGAAATAATTATAACAGTCTCATCCCACATATCCTTAAAAATAAAATAATATTATGTCGAAGGAAATACATGTAAATATATATTTGTTTACTTAATTCAATCCATTTGTGTGATATTATTAGAAATATACTTTGAGCTCTAAATATTTACTTTTAATTAGTTTTGTATTGCTTCATATGATTCACTTAAAGCATAAGTCATACTGCAATCTGTTGCGAATTTTTTCAATGTTCCCATCAACAAGCTGAAAAATATGATTTGTCAATATGTACATGAATTTGAATACAAAAAAGAAAAACTAAATAACAAGATTTATAATAATATATTATCCCCAGAAATCCCCAGCGAAACAAGAGGTTTTTCCCCAAAAAATTCCCTGGGGGTTTTCCCGAAATTTCTATCCCTAATCACAAAAAAAATCCCCTATTTGTAAAAAATCCCCAAAACTTTGAACGCTGCTGTGAAAATTAGTTGAAATAGATTTCTCTGCGCGAACATTAAGGCAACCTCAAAAGGGAATTGAAAAGAAGTAGAGCAGCAAAAGTTGAAGTGTGATAACAATAAAGTTGGGTCGAGTACCCAAAAGTTTTTAAAAACTTTTACTAAATTGAGTTCGTTTACCCAAAAATAGATTAAATGAGAATACAACTTGAGAGCGTAAAGTTACAGTTCATAGCAGAAATTTCTTGTAGTAAAATTTAGTAAAACCAAAAAAACATGATTCAAAATGTAAACAAACCAAAGTAAGAAAACAAAAAGTAAAAAATTTGTGAAAAAATTATTTAAAAAAAGAAAAATTTTAATAAAAAGTAAATAATTATTTTTAAGCTACAGTAGTTTTGATTTAGTTGCCTTTTGGTTAAGAGCACTTTTGACTTAATTGCATAAATTTAATAATTTCCGTCACTATTCTCTAAAATCACATACGAACTCCTTTTTTAAGTGCTCTTTCTATACCTGCCCATTTAAGATAAATGGCCAAAATTTTTGGCATTTTAAAATTATTTTCATACAAAATATCAAAGTTAGCTGCGTTTTCTGCAATTATTCTTCCTAAGCTTTGTTTAAGTGCATTTTGTTTACCTGCATATTTACCATATTTTTTTGCAGTTTTAAATATTTATATTTAAGCCATTTATAATTAAACAAAATTGCAAAGAAGTCACACAAATCGCAAGTTGTTATCACTAAAATTCATCTATTTTGTTTGCATATTCATGCAAACATAAATTTAAGATAACAGCATTTTTGACTTATCTGCACAAAAAATCTTGCAAAGTTGATTGTGCAGCTAAGTCAAAATTGCTATATTCGTTTGTTAAACATGTACATATCTACATATGTATGTGCCTTTTAAAAGGAAATAAATGTTCATAACAACCTTTGAACTTTATTTTCTTTGTGTTAGTTTAATTCTTTGGAGTTGTGAAAGTGCTAAGTATATGGTTACTTAGTACTGCAATTCTTTTTAAGGTAATCAATAGCAAAAACAAATAATCACATACTTTAGAATAAATTTAATCAGACACAAATTACTAAATAAAATAATAATAAAATATTACAGAAAATAATTTGTTTATATTTTCTTAAAATATTCGTGTCATAATAAATATTGCATCGAGTACCAACAACAAAAAGAGTTGAATAGGTCAAATTGAAAATATATTTCAACAATATATTTATTTGCAATCAGCTGTTTCCTTAATCATACTAATTTTAACAATTTTTCCGTTCGCGTACTTTTTGGGGCGACAGCTATTTTGGAGAGTAAATTTTTCAGTTTACCCAGTAATTACTCATTTGCTGCATTTTACTGCAAAAGCACTCGAACGCACCTAATAGTTACACAGAAAAAAAATCAAAAAATGTAAAATGGCACTGAACCGTTTTATATTAGCCTACATATTTATGTATATGTAAGTATACACATATGTACATATGTATGCATGTAGATTTAGATGTCTTCTTTGTCTATGTAAAAAATTAAAACACAAAACTCATGAGGAGAAAATTAAAAATAGTACATTTTAAACATCCTTGCAAGGTCAGCTAGATATTCGGAATCAGCCACCGATATGATTATAATTATTAAATGTAAATAAAACCCGATTTATCCTTTATTGGTCATCATAGGCAAACGATGCGAATATAAACGTATTTTTGAAACTGTTTTGTCATAAATAAGTTATAATTTCCGCACCAATAGAAAAAATCGATTTTGCCGGCCTGTGTAATTTGTCCCCTAAAGAGAACATATCGAGGTATATATGCATATACATATGTATGTATGCACATGTGTATTTACGTGTGTTCGTTTCATCAGCAAATTTGTTATCAGTTTAAAATAAATTAATTTTTCTTTTCATTCCTTTCTTGCTCTGTGTTTAATAATTGAACAGTTCGAACTTTTATTGTTATTTATTCGGCATGGAAATTATAAATTATTAAACCTTGACAATTATGTACATATGTATGTAGATAGGTACATACAGGTTGCCCCCCTATATCATCGTTAAGCTAAAAGTATTTGGCACGACAGGTAGTGACTGACTTTACATAAATAAAGAAATCACAGCCATAGAAAGATCATCTCAGGGTATGGGAATAGTTACTGTTCTGCCTACTTTATACTGAAATCGACTTTCGGCACAATTAATCGAAAATTAAATTCAAGAAAAATAAAAATCTTTAGACGCCCTGTTCGTGCGGAATTGATGTTGATAATTAAATTCAAATACATAATTTTCTTTGGCATAAAGCACCCTATACAATTTTCAATTCAATTGTCAATTTAGTCTTTTAATTGAATTGATTCTTGACCACACACTTTATTAACTGAATTGAAAGATTTTCATTCAATTGTCAAATTTATATTTTTTTTACAATTACACACTTAAATATTAAAAACTTCTATTGCAATGGCTGGAAAATGAAAAATAATTGCAATAATGGTTATTGCAGAATGCATTGATGATGAAAAAAATCGGACTTTTTATTTTCCAAAGTACTGGATTTTCTTCGAGGAATTGAAAAAATAATGATAATTAGGTTAAAAAAAATATTAAAATAGGAAAACTGATTTCGCTAGACTTTAGAATATTTGATTAAAAATTTTTTGATTAGAATTTGTAACAGAGACTTGTAGTGAATTGTTGCGAAAGACAATCAACTGCAGTATAACCGACTTTTAATGAAGATTAATCGCTTAAATAATTATATTAACAAATTGTTGATCGAAAAAAAGATTATTGGCTTTGCATAACATTCACTCCAAGTTACTACCTGACTTCCCTATCTCCCGGGTTTGGTTTATGTGACGCTCTGCATATGGAATTGTACGAAGGTTCGAAATAAAAAATATGCAAGAATATTTTATACCCTTCACCAAAAAGTATGGAGGAAGAAATGTATTTAGTGACGAACGAATTTTAATGAAATTAAGTGAGAACAGTTGTTTGAATAAAAGAAAATGGCCATTAAAAAACAACAACATATGAAAAAATTTGTTTTTATTTGGTTTTTTTGCTACATCTGCGACATTTGTGTTGTTTTCATTAGCAAAAATCTTCGGATAAATTCCAACAGGTCCATATGTATATACAATTTTAACATCGAACAGACGGCGAGATATACATACATCGTTAAATAAACTTCTCCACCTTAAAGGTTCCCGAACATATACACTTTATTGGGCCAGAAATGAATATTGTATAAAATAGAAACGGAATGACTAGCCTACATATATTTATATCCCCTTTCCAATATTTTTTGTGATGAATGTTATAACAAGGAATTTTTATCAAACTTGTTTATTTGAATTTTTTCTACCTTCCTGTGGGAGGTAGAATTATTCTGGTTATTTGAATTTTTTTCTCTGGTCCCATGAGTTTCATATTATCGGTAGTCGACTGTACTTATAACATTTTTTGCCATCACACACTTTTTGTTTAAATGAAAAACTTATCTGCTTATGAGAAAAAATTTGGAATAAACTTTAAATTCGGAAATCACTATCACTGGTGTATAATTTTTTAGTATTTGCTTCATAATTATTGTAATTTATGTATGTTAATTTTTCATCTTAAGAATTCGGCAAATATCATTTCTGAAATGTATTTTAGTAAAATTTTCTATTTGTTTAATTCATTATTTACCCGCGTTAGCGACAACACTTAATGTAATCAATAGTAAAACATTTCTAAGGAGAATCTTATTCATATTCTCTACAATTGTGTCTTTTTGTACGATTTTGATTATTGTACGATTTTTGTTTTCTTTAACCTGAACCAATAACGACTTGACTTGTTGCGACTTAACCAGCGACTAAAAAGCTAAATAAATTTTCAACGAAGAATATGTAGTATATTAAGCTTATGTTTGTAGTATTAAGTCAATGCAGTTGAAATATACAAATCTCTGTTTTAATTACAATATATATGTACTTATAAGCTTAGTATGTAGTCATATCGGTTAAACGGTTTGTTTGTTTTTCAGCATGTATACATTTCTAATACCTAATTGAGATGTTCAAACTGAGAGATATGAATACCTACTTAATAGATGTTAAAGTTTAAATAAATCATTCTTAAGTAATTGTAAGTGTTGTGTGTGTTTGTGAAGCATTTAAATTTTTTTTTCTTTTTTGCGAGATTGACATAAAAAGTGAGATATGATAACAAGTTTGTTATAAAAGATATAGAATATGTTTTTATTTTTAACTGAGAATGAGACGCAAAATAATTAAATGAGCCGGTTAACTCAAGCCGTAAATAGTATTACTTTACATATTTATGTATGTATGCATTAAAAATATTGTTGAAAAATAAATAAAAAACATGAAATATTAATTAAATCAGGTTATGTCGTTAAGTTTGTTAACTTTAACACTGTTTTTGTTAAATCGAGAAGCTTAAAACTTAGGCTGTACGAATAACCGCCAAAAAACAACCAAAATAGTTGAACGACCCGTCACCCAAAAAAGCAATGCCCAAACGCAAAAAAATTAAAAATTGCCCGAATTGTTTTTTTAAAGAGAAATAACAACTTATGCAATTAATGCATACCAACAACTTTGATGGAAGTGTTACCTTCTTTGGGAAAGGGATATAGTAGAAAGACAGATGGTAAAATGAGAAAGCTTAATTATTTATTTTACAACTCCGCTGTTACGCGTTTTGTTAATTTTGTTATTACCAGTGTTGCAGGGCCTGTGGTGTCAAGTATGCTCATTAAGTTTTGTTAATTATTTTACTTTGTCAACGATTTTGCTACAATACCGACAA
Source organism: Gymnocheta viridis (assembly GCA_956483585.1). Lineage (NCBI taxonomy): Eukaryota > Metazoa > Arthropoda > Insecta > Diptera > Tachinidae > Gymnocheta > Gymnocheta viridis. Next base: position 84,853,774 of record OY101440.1, on the reverse strand, counting down.
AGGAGGATACTGTAGTATACAACGTTATCAATTGCTGCAGGTACTGTTCAGGAATTCGTCACTTAAACAGTCCAACAACAAAAAATACAAGAGAACCCTAATGCACATCTAAAAAATGCTGAATGTAATGACTTGCCCGCAACTAGGCTCGAACACACGTTCTCAGTCATCACCACAAAGTAATTACCCTGTGGTCATCACTGGCATCTCAAATTGTAAAATGAACAATCGACCAAAATGTTGGGTGTTAAGCAGCGTTGCCGTTTTGGTTATTTTTAACCAAAATTGGTTCTTTTTTTGAATGTGTACATGTGTGTTTTTTTATAATTTAATTACTTTTATCATATGCTGAATTTTCAAAACACGCTTCTATGTGCATTACACGCCATCTATATAAACTTTAACGCCATGTTAATGTTAAGTATAGAGTGCTCATTTTCATGTTTCAACATCGTTGTTATAATAACACTAGTGTTGTAAAAAGCGACTACTTTTGACTACTCAATACTAATCAATACATTTTTAATTCAGTACTCAATACTAGTCAATAGATTTTCAATTGAGTACTCGATACTATTCAATACTTTTAACATTTTTTTCTTATTGCAAAATAAATATATTTAATAGGCTAAAATTTGATTTTATTATAACACGTACTCAATAATAAATCATGGACTGGTATATTTAATAACCCATTTAAAATAACTAACTAATCGGCCATGCTTATTAATTGTTGCAAACGATTAAATCATTTGCGCTTAACTATCCTCAAAACCGAGTTGCATTAATGTAAAACATTTTTAAGCAAAATTTTCGTATTTGTATATGGAAATAAATCTCTGAAAGTATTGAGTAGTTAGTTTTGGGTACTGTATAGTACTCAAATACTAAATACTTTTACAACACTAAATAATACTGTTATAACATCATTTTTTTTAAAAAAGTAAAAGCTTTAAATTTATTTAATATGTAAGAGAGTTACATTATTTTTTAAAATTAAAAAATATGTATTTCGAATAAATAAAAACTAAATTTATTTCGAACTAAATTGGTTATTAGTAGCTTTTAGTTTTGTTTCTCTACTGACATGTAAGTTGAGATTACTTGATTTTAATTCATCCCTTATAGCTTTGGAATATTGTTTCATATCCAGTTCTTTTTACCAAAATGCTACGAACTTTAGCCAAAATAATAATCATTTTGGATTAAAAAAAATTGTTATTCAACTGTAAAGTACAACGTTTTTCATAATAAATGTAAAATATATTGGAAAAAAAAACTTAAAGTGTATTTTAACTAAACCAAAATGCATTTTAATTTTGGGTATTTTTTTCTCATTTGGCTACTTTTTTAAGAAAATTTGGTTGCAAAAATTGTTGGGCCGTGGCAACACTGGTGCTAAGTTCGATTTAACGAACCAAATTGTTTTCGGGCTTATTCGTTAAAGTATTTTATTAAAATTATAGTTATTTAAAATAAATACTTCATTAAAAATATGTATAAGGAAAGGAAAAATTCATAAAAACTGCAATACAAAAATAATTTATTTAAAAAATTGGTTAAGCACAGTCTGTTTTTTTTTATGGTACCTTCTTGAAGCTCTCAAAAGCATTAAATTTGTGATACTAATATTATTTTGCTGAGCAAATTTAATACGATTTTCGAACTGCTTAATGACATCTTCGTATTTTATTTCGTTTTATTTACTTTATAATATCAGTTTCATCAAGCTCTTCATCATTTCGTTTTGTTTTAAATTTGTTCGTTAAACCGAGAACAAAATAAAATTTTTGTAGCTAGTCAGTAGAAAAATTTTGTGTTTTCGTTAAATGCGATGTTCACAAACAAAATTTGTTTTGGGTGATTAGGTTATAAAGGCTTTATGCCTACCGCGCCTTCGAAGGTTTTGTTCTCTGTGTTTATCATATAAAGACAAGAAAAATTATTGTGCACTGTCAAATGCTGGCTAGGCAGAAGTCGCTATTCAGTATACCGAGGGAAGAAACCCCTTAAGACCGACCGAAGGCCGGTTATACAGAAAATATTTAATCAGCGAAGCCGGTGTTCAAAATGCCCCAGAGGAAAAATTCTCGGGCAAGGTCGCAGGCCGTCTATGCAGAACATAAAGTTTTTATTAATATATGATAATGAAAATTCGCCCGAAAACTTTGGGTGTTTATTCACTATGTAGAAGCGCCCGAAATCTTAAGAATAATCGCTCAAAATAAATATTTTTTTTGTGTGAACAAAAAGCCAAATATCGAAAAATGTTGAATCAGCCAAAGTCGGAGAACAATCACAGTTTGCTGTTTTGGGCGATTTTCAATTGTACGATTATTTGTACAGCGTATAACTTACATATCGCCATCTTAATTTAGAAAAGGCGCAACTAGCTTTCAAAAATATTCTCAGTAGGGGAACAAATCCAAATAGAAGAACTATAAATGAGTCTCATTTAGATCTATAAAATACATGTAATTTAGTGCTTGTCCTACGCACATTTCTTACAGTTCTAAAACCATATGTACGACATCGTAAATAGTACAGGGTGGTGTAAAATTCACGGTATGATGTTTTATAACTTTTTGACTTAAAATTTCTTTTGTTTAAGATTGTTAGACAGAAGACTTGTGAAATTTAAAATGCAACAGTACAGAAATTAAAGATGGACTAGTGCACTAGTTGTGCGAACGTCTCCTGGTTGATGTTGCTGGATTTTCTACTACTGTCTCTCGTACATGTTGAATATTTACGGCGGAGTGCACCCTACGTAGTCTTTCGGCACCAGGGAGACTTCCCACTGAACAGTGTTGACGAAAATTGGCAACCAGCTGATTTACTGTTGACACTAAGGATCCACACCACGCATCAAAATGTCGACAATAAGCACGCTGCGTCAGAAAAATAAAATAAAAGCTAGCTTCAATAATTTATTATCGTTACTCTATTGTGTGCTGTTCCATTTTAAATTTCCCAAACCTTCTTTGCACAAATCTTAAACAAAAGAAATAAAAATAATTTTATATAAATAAGTTATAAAGTATTTACACCATAACATTAAATTTGCGCCACTGAAAATATTCCAAGCAACATTTTACAAAAACAACCGCTGTTAAACTTTTTCATAGAATACATGTACGAAGCTTTCGTACATACTAAGAAAATAGTTAAAGTTTTACGAAAGCATCGAAAACTTTTCGTAATTTTTTGCTTTGTCAAAAATAAATACAAAAAATTAATTTTTGGTCGGCAATAGCACAGTGGGTGACCCCATGTGCTCAAATCAAAAGAAAAATAATTCATATTTTTCGAAGAAACTAGTACGAAAACAGAAAATATTAAAAATCTGTTAAGCTTTGCTAATAATTCGATTTACATCCAATGAAAGCGATCCATTACTTTCTCTTACACGACAATGAAAAAAGATTATGAATCGACTTTCAGATGATTCTGTTAAAGCATTTTATTTTTGTTTTACAAATCTCATGGAATTGGCATTTTAGTTGTCATGTTGGGGTTGTGTCTGAACTAAAGATGTGAATAACCCCTTTTATTTAATTGGATTTTTAAATGACACTAATTGGATCAAAATCTCACAGCACGTTTCTTATTTATCTTGAATGTTACTAATTTTTTACAAAATGATGGTCAAAAGTATGAACCATAAAACAACTGTAAATTGTAAGTGGCTTAGCCGCCAATAAATTTTTCATGCTCTGCCGCCACCGAAAAATATAATCGTCTTGCATCTCTGATGTAAGTTTGGCTAATAACAACGGTCAATATAAAATTGATACTAGCAATTTGTTGTTAAAAAATAGTGTTAAAGTGATATTAATAATTAAAATCTAAAAAATTATTATAGTAATATGTAGTTCTATTGGCAATAAGTCAAAAACTTTTGAAAAAGTGTGAAAATGGTCCAACAAATAATCTAAACGTGAATGCAAATAGAAAGGAAATTAAAATGTTAAGCAACGAAAATAAAGTAGAAATATAAATTGCTATTAAATTAATATATCTTAAGTGTGTGAAAGTGCATGAAAATGAAAGAAAACAGTGGATTTATTACAATTTATCTAAGTGAAAAATAACTGTAAAAATGCGCCAAAAAGCTCAAAACCAAGAAGAGCACAAAGTAGAAACACAAAAATGATGCTGCCACATGTTTACATATTCTACGACAATTAAAAAGGAGAGTTATAAAAATATTAGATACATCATAGTATTTTGATTTTATTTATTATTTTATTACATTATATATAATTTACTTTATGCCAAAGAGAATTCCTTAAGCCAGTATCTTAAAAAATCTACTTTTTCCGTATAGTTCATCTGATTGTAGGTTCTTACTTCAAAAGTTCTTTCAGTTTTCAAATAATTTGTCTGTAGCTTAAAATAAAGGCAAGGTACTATACTATGTATGTATATTAAATATGCCTAAGTACACATATGTAATTTGAATGCGGGTATGTATAAAAAATGTATATTTTTACGTTACCTCATACAGGATTAGCACTTCGTCGACTCTGGTAGGCACTTGCTGCTTCTCTTTTGGTCGTAATTCTGACCTCTTGACGACACATAAACAAACTTTTACTGATATGGAACCGCTCATTATACATATTACTACATATGTATATTTTTTAACAAGATGTATTTATCTTCCTCATAGAATACACATATATGTAATTTGAATGCAGGTATGTATAAAAGATGTATATTTTTACGTTACCTCATACAGGATTAGCACTTCGTCGACTCTGGTAGGCACTTGCTGCTTCTCTTTTGGTCGTAATTCTGACCTCTTGACGACACATAAACAAACTTTTACCGATATGGAACCGCTCATTATACATATTACTACATATGTATATTTTTTAACAAAATGTATTTACCTTCCTCATAGAATACAATACGGATTAGGGTCATTAACACAAAGTTCAGTTATGTTTATTTAATTTTAAAGTTTACTAACTTTCAGTTTGTCTAAACTTAAATATTAATTGGAAATTAAAAATGATCATTAACAATAAAAAATTTAGTTAACTTACAGTTGTCAACTATTGTGAATCACACTAGGGATTTATTTTCGGGAAATGCAAAAAAAGAAAATAACCATCATCCAAGGACATCTGAGTACGATTTCTGCACAAAGGTGTGCATTTTTCAGATGGCAAAGCTTAAATCACATTTTTTTTAAGAATTTATGAAAAATATTTTTTTCAAGGTAAAAATTTAAACTCAGAAAGTATTTTAGTTAATTTTATTTAAAAGTTAAATCTTAACAGAGCTTAGACGTAATGAATATTCACTAACCAAAGTTAAAATTTTGAGTTTTGTGTTAACTTCAAGTTAACTTTTTAATTGTTAACGGCCCTTAGTTTGACAGCACTTTTTCAATTGGTGATTGCGTGGAAAACAAATTGGAATTTTCCGTTCGAAAACAAAATTAAGGATTATGAATTGAAATTCAAGAAATCTTAATTTATTTTGACAGATAGAAACATTAATACTGAAAATATAACTTTGGAAGTCACATTTTCACTGCGAATATGTTTTCATGAACTTATTCATGATTGGATTGAATTTCAGTTCTGTTTGCAATTCAAATGCGTGACCGAATAATTCCTGTCATATAGAAACGTTAATAGCATGAATAACACTTCAATTAATATGAAACAATTTACTTCACGAAAAAGGTTTCAACTTGTTATTTTTGTGATGACAGAGTGAACAAAATAATGGGAGGTTCTTACAGTTAGAACATATGAATATTACATGTCGATTTTTCACAAATGAAAAGGGCCTTATTACGGTTGTGGAATTTTCGTATTTAAGACAAATCAGTTGATTGTTTGCTGAAGTTTCAGAATTTTTCAATGGGCTTTTAGACAGCAAGGGCATGTATGTTTACTGCACAGAATTTTCAGAATAACACAAATATCATATTGCCAATGTGACAATTCATTTTTTTGTTATATGTATATATTTTTAGTCATTGTAATTTTTAATCAATGTTAAAAAAAAAACAAAATACTCGCGATTAAATGTGAATTTATGCCCTATTTAAATAAAAACCCAATTTCTTTTTGAAGTCCATTTGAAAGTGTTTTGTTTATTTAGTAATTTTAAATTTAATCAACAAATAATAAATATGTAGTTGTTTGAAATTATTTAAAGGGAATACAGTTGTCTTCACGTCTAAAGCATTACAAAGTAGCAGTGTTTAGTGTAAAGATATAACTTTAAATATAAAAACTAAAAGCAAAATTACAATTTACAGAAACACTTTAACTATATGACTTTTTTCTTCAATTGATACAAGTTTTTTTCATTTGTTGTTCGCTAACACACGAAGTTCACACTATTACAGTAATTGTATACACAATATAGATTTACTTATTTATTATTACCACCTCCATAGGCGTAAACAGGTTGGAAACTTTCACCATCATCCCCCTCACCATCTTCAGAATCATCACTATCGAAAGTGTTATCCGGAATATCATACAAACGTATCATAGGCTTGTTAGGATCCTTCATGATTAAATACTTGCCATCCTTTTGTTTCATAATAATGTCTATAATGCAACGTAAAATACCCCAAGCATTGTCCATGCTCAAGTTGATCTGTGTGGCAAATTCGTGTGGTTTAAATTGTTGGGTACCTAAGATAACGTGCCGTGAGGGATCGCGGGGATTGATACGTGACACATAACCTAGCTTTAGCTGATCTGATCCGGCGAGCACAGCTTGCACAGTCCATTTGGCCAATTTGCAGGCATTGTTACGCAATTCATTGGCCAAGACAGCACCACGTTGTGTATCCAATTTCTGACGCCATTCAACACCATTAGCCAATTTAGAGTCCCATTCGTTTAGAGCCTTAATTGACAAGAATTGTGGTTCATTGTTTTGGGTATTAAGGACACCATCATGTTCACAACGGGCTACTAACACTATATCACTGCCCAAATTCCATTTCTTGTAACGATAACCAACACTAGCCACCTCAATGTCTTCGTCTTCAGTAATAAAGGGATTAGCTTCTTCAAATTTGTATTTTGATTCGTTGGGTCCTGTCCTTAAAACTTGTTGACTGAAATTGTGATTGATGAATGTTGCTTCGATGGCCAGATTACGTGGAGAATTTGGAGAACTATCGTCATCAGTTGGTGGTTCGACCGCAGACTCATTTACAGTTAGTAAATCAAATTCAGTATTATCACGCTTGTCCATAAATATTTTGTCACCTAAAAATAAACAAATTCTAAAGCTTATATACCAAAACAATAATTTTTTTCAAAATCAGTTATTCAGAAATCAAATAAAATTTATTTTACATTTCATAATAACTTCAATTCTTTTTTGGGCCTTTTGTTGCTGCAAAGTTTTAATACTCAAATACTTTAATTAATAAAAAATAATTGAAGCTTACCAAACTTCTCAATAACAATATCCCACGAGTAGTTAGAACGAGTCGAACACATAATGGTGGCCAAAATAGCATCAGTAGCGAAAACATTACCAACAGTCTTAGACAAACGGCGAATTACAGGATCATCGATTGTTGTAACAGTGTGGACAATACGGTCAATCTTTTGCAAAGGTTTTTCGTTCTTTACATTAATACGATCGTAAGTTTTGTCGTAATACTCCAAGACGCCACACGTAACGATATCCTCACCTTCTTTAATATTGGGCAAAGACAACTTAATCAAACGTGGGAAGTCCATTTCCTCAATTGAACTCCAATCAGCACGTACAGCGACCGATGATTCGCGCATCTTAGGGGGTGCATTTCGTGAGCCGAACTTCTTGTTGACACCACGGCGAGCATCGCGTGTCTTATTATTTTTGCCACCCAAAGTTGTCATATTATTGCTAAGACCACCACGGTTGCTGCGGCCACGTTGGTTTCTATAATATATATATATATTTTTGTATTTATATTGTTGTATTGCTTGTATAAAAAAAAAATACCTTGAACCGCGTAAATTACGGAAACGACCCCGCTGGTGAGGTGGCTTTTGTATGCGGACAGTGTCTACCAAATGGAAAGTAGTTTCATCTTCTTCATGATAATAGGCGTATTGATTTCCGGTGCCAAAAGAAGATGCATACTTGTCTGTAAAAAATTAAATACATTAGTTTTTTGTTTATTTACAAGTTTTGTTTTCATTTCTTTTTCGAAACGCCTTTCTTTAATATTTCCCTTTTTAAATGTCAAGCGAGAAAATTTTAAAAAGGGAAATTTTTGCTTAAATGGCTGCCACATACTCGTGCGTCCATAACCTAACTTTTTTTTAAATAAATTCCTACAATTATTTAAAAACTTACTTTGATATTTTTTGTCATTATTGGATGTATTGGTCCAATCACAAATCTTGCCTAGACGATCACTTTTGCTAAAAGGCTGATACGGAATATCTTTAAATGTGTCAGACAGCTCGCATGGTCCCCAGCCATTTTCATTGAATTGCACGGATGGCTTTTCAAAGTGCACTGTTGTCGCACTGGTGTTTATTGTTTCCGTCATCGAGGAATATTTGCAGCAACTTCCACTAGATTTTTAATAAATTTTCCACAATTTTTACAGAAGACTTTGTTTCTTAACCGGACCCAAAATTGACGTGACAATCGTGATTACGATTTATGAAAGAAAAGGGAGTTGAGAAAATGTAGCCTTGCCACATCGAATATATTCTTGTACAAATAGAGGAAATTTTTTGACATTTGTCGATGTTTTACTTTGGCAGTGCTTTCTCTTATCACAACGCTGCCAGCTGTTTGGATGTCTAAGTCAACGTTGATACTGGCAGCACCATCGCGTTCACCAACCACTTTGTATTTTATGATGCACAGAATCGAATACAATTTTATACGATTAGTGAAGTATGCTAGTCCATCAGAATTCCGATAATTCGTAATATCAGGGACCAGCCTTTTTTTACGATTACTGAGGTTTACGAAATAACAAAATTTAACCCATTAACCGCCAAATTAAAACGAGAAGCGATAATTAACAAATAAGTTTATATTTTAATTCATTATACACAAAATTTATATAAAATAAGGAAAGAAGTTAAACAAATAATAAGTAGGCTGATTGGGATGGGTGTACTCAATTGAGTACAGCGGCGGCTTACAGGTGAAAATCTTTAAAACATTTTTTGTCAATGCATAAAGTTTTTAAACATATTTTGCATTGCCAGCGAACTGTTGCATGACACAAAATACATAACTGCTTTTCTATCTTTATGGGGTAGTGACTTATACCATCTTCAGGAAACCTCAGTACCAATGAAGATGAAAGTCGAGCTTTAGTTTGCACGTTTTGGCGTAAGTAGTACCTTGCAATGGAACGTCTAAATAAAAGTTGATCCATGCTATCGCTGTAACTCATTACATACAATCGCCAAGCGTTTGAAATGGCAATATCTATTATATAGGTAAACAATACCCACCACCATTTCTTACCACGAATGGCTATTCTATAGAGTGAAATGGACTGGTCCAATTCATGTACTCCTCCCATATTCTTATTGTAAGACTGAAAAACTTGGAATATTGACATCAATTTTTTTCGTTGTGTAGCGGACCAATGTTTTACAACTTCTAATGGCTCAATTGTGCCATAGTTTGTTGCCATTGTACATACGCTATTGTCTTTCCATTTTACCTAAAGGATTTAATTTTGTTTGTCAAACCTATAGTCATATGAGGCTCTCTCTTCTTTTTTCATTTCTTTAGCACTTCTCAATGGACACTTTTTAGTTATGTTCTCTCTAATTGTTCCAGTCGCACGAAATCCCCTTTCCTTGAGTTCCACCATGAGATTATAATTAGTAAAAAAGTTATCGAAAAATACTTCATGCGATGCTCGGATAGTCTCCATTTTTTCAAGCAATTTTTTTACTACTCTTGACGCTAAGGGATCAGTAGATTTTTCTTCCGATTTTCCACAATAAAAATCGAAAGTGTAGCAATATCCGGTAGAACTGGCTGCTACCCAGTTCTCAAAGCCAAATCGCACTGGTTTTCACGTATAAACTGCTTAGCAGGCTGATGGCCAAATTATTTTACCACTGAAGAAATTTTTTCATTACAACATTAGCTAATGGCCGAATTTTAAACATTTTGTCCCTGGTGGTGCCAGCTTCGTCATTGTCCGCAAGATGAACGTTCTTTTTAATATCACGATATCTTTGTCTAGACAGTGATTTTGATACCATATCCACGCCAACATCTTCGTTAAATAGGTTAGTATATATAATACAAATAACCGGCATTTTCCAATTAGAATGAAAAGAAGCAACAATAGTCAAACATTTTAACGTTTACGTTATTTTTTAAAAACCATGAGCTTTTTTTAATACGGCAATAAAGCACATAAAAGAAAAACAAAGAAAGGACTTATAAAAAGGAAGTGTTAGAACTTATTAAATAGCATTTTTGTTATTAACATTTATTTAGGGACATTGTTACATATATTTTTTTAACCAATCGAACAGCACACGTGCACGAACTTGACAGCAAGCATTTCGAACGTGTCTGAGCCCCTTGAGAGCTCAGACTCCAAACTTTGATATTTCGAAATATGAACTTGAAGTAGACATACATATGTACGATGTTCTCGTTGTCTTTAAAATTTTCAAGTGATAAAAATTTTTGCATAATATTTTACCTTGCAATGGTTTTCAAAACACTGTTAATATTTTTATATTCTATGTGATTTCGACAATGCTGAGTTTTAAGGGCCTCAGACACGTTCAATATACTTGCTGTCAAGTTAGCACAAATAAAATGCACGTACATACATACATATGTACATATATAAGTGTGTCCAAAAAATTTTTTTTCGACTTTTATAGGTACCCCTGCATTTTTTTGAATGCTTATAGGATAAAGTATTTTTGGGATTATTTTTCAGATTTTTTGGAAAAGGTTTAGAGGTCGCTAAAATCGAATTTAATTCTCGACTTTTTTGAATTTTGCTCATTACTCGGCCCATTAGTACGATTCGGTTGTTTTTTTTTTGCTCATTTGTGTACCTTTTATGAATTTTTTTTAATAACTTAAAAAGATTTCGTCGAATGGATTTATTATGTTTACTGCTTTTTGAAGACTTAAAACCCACGGACCAGCCATTCAAGAGATTCGTGGCTTAAATTTTTTGAAAAAATTATTTTTATCATAATAACACTCACGGGTAGAGAAGATTGGGAAGGAGTACACTCTTTCAGGTACTTTGAAATTCTGTTGTGTTTTGTTATTCGTAACTGTGAAACTGAAAATGGCACACACATATGAATATATAATTTTTTTGCCCTTTATCTTTTGTGCTTCTTGACAGCTTCGAACCTAAACAACAATAAAAAGCAGTGTTGTTTTTGCTGTTGTTGGTTTACTGTATCTTCGACACCACCTACATTATTCTACCATGGAATGAATTTTATTAGAGTTGTGCCAAATCTTTCATTTCAGTGATCGATCATTTTCGTTCAATTATCAAAACTTAACCCGTTCGTTCAATCGTTCAACTGAACGACAGTACGGCAGCAATTCTATTTTTTCAATTCATTCTGTTTTTAAGAAATTCGTTTGTAAATATTCGAATAATGTAATTAAATTAAAGAATTTATTAAAAAAATGGATTTATTATTTAAAAATTCATAGTTAAGTTCATTTTAGAAACAATTTCTTGTTCTTTTGACTAGAATTTTAGACTTTTTATTTTAGCTTAATATTGTTATGTTTCTTTAATTTTAAATTGTCTTGTAATTATTTATTTTTTTATTTTTGAACTTTATAAATTATCTACTAATATTTATGTTGAGTTTTTAATGTTGTTTAAATATATACTACATTCGAACTTCCCTATAATGAATCTGCATAAAACTAGAAAATCGCTTCATGATATAGAAACTTCATTATACAGATTATACATATATTTTGCACTTTTATTTTAATGCCTTGTTTTTTAAATATTTTATAAAGTGCTGGGAAGAATTTCAAACTACCTAGCTACCTACATATATATTTTTCTCCATCTTCAACTTTAGTTAATTAATACTAATTTTTTTTAAATAAATAATATTTCGCTTAGTAATTTTTGTTCACTGAACACGGAGGACAACTTCTGTCTAAATTGTCTTTCTGTCTTTTCGTTGTTATGTTTTTTCATCTTTTGGGAATCCCCTATTTACATATTACTTTATTTTCGTCACACAGTGTTGTTAGTATGACAATTTAATTTGTTGAGATTTAGTTTCTCGATGCTCCAATTCTAGATTCTCACGCTCTAGTGTCTGGCGTTCACGTTCCAAGCATAATAATGATTCGGCCTTACGTTGCAAACGTTTTCGTTCCAAGTCGAGCCATTCATGGCTCACTTTGGCAAATAACCTCATTTCGTTTTGCCAGAGGTAGAAGCGTAGCCAGTTTTATTAACCTTGTTTCGCCAGTATTTTCGTTTCAGCAAATCATAACATTTTTGTTCTATTCTTTATTTTAATAAAACCGTTTAACTTTTTTTCAATATACCAACTACAGTAGTTTTCCGATTTAACGAACATTCGATTTAATGAACATCGCATTTAGCGAATACCCAAATTTTTATTTGTACTAAGTAAGTTTCTTATATTACTAATAAAAATTTTATTTCGTACTCGGTTAAACGAACAAATGTAAAACAAGACGATGAACAAAACGAAAATGACGAAGAAAGAGCTGATGAAACTGAAATTCTAGACCCCAAAATAAAATACGAAAATGTCATTAAGGACTTCGAGATGTGTATTAAATGGGCCCAGCAAAACAATGTTAAGGCCGAATTAGTTTGTACGTTCTGTTCTGTTACGGATCAACTGTTTTGTTTCTGTTCAATTGAAAAACTGTATGTGTGGTTTGTTGTTATTTTTCGTTCTGTTCTGTTGGGGACTATTCTGTAGAAAATGGAATACAACGTTAAGTGACAGCCAAGAGTTTGTATGTATTAGTTTTTTTGTGGTGTGAAATATTACACATTTTATATTAAAAGTCAGAAAATTTTATTTAAATTAAAATTTTTAAAGATTTATGTACATACATACATATATGTATATTCTTGTTAAATAAAAAAAAATTGCAAACATTTACAAAATTCATTCCTGTAATTTCATCATCCACATCCGAAAATTCAGACACAGAGCAAATAAGAAAGATATATTTTCTACAGAAAAGAACAGCACAGAACGGCAACGAAAAGTAAAAACCAATGAGGCCTTTAGTAGCACAAATTTAATGTTTTTGAGAGAGCTTCAAGAAGATGCCATTTCAATAAGCAGACTGTGTTGGACAAATTTTTTAAATAAATTATTTTTGTATTACGGTGTATTTATGAATTTTTTCTTTCCTTATACAAAATTTTAAAGAAATATTAATTTAAAATTACTATAATTTTAATGAAATATAAAAAATACTATACATATTTATAGTTATGAATAAAATAGAGGACTCTATTAATTTTGAATTTAGTACTGGATATAACGAACAATTCGCTTTAACGAACAGGCCTGACAACAATTATATTCGTTAAATCGGAAAATTACTATATTCGGAAAAGCCGATGAACATGTTGCCGAATATTAACGTTGCGCCAACCGATTAGCTCGTGTAATAAGGCAAAAGTATGAATCAAGAAAACAAGATTGCGCACTCAGCCGTACAAAAAAAATGTCTACTGCGCATCTACGTCATCATAGAATACAAATGAGTGTTTGTTGTCAAAAGTGTAAGAAATTTTTGGTGCAAAACTGGAAATAACTTCTAAACGGGTGCATCGATTTGAAAAAAAATTTTAAATGGACAGAAAAGAGATGCAGTCGAGTAAAATTTTTGAGTTTGAGCTTGAAGCTATTTGAGGAAGAGCTTCCTCGGGCTACCAAAGTTTTATATGTATGTATTTTGGCTTACTTTCCATACACAAATGTACTTTTGCTTACAACACATATTTAGGTCACAACACAATCACACACAGCAAAATAACGCAATTCTCAATCTTGTTTTCTTGATTCATGAGGCAAAAGTACGTGTTGTCGAGCATGCTCGCGAGTTTTAACAAAATTTTTTTTGATATTTAGGTTCGCCATCGAGCCAACAAACATGTGTAATAGTTGGTTCGTCGAACACACATACCATAAATCTGCGGAAATTTTTAAAAGAATTTATTGAATTATGTGAAAGTTTGTTCGAACTGTGGCAAATAAAAAGCGATATTTACCACAACAGAAATTTAAAAAAATAAAAGCATGCGTCATTTGGAAGCGTTTCCTTTAAGAATTTATTTGTTCTGATGTTCGCTAACATGCTCTACAGTATAATAGCAGACGAGCGGCCAACATGCTCGACAAAATGCTCGATGTGCAATAGCCCCTTAATACACTTTTAGCTTTCAACGAAATCCAAGTACAAAAAAACTCCAAGAATACGTATTCCAATCTTCTTGTGCCTATACGTAATTAAATTGCACAAACTCTTACAAAGACAACATGTTTTAACACTTTATAAATATTCCAGTGTTGCCACCAACGAAATGTTAAATTACAATCACACACAAAAACTTAATAAATTTAAAGCAAGAAAATGCAAAACAGGTCTATAAATAAATTAATATATCACAGCCTATCCCTATTTGTCGTCATCACAGTCGTCAACGCAATAAAAAAAGTAGTGCTCCAAAACGATAAATTACATGGGCTAAATTAAATTGCACATGGGCTACACATGAAAATAAAAATTACACATGTGTGTAATTACACCGAAGGTGGCAACACTGAAATATTCCCAATAAATATTCTACAAACTATTTATGGAATGACAAAAAATAATAACTAAACAACAATTTATTAAACGAATTCATACTTTATAATATATAAGTACATAAATATGTATACATTTGGGGATATTTTTGTAATAAATAATAAATAAATATATTTATGTATTTCATCTTTTCAACATTTTTCCAAAGTAACATCGAATTTTCCCTTATATTTGCGGCAAAATACTCCAGAGAAATCACTTAAAATGTCTGCTTGCTCCGAATGATCAAATACCTTAAATGAGGAAAAAATATTCTTATAAAATATGAAAACATATCTACATACATAAATAAAGGCGCGTATATAGCGTGGTAAGAAGGGATTTTCCCCTCCCAAAACGAATAAATTACCCTTATTTCTACAGCGTTTCAAAAAAAAAAAAAGAATTAAGAAATTATATGTTTTATTTAAAATTTCCATTCCTAAAAGTTTGAGCTGAATCTGCGCCTAATAAAAATGTATGTGTGTGTGTAAGTATTTGGTAAATGTACTTAAAATATGAGAAAATGTTGAATACGGAAAGCCACTTACCCCATCCATGGAAATTGAGGGAACAAATGTCATTTCAATTGCATTTGTTTTATCACCATATTTCTTTAAAATGTCATTGACAGTGCGAGTATTTTTACAAGTTTTCGCGGCGCTTACATCGATACGTAAACGTTTCGAGCACTGAAAAAATTGGTTTCGTGAGAGATTACCGATTATTTTTTAAACCATCTACTTACTACATCCACATCAGTCCAATAGCCTTCTAGCAAACAGTTAAACATTTCCAATTGCTCCTCAACTGTATTGCATTCCACGATGCAGGCATGCAGAGCATTTAACTCGCATTCCCGTTCACCATGTTGGCAATAAAGATTGGTTATGTTATTGGAGGGATCGGTCCAAGACTTTTGTAAATTGAAAAATTAATGAATGCATTTATATAATATTCTTTTATTGAATAGAAATTTGTATGTATAACACTCACAGAAACTTTTCCGTAGGGTATAAAATCTAAAACGGTGTAAGGTAGCCAACCGTTCGATTTCATTGACTTATAGAGTTGTTTGCGTATAAAACGCATGCTGTCGGGACATAATGTTTCGTAAAACACTTCTACTTGCAATTGTTTGGGTTCTGTCGTATTTGTGGCCTTAAATAAATAAAGTTATAAAATGAAGTTTAACAATGTAGATATATTGGACAATAATTTAAACTAGTATAGTCGATGGCCGACGGAATTGTCCATAGTCTAGTTATCTATATTAATAATAGCAAACACGTTTTTTTAGATCCCGTAATACTGAAGCGATTTTAGAAAGATTTATATGTTTTTAAATGTGTTTTTACGTAGATGTGCACGATCTTAACTTTATTTAAATCGCTTCGATATTTAGGGAACTGGATACACTAGTAATTAATAAAACATAAAATACAAAAACAAAAAACATTCAAAATGAGCTTAAACTTGAAACGAATGAACTCTGTTTTGCTTACAACGCCTTTCCCACAATTCCACAAATCCAAAGTGGAGAAAAATATCTGTCTCATTGTTGTTCTCATTTCATGGCAAAAGGCAAATTGGTCAAACACACATGTAGGTTTTGTTTATTTTTCAACTTGAAGCTGATATATAATGCATTTGTAATAAGTTTGGATGTTTAATAGCAACTTTAAATGCTTATATGCAGAACAAAAATCCTGAACCGATCGATCTTAATAAAATATAAGTTGTGCACATCTGCAAGCAAATACCTTTAAAATGTTTTAAGTTTTAACAAGTGCAACTTTAAGTACTTATTAAAATATGGATTCGGAGAGAAAAAATTCTTAAAATTTAAGAAAACAGAAAAAGTTGCACTAACGATGGTATATAAACAGACAACAAAATTAAATAAGTTCTATGCTGGATTATCGATTAAAAAAATAAGTTCCTCTGAATAGACTAAAATACCGCCAGATTTTTTAAGTTTAAAGGACATAACTAATACTACCTAAGTTTTAAATTAATATATTTCAATTTAAATTTATTCTGATTTATTCGACCTTTTTATTAAATAATTTATTCAAGCTTTAGGTCCAGAAAATAAATATAAATGATTTATTTTATCCGATATTTCGATTTCTCAATGGAAAGCTTCTTCAGGGATATATTTAATTAAAAATTAATAATAATAAAAACTTATCAGAGGATTGGTTTCAAAAACCAACTTCATCTGGCAGAATTATTAATTATTATTCTAACCATCCTAGAAAAATTACAATTAATACTGCTAAGAATCTTATTGAAAGGATATTATAAATTAGAGAAACAAGTAAAAAATTATAAATATATTGAAGGAAAATAATTTTCCTCTGCATTTCTCTTGTAAGTTAATAAGACAATTTAATGATAATAATAATAATAATACTAATAATAATGAACCTAAGATTTATAAACCATTAATATATGTATGTACCAAAAATATCAGAAATATTAGAAAAATCTAGAAAATATGATAGAAGTAAATATAAAAAAGTTAAAACTTATTCTAAATTTGTTTGAAAAATAATAAAAAATTGTAAAAAAAATTGATAATTAAATTACACAAAAATACAAAATTACTTAAATCTATTACAAAGACATAAAAATATTCAATTTACTGTTCCATTTTTATAAATTAAATGTCTGTAATTTTGAGCTACATTCTCTGTATCCATTTTAAAGTTAATTCTTTGTTCTGTGGGGTATTTATAATCTGTAACATTTCTAGCATGAAACGACGTTTGTAATTTGTATGTGTGTTCAAAACTGTTGTGTTTTCAAAATCTGCTGTAGGTTAATCATTGCACAATGTGATGTTAATGCAGTTTTCTGAGTTGATCTGTATTTGTATTTCTGATCACATTTATGTCCGGCTAATCTAGTTTTTAGTTTATTTTTAGTGGTACCTATATGTACTTTATTACACTTGCCGTTATTATTTCCCTTACATACCATGTAAACTACATTAAATCTGTATTATCCTTCATTTTACTGAATAAACTTCCTAATTTATTATATGTTTTATGAGCCATACTATAATTATTAAAATCATAGATTTCAGAATTCTCCAACCTTTCAGAAATTATCGGTACATAAGTCTGACTTATACATTTTTGGTTCATTCCCAATTCATTCAGTAGTCGTACTATTTATCCTCTGTCTTTTGTATTGTCTAATCAATTTGTTAGAAAGTTGATTAGGGAAGTCATTATTTTCCAATATTTTTCTAATTCTCCCCACATTCTTCCTATGAAATTCAATATCACTAATATTCAGTACTCTATCATCTATGACATTTTTTGCCGTTTTAATTATAACTCTTTTAGGATAGAGAAATTATTTTTTTAATAATCTTTTGACAAAAACATCCCCTCAAGGGTTCCTGTTTCCAATGAATTTCTTATCTTGGTCTTATTAAAAATAATTTTGCTAAATATTCTTTCAACATTAGCTGAAGAGTTTGGCAAAGTCATTAAGTTATTTACAAATTCATATAAATTTCGAAAAACAGGTTTATTGTTTGGTAGATTAATTGACTTTCCTCTTTTGCAAAATATATTCACATTTAATGCGCCTACTCCTAAATCCAAAAATCTTAATTCTCTTATTTCATGCTCAGTATCTTGATAATTTTCTTTACATACTAGATTAGGAAAACCTTTTACTAAAGGAAGAATTTCGGAGTTTTTTTTTTCAAAATCACTGATGGTGTAATCAAATTAAAATTTTTTATTGAAATGAAAATTTTTTTTAGCTTAAGTTCAAATCTGAGTTTACCCATATCTTCTTAATTAAAGAAATTATATTATATTAAACAGTTCAACAATTACGTATAAATATTAATTATTAAAAACGAAGGCACCCGTCAAAACCATCATGTTTACATTGTCACAGGTGGTTGAATATTAAGAAAGTCAACTACAAGACAAAAATAAAGTAAACAAAAATGGAAAACTGCATGATCTCAAAGCCAATGGCTTTGGAAAAAGCAAGAGAGTATGAAATATTTGGAATAATTAAAAATCAGAGATGGAATTTCGTACTAACCGAAATTGATTTAACTTGTAAGAAATGAATAAGTTGCACTTTTCGTATTCTAATTCGTTAAATAATACGGTTAAATAGTTGATATTCCTAGTTACTAGTATCCACCGTCAAAAGTGGTAAAATCGAACAAAGAACGCTGATGAGATGGTGTAGCGACCTCGAAATCAGTACTGATCCGTTCTGCTAGTCTGATGAATAAATTTTTTCAAATAAAAAGTACTCTCTTAGTAAAATAATGAATTTATCCAAATATAATTTCTTAAATTAAGAAGATATGGGTAAATTCAGATTTGAACTCAAGCCATAAAAATGTCATTTCAATATAAACCTTAAACAGTTCAACAATTACGTATAAATATTAATTATTTAAATTTTTTACAATTTTGTTATCTAAATAAATTTTTTTTTGGTAATACAATTCAATATTAAATGATACACAATTATCAATAAATTGATTGAAAGTTTCAACATAAATTATATATTCTCTTAACATTTCTTTTACACCAATATAAACTTCATCTTTTTTTTAAATTTACGTTTATAGAAATCAATTTGATTTAGAGGCGTATTTTTATACAATCATCTACTAAAAAATTTATTAAAATATTTTAAAAAAGTTTCGTCATTTTATAGTGCATGTTGTAAATTTGAATTCCTTCAATTTTGTTGAGGTTATTCATCAAATTAAGCACATATTTAAAAAAACACGTATATAATAATAATGATGTTTTATGTTGAACAAAAAGTGGCGAAGTCAAAAAATCGTCAAAGTATAAGGGATACTAAACATAAATCGTCAAACTTCATTTTGTGAAATTCGCTATAAAAGATCGTCAAAATGACGTAAAACCGTCACGTTTGATACCCCTGATTGCACACTTAAAACAGGAATTAAAATGCTCTCGTTTTTAATTCTTCAATGGCAAATTGGTTTTAAAATTTTTTATTTATCGAAAATTCAAAATTAAAAACAAGAAAACGCGCTAAATCTAGCCTCGAAAAGTCTAAGCTGCCAACACTGATTATAAAGTGTGTACGTCTGTTTGTAATATTGCTGCAATATAGACGAAATAGGGCGATGTAATGTACAATGTACATAAGCATATACCAGTATCAATTACTGCCGGTACTGTCCAGTGACCACTTAAAAATAAAAATTGATCAAAATTCAAAAAATTTAAATATGGGCGCCTCGGAAATTATTTTTTTGATATGTAGTATCGAAAAATCGATGCCACAATAACGATTGCTAAATCGACCCACCATACAATCTACTTTTCACCTGCACTTCTTCTAACTAATCATTTATCTATTGATATATCAAATCACACATGGCACGGGTATTGTAAAATTTGTATATCTTATATAAATCAATATTAGAATTATTTAAGATCAATTAAAAATAGAAATCCTCTATTCAAAACCATTTGAAAATAAAAATAGATTCTAAGGGTTAATTTAAATTCTGAATATTGACAAAATGTTTTTTCAACAAGGCCTACAACCTTGGATATCATAATAAGAATATTTTACACATTGCTACACTATTATTTGTCTTTTATATTCATTTACGAAGTTTTTTTAATTACAATCCACTTAAAAAAAAACTTAATATTATCAATATGATATTTCGACAAAAATAAATTACATATTGTTCAAATATTTTCTTCTTTTGAAACAGAATGAAAAAATTTATTTAAAAATGTTTATTTCGAGAAGGTCAATCATATTTACATAACTCTAACGAATAATTCTATAAAATTTATACGCATATATGTACTTAAAATGTTGACTAAAATATTTCAAAATCCGACTAGAAGTAAATAAAATGTTAAAAGCAATATAATTAATAGTGGTTTCCACCTGAACTAAGATAGTTGCTTGCTTATATACTTTTTTGGGTTAACGGACACACCCTCACGTGATGGAAATAAAAAGTTAATCACGATCACGCATTATTGGTTCTAATCTTATTTCATAGTATTGGCTGATTTCATAAATACAGCTTGCAAAGCAACACTGGAAGCATGAGTTTACAAGGCATTCTGGTGTTGCTTTGCAAACTGCGTTTATGAAGTCAGCCATAAATTATGAACTTCGTAACAAATTTGTAACACTTTCTTGCCTGGGGTGCATTATATAAATATTAACATCCCCTTATTAGCACTTACATATTTTTTCACACATCCAAGAAGTGTTTCAACGTCTTTATCAAAAAGACAGTGATCTTCGACTAAACAAAGAAATGATTTGAAACGTAAGAAAAGGTTTAATAATGAAGAATAGATAAAAAATATCGCCATCTATTATATAAATCTGCTAGTCTAATGATTAAAATGTTCATATTATCTTCATATTGAAAATAAAGCTATTAAAAATTCTCTAAAAAACGAACTTTTTCAAATAAAAAGTAAAAGTAATAAAAATAACTAAAATGTATCAAAAATTAAAAAAAAAGAATTAATAAATGGTTGGTCAGGATTTGAAACCGTACCCTACCCGGTGGTGGCACGGACTCGAATCCTGAACGCAACAAAATGCAATTTTTTTTTTTAGAATTTTCGATACATTTTAGTTTTTTTTTATTACTTTTACTTTTTATTTGAAAAAGTTTGTTCCACAATTTATTAAAAAAACCAGGGCATAATCTCATTTATAATATTTTGTTCAATTTTTGCTTTTTTTCCAATTTTATGAACGATAAAAGGATTATTTTTCAAAAATACTAAATATGTTATCAGATAGGATTTTCTACAGTGAATTCAGTAAGTTGTCGAGGTTTTTATTTGATATAATATAATATTAATAACAAAAATAAAAATAACTTGACGGTGTGAGAAAAAATTTTATATTATAAAATATAACAACATATTTAAATTAAATTTTTTCTTTGAAACTCGTATGATTTACGTATGTATGTAAACTAGTGGTATTCTGATAGTTGTTTTTTTTAAATTTTGTTATTTTTTCCATTTCATTATCTGTATTGCGGTTGGACCAGACGATAAATGTTTTGGTTCAATATAACCTGTATATTTCTGATATATCGAATACAATCGAATTTCAACCACAATTGATTTAAAAAATACGAATTCGGTTTATAATATTTAACCTGCTAAGAAAACAGATGGTTTAATTAAAAACATTTTTTATTTAAATCTTCTTCTGCGTTTACTGTGTAAGACAGAGATCTAAATATGAAAAATTACGATCGAATCGCAAACAGAAAGCTTTTTGTTCTCTAATTCAACCCATAATTCGGCTTATTTTCGTAATATTTAACCATTAATCCGCGTCCAATTCCGTAGTGCGTGCTATCGACATGCGATATTCCTCAAAAATATGATTTTTTAGGTGTTTTTACATTCATTATTTTATATGAATATGAAGAAATCAATTTCTTATCTCGTAAGATCTTAACTTATCATTTTGTATATGTTGAATTGGGGAAACTACAAAAAAATTAAAAAAATGAAATACAAATATGTATGCATATACTATTTTTGGAAATTTTCCCCAAACATTTCGATCTAAAAATCCAAAGTTCATATGTATGATATTTACGATAGGAACTGATTGTTTGAAAAATATTTGATGAATTACGAACTATTCTTAGAATACATTTTAATTAATCTAGAAGCTAAATATAAATTTGTGGAAAGTAGGTATTTGCAATACTTTTATTCAAAATACAAATGCATTTGAAATTTTTATTCCCAATACAAAATAGTTTTTAATCAAAGTTTAATTTTCACAATGGAAATGATATTTTGTAAGTGTTTTTACTTTATAATTTTGCTGTTTTTTCATCAATATTGAATCATACAATTTTCCTGATGTTCGCATATTTTTAAGAATTTTTGGCATTTTAGAGATGCTTTCAAAATTTTTGGCTGCCGATTGCCAATTATATGATTTTTTAAAAATAAATTTTGGGAATAATTTCCAATATTACAGTTGCAATTTTTAGAATATGCGCTATTTTCGCGGGGTTTTAAATTTTTTAGTTTCTTTGCTAATTACATTTTTGAGCTTGATATCAAATTAAATTCTTACATCAAACTTTGTTTTTATTTTATAGAAAAGGCTATTAATTGAAGTGCTTTTGAAGATTAACTCACTGATGTTACAGAATGAAAGAAACATTTGTTATCAAATTCAAAACTAAAATTCAATTTCATTGATTTTGTATGTTTACTCGTATATAGTGTGTCTTGACGATCCATTACATTTCTTTAATATAAATAATATTAAAAATAATTATGGTTATTTATATACGAAAAGAAAATAGAAGCGATAAAAAATATTGTAATATGCATGCATAATATTATACTAATAAACGTACAAAAAAAAGTTTAAAGAAGCAAACAAAAAAAAAAACAAATAATCTTTGCTTTATGACTGTTTAAATATGCACATGTATACACACAATGTGTACATGTGCCCATGAACGCATTTCAATATTTATTATGTGTGACAAAAATAGCGAATTTATAACAACCACACCAATTTCCATCAAGAATTTGAAGTTTTAGTATTTTATAATAAATAAGATATATTATGTACTTAAACGCGTAAACTACTATGAAAAATAGAACTGCTCTGTGGTGTAAAAGAAGCGCTTTTGAGTACCAACCAGTAAGTTGTTGGATTGAATCCCCAAGCAACTTTTTCAAAAATTTTTAAAACTACAATTATTTCGAATGCCATTTATTTGCTCATATTTTAGTCGTTAATGGACCGACTTCAATTATTTTCAGTCTAAACCTTCGTAAAACTCCATACAAGAGATCTGCTTCATAAAATTGACCGTAGGACAGTCGGGACCATAAAAAACAACAGAATAAGAAATATAACAAAAAAAGTCTTTTGGCTATATCTCATTAACTATTGGACCGAGTTTTGTTATTGGCAAACCGAACAATTTTATGAAAAATTCCAAGAGAATAGTATAAAATTTATTTCTCTATGTTGTGTTGAGGCCTTAATGCCAAATACACAAAAATGTTGAAGACGGACATCGCTCATCCTACTTCTCTATCTATAAGGATCCAGAATATATATACTTTATGGGGTCTTAAATGAATAATGAAGAAATTACATACGGAATGACAAACCTACTATATATCCCCTTTCCAAATTTTTTGGCGAAAGATATAAAAAACAAATAATGAAATTAACTAATTTTTTTTTAAATTTATTAATCGATATCTTTCTTCAAAGAATCTCAAAAACCTTTGAAATTCTTAAAAAAATTTAATTTTTATTTTGTTTTTAAATAAATTTTATTCTTTTCTGAATTATTGTATCTCGTTGCAATCGCGCGTTTTCCGTAAATTAAGAATCGGATATTGGTACGCGAACAACGGAATTATATTCCAATTCCATTTATGAATGTTTTCATGAAAACACAAAAAATTGCTTTGTTAACTTTAAATTACAAAATTTTCTTTTTAAATCATTCAGTTTTTGCACCCAAAATGTTTTTAAAAATAGCTCGATTTGAAGTTTGAAGCACATAAAATGAATTTAGTGGATTTTTATAGATTTATTTAAAAAAGTCCCTAATTTTAATTGTATTTAAAAAAAACTTAGTTTTAATTTATTTTCAAAGTTAATGAAGCGAACTAAAACATCAAATAAAAATTATTCAGCTATCGGATTAGAAATTCTTATTAAATACACTCAATTCAATTAATTTCTTCCCATTATATAATTAATAAATAAAAAAAGTTTATTTTCTTCGGTTTTTTGTATAAACTTACATTGACACAGTTAAATAAACAAGTGACGGCACAGTAAACAAACAATAATAAAACAATGAATTTCATTTTTGCAAAAAAAAGAAATCTGTAATTTTAATACAATTCAATTAACAATAACAATAGAAAAAAACTCGGAAAATATGTATTTTAATTAAAAACTTGAATTTTGTTTTCTGCTTAAAAAAAACGTCTCGTCACAAGGAGCTGATCGCTTAAACTAAACAAAAAAAAATTGCCAGAAATTGTGTTTGAAAAGAATCTATTTCCCCACATTAATCTTTGGCCAGCAGTGATATATTTCTGTGTTATTTTGTTGTTAAACTAATAGCTCATAGCTCTGGAAATATAAATTTATTTAATCTAAATACCGATAAAATATTTTATATGGACACACACACACACACACACATTCAAACATCGACAAATACCCAGCACATACAAGTTTGACCTCATATGTCAAGCGTTTGCGATTACTTTGAGAAACATATGTAGCTTTCTGAGCATAAAGGGGATTTTTTTAATTGAAAAATTAAAAAAAAACTAACGTACTTTTAGTATTAATTAGAGATGGGCCCCGCTCACGTGATTAGCGCGAGCTGCGGGATTGTCAAAGTACGTGGAAAAAAATTGTAACACAAATTTGCTTACATTTTTTGTATGGAGCTGTTGTTGTCTCTAATTCGCCTCATTGTTGTAGCTGGCATAGTAACAAGACCCCTGGTAGTCAATTCGCATTGATAAGTAGCAATTTTTAAAATTGTTTCTGTTCAATAGAAAAATGTTCAGTTTCGAGTTTGGGTTCGGTCTGAAAAAGTTCTTTCGATCGGCCACTATTAGTTAATATGAAATGAATTTGTTACAAAATTCAAATGTAGATTCAAATTTAACGAAAATGAAAATACAGCGATGGTTAAGTACAGTTGAATCAACCGTGTAAGCAAGATTGGCAGCACTAAATTATGCAACAAGAAGAACATGAAATTCAAAATAACGGAAATAAAACTTTCAGGAAAGTCCTATAAACAGCAACGAGAATGTGCAAGATTGCTCGAGAAATCTGTATGACAAATATTGATAGCAACTGTAAACTATAGCGCCATCGGTAAATGTGAGTGAAGATTATAACACGCTGTGTTAATTTATTAATTATTTACGTTGGAGAGTCCACTACATGCTTATATGAACAAGCTATCAAGTTCGTTATCGAACCTTCTAGAAAAGACGCTTGCACTATAAAAGTTCGATAATATATAACAGATGGGGACAATGTTATTAAATCCACAGCATTGTGAGCTTCGTGTATTTATTTTTAAATAGTGCTATAAAGTAAATGTACAGTATTGCGCATAAAAATAGTCCGACAAATTAAAAGAACCCGTCTAAACAAACATTTACGAAAAGGTTGAAACGTCACAATATGCACTAATTAGATTATTTGTCTGTTTTAGTAGACTTAATTTCCAAAAAAATTAAAAAAGATTTAAACTTAAGCCAAACAATTACTTTCAATATAAACCAAATATATATATTTATTCCTTTAACTCCCACTTAAGCATAGGGCGCCAACGATAGCCGTCTCCCATCTCACTCGTTTTTGAGCTACATATCTGAGTTGGTTCCATGTTAACCCAATAGCTCTCTTTTCGCTTTCGGTGGAATGTCTCCAAGTTCTCCATGGTCTACCAATTGTTCTTCCTGCTTTGTTAAACGGATTCTAACGCAACGCTTGCTTGTTATCATCCTTGCGATGTAGTACATGCCCAATCCAATGCCATTTACGTTTTCGGATTTCAGAAGCCACATCCATTTGCTTGGCGTAGAAGCTCGACATTCGTTATTACACGAGGCCAGAAAATACGTAAAATTCGTCGTAGACAACGATTTATAAAGGTTTGTAAGTGATAGGTAACAACGCCCCTGGTAACCTTCCACGTGGTACATTCATATAACAGGACGGATTTAACGTTGGCATTGAATATTCGGATCTTGGTCCGTAGGCTTAAGTTGTTGTTCTGCCAAATCGGCGCCAAAATTCCAAATGCCGTTCTTGCTCTGCTAATCTTAGCTTCTACATCTAACTCCGTGCCACCATCTGGTGCGACCATACTTCCAAGATAACAAAATTGGTTGACCATCGCATAGTTCTGGCCGCCTGCAGCTATCAGTTGTAGACTGCGGCCATGAACAGTCAGGCACTTCGTTTTAGCTGCATTTATTTTTAGGTCTGTGCCATTCAGATTGCTTTGAAGGTTTGAAGCAGAGTGTTCTATGTCACCCACTTTGTTTGACAGTATACAAATGTCATCCGCGTATGCTAGGTAGTTTAAGAATGATCCATTCGCCGTTGGATACCACTACGTTGGAACGGTGCGTTGGAAGATAGTACGTCTTCGATGACAAGTAGGAATAGACGTGGCGATAGTATACAGCCTTGGCGTACTCCACTCAATACTTGAAAATTTTGGGATAGTTTTCCTTTGTGCAGCACATAACTGTTTGCGCCGTTATAGCTCTCCTTTATAAGGGTTATAAGCTTCAGCGGAATACCTCTTCCTTGTTAAGCGGCCCAGATGCAGTCGCGATTAATGCTGTCGAATGCCTTTTCAAAATCGATGAAAAGTAGATGTAGGTTAGAATTAAATTAGAATTGATCCGCACAGGAAAAGTCACTTCGGAAGCCGGCTGGAGCGGAGTCAATAGAAACTTCTAGATGTTCTTTGATGCGGTTAAGGATAATCTTTGCAATCAATTTTGATATTGTTGGAAGTACGCAAATACCGCGCCAGTTCCCACAGTCTTTTAAGTCTCCCTTCTTTGCAATTTTTACTATTATTCCGTCTTTCCATTCGCTCGGGAATGCCTCATGCTCCCAACCAAATATAAGTTCTACTAATAACTTACAAACATTATTGTAGTTCTATTTCTATTTAAATATTTACATTTTAAATTTTCTTATGTCCATAAATACCTAGCAAGGTAGATCAACAAGATAGTATCGATAGCACAGCTAATTAACTTGAGTAGATGATGTCAATTGTGCAAAATTAAATTTGCGTTAATAATATACTGATGTCAAACTGCCGAACACCACAGCTTTATATGATATTTGACATTTGTTAGAGGTTCAACTGTGCTAACAGTTCCACCCGGTTCTTTTTACAATTTTTAACAGTTAGTCAGGTATTTTTACAACAAATTTTGTATTGTTGTAGAATCGCTACTACCTGGTAGATCTGCCTTGATAACGAGTTTGTCTTTTTTTCTAAATCTTAACCACCATAAAAATATCACAGTGGTTTGGCACGAAATTGATCGGCAATTTCCCATAAATATCCTTATATAGAAAAGAATCATGCGAATTTAAATAACAAGTAAGAGTGCTATATTCGCCTCTGCCGAATCTACTTTACCCTTCAACAAAGTGGGGAGTATAAAATGTGTGTGATTAAAATTATTTTATATACATGGTTATTGTTGCACTTAACATTTTAATGCAACAAACATGAGTGAGCATTTTTCATTTAATTTGTGTTGGTATAAATTAGGGAATTACTGGTACCGATACTCACAAAAAAAAATATCGACGATACCGATTCAATTTGAATTCAAGGTAAAATTAACAAGACACAAGTAGAGTGATTTGTTGTTATTATAAACAATTAAAAGAGATTATAAATATATAAAATTGATTAAGAGTAAGATTTTTGTTTAAGAAACAAAATATTCTCAAATTTTTCGCAAGCCAGTACCCGTTTACATTATGGAACTTTTGTCGCTGCAGACCATATTTTATCGGTGAGAGAGGATTTCAAAAGGAGTGATTAGTTTTTTGTTTCCATCGTGTGAGCGTGCATGACCGTAAGCATACACAAATTGATCGTCTATGAGTAGATTGTTGGGGAGATTATTTCGTGATTTTTTTTACTTTATTTTAATTTTTTTCGTTTAATTCTTTTATTTTTTTTAAATTATTTTATAGTTTGTTTTTCGTGATTGTGACAAACGTTTCCACTCTCATGAGCGTGCATGAACTAAAAGAATGAATCTCGAATCGAATCAATCTCAAACAACAAGGTGGTTGAATAAAGTAAAAAGAAGAATGGAAAATTGCTTGATCTCAAAACCAATTTTTCTGGAAAAAGCGGGAGAGTATGTATTATTTGGAATAATTAATCATCAGTGGTAAAATCGAAAAAAGAACGCTAGTCTGATGAATAAATTGTTCCAAAAAAGTGCTCTCTTAATAAAATAATGAATTTATCCAAAAACAATTGATAAAAATTAAGAAGAAATGGGTAAAGTCAGATTTGAACTCAAGCCAAAAATTCATTTTCAATAAAAAAACGTCAAAATGGAAAAAAAATGTCAGAAAATATTAAAAAGGGTTAACAAAACACATCGCGTGTAGTTACACCCCCTTGTGGCATTAACCAGAGATAATCATGGTTATACGAATAATTTTATAAGATTAATTTGCAATAAAAACCCAAGATGCAAATTCAAGGTGAATTAGATATGACTAGTAAAGAACTACCTGAACTTGGCCTGGTGCACTACCGTGCACCTACACAGAAAGAAAAACACCATACTATATTCAAGTATTTTCCACTTACTTTGAGTACGAGTCATACTGAAAATTTTGTGTACATATAACAATAAAATGTACTATAATCAAGCCGAAAACGGGATTACTTTAGATAACGAATCCTGGAATCCCTTAAAATTAGTACAAAATTCTTTGATCACATAGAAAATCTTGAATCAACTAAAAAATTAAATTGATTTAAGTAAGTCTAGGATTAGCATACTTTTAACATCGCTTGGGATTGATTTAAGTACGGATGGATTGATTTTTCTTTTGAGTGTACACAAAGATAAAACGAATAAACAAAATAATAAAAATGGTTTATATGTATATGCATGTATATATAATAAAAATATTATAATATATATTTATAACGAATTGCTTGTTTGGTCTGTTTTAAACTCGCGTTATATTATAAAAGCGTCTTATTTATCATTATTTATTGTTACTTGTTTTATAATCTCGCGTTTTTACAATCGATTTTAAACGTCTCGATAAGATTATGGTAGAGTCATATGGTAAATTTTGAAATGGAATATTTCCATCATACTAAAAAAATACAGGTAGACCTCGTTTAATACGACGGTTAAGTTCTTCGAAAATGTTGAGCCAAACAAAATCACGTTAGGCGATAGAAAAAACCTATTCAAAATGGGGTTCACATTCTATGTATTACAAAAACAGGCATTTTCAGTTATCGTTTTATATTCATTATATGTACATACATAGATATGTAATGTACATATACAATGTGTGTGTACACAAAAAGAAACTTACAAAAGACCAATTGACGAATAAGTTAAACAATAGATTAAAAAAAATATTCCAAAAATATATAAAAATTTAATTAAAATGTGTTTTCAAGGACTCTATTAAATTTTAGACATTCGATTTATTGTGGTAATTTTGTAAAATAAATTTGTGTTTATTCTAAGTACAGGCAAATTCCGGTATAACGAATCCCGCTTAACCGAAAATCCGATATGACGGACAGTAAAATTTTTTAACACTGGCTACCTTATATAACGAACATTAACAAAATCGTACACTCGATATAACGAACGGCAAGAAAATAATTGCAAATAAAAAGTAAAAAAAACAAATCATTATCCAAAATTTTATCAACGTCTGCCTATATAACGAATGCTCTGAAAAATGTGGGGTCTGTATAACGAAAGGCAAGAAAAATAAATAAAAGACAACAAAGAATGCAAAAGCAAGAAAAAGTCGTTGCTGTTCCGTTAGTTTTTTATTTGAGAGTTTATTTTACAATAAAATGCTGCGATCCTTTTTATTACATTTTAAGCTGCGCAAGCAGCGTTTCCATTGTTGGTCTTTTCCGACCAAATTTGGTCGTACATTATTCGTTTGGTCGGCTGGTCGGTTAAACCTTATTTTGCTCTTTTTGAGAAAATTCAATTCAATATATTTTGGGAAACTCCGAACACTGGTCACCTCAAACATTTTAAGCAGCCGGAAACCCTATTTACTTCTAAGCATGAAAAGCAAATGTCAAAGATTTCTTTGTAAAAATGTATAAAAATACGGTGAGCATACCAGCAACAAGAACAAAAGAAATGTTGTTGTTATTTTTTTCTTGAGGCGTTTGTGTGATACCATTGCTCTTGTAAAAGTTTATGTGTGTGATCTAAGTATATGTGTAAACAAATCAATTATAAATAATCTCAACAAAGAATTCCAGTCAGAAAGTTCTCGTTTACCATATTTACATACATATATTCCAGTTTGAAGTCTAATTTTTTACTTATTTTGAGTAATTTTATTGAAAAAGATTTGATACATCCATATAATGCTGAAGTCGATTTCAATAATAAAAGTAATCATACTGATGTTTCAAATATTTTTATTGGCACAAAAGCTAAAATGTACATTGATAAAAATATTAGTTCGAACGACATTTTAGAAGTTAAACAACACATTTTGAAATTTTATATTGAGCTTCTAAATCAAATAAAATCTAGATTTGACTTTAATCGTGAAGACATTAAAATGTTACAAATAATTTCTCCTTCTAAAGTGTTGTATAAAGAAGACTTGCCTATATTGCCCCTAATTTTAAAATTTTCCAACCTTGTTGATTGTGACCCTGATATCATTATTATTACTTAGTGGAACTTGTTGCGTTTAACAGAAATGAACCTTTCCGCAGACTTAAATATTGATTTATTTTGGGACCAAATTAATTCAATTAAAAACGGACTAAATCAGAAAAGCTTTGGAGATCTTGCTAGCTTTGTATTTAATTTACTTTCGCTCCCACATAGCTCTGCAGTTGCTGAACGTAAGTTTTCAACACGCCTGGAGGTCGAAATTCGACCGCCAGTTTAAACGTATACCTATTTTAGTTTCATTCATTTAAACAGAAAAAACTACCTAGTTACTTATTCCCTTCCCCACGGAAAAAACAATAAACCAAATAAATTTGCATACAAACACGCACATTTATAAAAAAAATCTTATTACTCATATCTATGTAGGTACTCTTAAACACTCTCATCGCTTTGCCTGAACAAATACTTACATAAGTTAATATACGTGTGTATTTTTAGCATTTGTAGTGGTGTCAACTTTATCAAGCTTTTATTCCTTTAATACTGAACCGATTTAAATAATATATAATCGAGTCACTAAAGCTCCACAATGTTTGCCATTTAGTAAAAGAATGAACAAAATCGGTTGGCAAACAAAGGAGAAAAAGGGATCTAAAAATTTGTCTTTGCCTATTTTTATATAGATAATGCTCTGCAAAGAGCTTATGAGAAATAATGCTGCACCCATTGTGTGGTCAGCAAGAAGAGATTTTTCTAAAAAGTGAAAATTGTATGTAAATATGTACATACATACATACGTAAATATGTATGTATAAATATCCCTGCAGACAAAATATATCTAGTATAATATAGCTAGAATTATACTAGTTGCTTTCAACTTCAGACTGGTTGCCTCCTGACTGTCTTTTTTTCATATATCGAACTATCGACTTTAACATTAGGTTGTCATAGGAGCCCAACTAGTTCATTCGTGTATATTAATATACTAGTTCAACTACTAGTATTATTTGAGTCAGTTTTATACTAGTTGAGTTTTTTACAAATATATACCACTCCATCCTATACTAGTAAAGTCACTAGTTATTATTAGGTGTAACTTTGACTTCGTTCGTAATTATAGTCTTCTACTAGCACTTATTAAAGTATACTACACTAGTTTCTTTTACAATATATTTATTTAACAAAAATATCTCTTTAGGAGAATTCATAGGAACACATATTGGTACACTCAAAATATTCTGTACGTAAAATTAACTGAAATTGTAATTTAAAATAAATGAAAGTTCACTTAAAAACCGGTCTACTCATTTTTCATTTAAATTGTTAAAAAAATTAATTGACTTAAGACCGTAAAAATAAAAGATTTTTCCTTGCTTTGTGTAGGAGAGGAAATCTCAAACAAATCAAATAAAGCAAGCAAAGAAAAAAACATCACTTGAAAACAACGGACAATATTAAATGTAAACGAAAATCCGTATTAATATGTCCTTAGTTTTTTGAATGAATGTTAGAATCAGTTAAAAATAAAATTGCTTACAATTTTAATTGTTTATTCTTTTAAAAATGACTGAACGGATTATTTCTTGAATAACGTACAGTCCGTTACTGTAATTATATTGTGAGTGTATAAATCTAAGAAAAAAGTTATTAAAAAGATAATATGTATTTATATTTGAATAAAAATGTATAATGTATAACACTAAAAAGCTTGTTAGCTTCTGTTTCGTCCTCTAGTTTTTTTTTATTTATTTTGGACTTGCTGTCGAAATTCTCTTTTTTCATAGCTGCATTGCCTGGCGTAACATTGTTTTTTAATCCATCTGTCGGAAAAAATTTCAAAGAAATTTGTTAATAATTAAAATTTTACAGCTAATATATAAACAATTTACCAATCAGTGCATTGTATAGTTTTTTGAACGCAATTTTCCATGCGTTCCGTCAATGTTATACTGCATAACAATGTTCCAATGCAGTTCCTCCATAGTCTGCTCATTGTAGAGACCTAAATTCATGTAACATTAAATTAATATAAATATATACATATGTATAATAAATAGTATACAGATTTTTTACTTACGTGTACATATATCGTGGTTGCCAGCGCTGATTTTTTCTTCAAATCCCTGATCATTTCATCGTACTTCAAAGGAAAATATGAAATTTAGAAATCAATTTAAAAAATATTTATGTATATTTGTAATTTTTTTATATTTTCTATTTATGTTTTCATTCTCATAAACTTAATAGTCTCATTGCAACCAAAACTTTGCTAGTTACAAATTTAGCTGCAGGGATAATTGAGTAATTAACCAAATAATTATTTATGTATGTATATAAGTACATATGTATGTATATCAACACAAAAAAATATTTTTGAGGCAACGAATGGCGATTAATTTTTACTATTGTTTTCATAACATATAAATATTGTGAGTGTGAAATGGGAATGGTCAATAGTAATCCTAGTTTACGCACATACATATGTAAATGAATTTTTGTTATGTTCTTACATCCTTTGTTTTCGTTAAATTACTGTTATTTTTGTTATTTATTCTATAATTTAAAAACTTTATCGAATAATTATACTTTATATGAAAAATACATGTATGTTTTTCAATATTAAAAAAATTGGTCTTTTCGGAAGGATTTTGGTAGGTTTTAGAACCAAGTTTGGTCGGATAGAAAATTTTTGAGTAGCAACCCTATGCGGAAAGTGAAACAAAAATGAAAAACAGAAAAAGAATTTCGTTGAAAGAAAAAAAATTTTTTTAATGATTGTAAAAGGGGTTTAAGCCAGGGTAAAATTTCAATAAAATATGGAAAACCCAAATCATCAATATGTACACTGAATAAAATGCAAACAAAAATTGTCTCGAATTCGGAAAAAACCAACAATGGCTCAAAAATCGCATATCTTTGAGAAATGGTGAGTATCCGAGTATGGAAAAGGAGCCTTATGGTTGGTTTCTCAGCCAAAGGAAAAAACATTTGCCAATAAATGGAATTACGTTAAAAGTAAAAGCCATGAAGATACAAAAAACCATTTATAATGGTGGCTTCCATGCAAGTGATGGCGCTTATCTAGATTCAAAAAGAGATTCGGAATTAGACTTCTTAAGAATTAATGAACAATTTAGCATGCAGATCTGATCTAGTAAATCCTTTAAAAATAAAATTACAAAAAAATATAAAGGACCATAATTAAACTTTTTATGCTATTTTCACTGAGGAGAAAACTCTATTGGAAGATGTTACTATATAAAACATTGTTTTTTTTAGTGGTTAATATTAAAATTAAAAATATTATTATAGTATCTATGAACTGAACTATTTTTTATTGTTTAATAAAAAGAAGACTTAAAGAAAAAACTTCGCGATATAACGAAGTTTTCGGTATAGCGAATGGGTCGTTTGTTATACACGGATTTGCCTGAAGCTTTAAAAAAAAATATATATATATATTGTGGCACAATTTTGATGTGGCACAAGGAGGAGCTTCACCTAAAAATTTCCCAGACAGACGATTCAGTTTTTTTTCATTTGACTTTATCGAGAGTGTTCCTAGCAATGTTTGTTTGAAGAAAACATTTCCAAGCGAATGGAACATAGTAACCTTGAACTGATGCTGTAGAATCACCTGTGTCGGGTCTTATATAATTTTTAATTAAATTTTCTTTTATTCACATACAATAAACCAACTCGCGGAAAAATATTTTTGTTACACCCCCAAATTGTAAAATTGTTGATTGATTTGTTTTATAACGACTCCTAAAATATTTTGGGGTCTACCGATTTAGACCTTGAGATGGAAGGGCCGGGCTGCTGTAAGAAATTTCTTTTATGTTTTTTTTGAGGGCATTTTTGGTATTTTCTCCCAAGTCAAGATTTAAGCTTTAGTATGTATGTATGTACATACATTATTTGAAAAGGCTTTTGAAACCGCTTTCAATGGTTCATATAACTTGTTCTATTTTCACTATTACTATTTTTTATATGATGTCTTGGGAGAATATACCAAACACGAACCAATGCAAAAAAACTTCAAAAGGAACAAGGTCACGAATAGTCATCGCTGGACGCCGCACAGTGGCTGAAAATCGTTTTTCATTGGCCAAAACTCTGTAACTTTTGAACCGATCAAAATATTGAAGTAATTTTTTTTTTATTGGATAGATATTTAGTTCAGCTTGACTCAGTTTAAATTTTATTAAAATTGATTGAGGACTTTTTAAGGAATTCTAGGTCAAAGTTGAACTTTTGAATTTTTTTTAACTTTTAGAGTGAAATATGGAATTATTATTTTTTTATTTATTAAAAAATTTGAATATTTGGAAATTAATAATAATTATAAATAATTTTTGTAATAATGGAATTTTTTTTATGTTACACTTAAAAAAATTGTACACTGAAAAAAATAGTAAAATCAACTGGAGATTTTGCTATTACTGAAAAATTTAAAATTTTTTGCTGACAAATTTGCAAATTTGTTTACACTCAAAGAATAGTTACACTTAAAAAAACACGTTAATAATATTATCTAAAAATATTACTATTACTACAGAAATATTTATTATTTTTTGCTGTCAAATTTGATAATTTTAAAAACATTTTAAAAATAAAAACTGCAATAAATTTTAATAGCATTTGTAACAATGGTAGGTTCGTTTATTATTATTTTTTACTAATACTATGTTTTTCGTACTTAAATAACAATGAAAGGCAGTTATAATTATTATTCATTTGACTCAAATATTGATTGCAAATATTCCATATTTTGTTCTGTGCTATCTCTGTTCTTTAGTAGTTTTTTGGCTTCTAGGATTATTTTAAATCTGAAAATAAGGTTTAAATGCACTCCTGTTATTTCAGATGCCGTTTCTGGATCTGAAAAGAATCTTCTTGCGGTATTGCCATCATTTGTATTGCCTGACCCTTGACCTATAATCAATCCAAATTTGCGATATTCATCTTGAACATGTTTCTTCTTTTAACTTCTTAACTCTTTGTTTGTTTCGTTGTTTCTTATTGATCCTGAAGACCCGAAATCCAAATCATAACTGCATGTAGTGGTGATAATCCAAATTCATATGCATCGGTATTATCTAATGATTTTGTCGGTATTTGGTTTATTGGGTTGATGTTGCTTGGCATATAATGCAGCTGGATGCAGCCTTCGTGTTAGTCAAAGCCTGACCTTCTTTTCCATCTATCATTGTCAGCACTAATTGGTAGGTTACTTCAATTTGCTGCCCATCTAACTGTAATTGTAATGGCTGTAGTGTTGCAATTTGGGCCTTTATATCACTAACTTCTTTGTTAATGGCATCATGAGTTTCTTTTTTGAATTCAAATTTGATTGGCCTGCAGTATTTCGTAGAAGATGGTGTCTCATTTTTCCAAATATCCATTGTTTGCGTTATACTAGTCGAAGGCTCTGAATCTTCCAAAATCTTTTTCAATCGCAATGGTACAAATGATACCATGAACATATCTGAGTCCGATATATTTTCACATACAGCTTGTTTGTATTGTTTTTGTCCCGAAGAACCATCACATCCCCATTTACAAAAAAGAATTAACTTTGTGTTTCCACATTTCTTTAACTCATTTCCTGTTATTGATTGTAGCAAGCGTTCGGCTGTGTGATCAAGTAGAGATTGTAGTTGTACCTCTGCCGAAATTGGTGTGATTGTAATAGTGTCCTTTGATGCCAAATAATCCATTTTAGCAGCGGTTATGTAATGATGTGGTGGATACATATTTGAGCCTTTTTCAATCGCACGCAGTCTGAGCTTAATATATTGCTGTTTCGTTAATTTCAAATCCAGAAATAATGCTAATGCCTCCTCATTTGTGTACTGTATTGCATCACTCGGAGTTGGTATACTGTTAAGAATCCGTTTTGTTCTCACTGGACTAGCTTTAACAACTTTTTCAATGATATCCACTTTTGTTAATTGGTTCTGTGATCGTAATTGATGTAGGAAAGATTCTTTTATATTTGTACAACCAATTGCATCGTTAATATCTTTAAGTTTCCGCCTCTTAGATCTATCGCTGCAGTTGCCCATTAATGATTTGCGTGGTCTTCCAGCCTTATCTTGCTTTGCTGTTTCTGCAGCGACAGTAAGTTGGCCCTCTAACCAGTTTGCACTTTTTATATAAAAGTTTTGTTTACTGTAGCGAACTTCTTTGTAGCGTTTTTTTAGTGCTTTGACGAAATTAGATAATTCCTCTTCCATTTCGGTGCTACACGAATTTAAGTTTAATTTTATTTTAACGTAACTAAGAACATCTTCCTGGTTTTTGTTTCTAAAATACTCTTCCGCCAGTTCTTTATAACTGAAGCTCTTCATATTTTTCTGAATATTTTTATTTGCGTCTCTTATGTTTTATCCGTACACTTAGAGGATTAACTGAGTAATCCCTTATCGAATCCGTAGTTTTATACATTTTTAGATACATGTTATTCACACATTGATCTTTAATTTCATAGCAGGTAGTGCTTAAATTGCACAAAACTGCACATGTTGTCCAGACCTTAATATCAGGTAAAACTAATTAGTATCTCGCCAATATTTGTTGTTGTTGTTGGGTTGTTTTTTTATTTTTAGTGGTTTAATGTCCCGATTATTGTTATAAAATTGCTTATGACTTTGGTTGACCCTAACATTTGATAACAGGTAAATTTAGAAACAGATCATATGTTTACTGTAGAATTTTGTGATAATTTGTGATAATTTTATGACTTATTTTTTGCTGATCAAAACAAAGCCATTAAACCCTTTCGTAGGTATTATATTTAATTTTTTTAGTTTTACGTAGTCTAAAGTAAAAACATAAACTTTTAGGCAAAAAAGTGAAAATTATATACACCATTGTATACGAGTACTTTGGAGTAATTTCATTAAAATGAAAAAAGTGTTCTACACACGGCTCGTCACGGGTGCAAAAGTATATATAGCGGTAAAGAGGACACTTTCACCTTTCTCCGGGTGGTATACATTTCTTGTTCCCTTTTGTTCCCTAGAAGTTCTATTCTACTAAAGTTTAAATTTGAGAAAAATATAGTAGTTTCATAAATATTCCGTAACGCCCTTAATATTAAACGCTAGAGCTCTGACCACTTACAAAAACTAAAGACTATAATCCTACCAACATTATAAAAAAGACCGCAGGCCATTATCGATGATAGCTTGCGAGTAGTAATCATTTATTTTTGATAAAAAACAACAGAAAAACACCTTTTTCTGAAATTACAAAAAACCGTTGAGTTTGACAGCATGCCACGCTCACAATTATCAATAGTTTAACCTAATTTTTTGGCTACCTTAATCTGGATATATTAGCTGCAAAAGGGCGTAAAAATTTTAAAAATCGGTGACAAAAAAAAATTTGACTTTTGGCCAATGAAAAACGATTTTCAGCCACAGTGCGCCGTATATACAGTAGTATTCCGATTTAACGAACATTCGATTTAATGAACATCGCATTTAACGAACACCCAAATTTTTATTTGTACTAAGTAAGCAGCTTATATTATGAATAAAAATTGTATTTTGTAATCGGTTTAACGAGCAATTGTAAAACAAATTGAAAACGATTCAGAGCTTGATGAAACTGAAATTCTAGAGCCCAAAATAAAATACGAAGATGTCATTCTAGATGTGTATTAAATGGGCCCAGCAAAACAATGTTAGTAGCACAAATTTAATGCTTTTAAGGACCTGCAAGAAGATACCATTAACAAATTTTTTTAAATAGTAAATTATTTTTGTTTTAAAGAAATATTTTTTTTAAATTACTATAATTTCAATAAAATATTAAATAAAACTATACATATTTATAGTTATGAATAACATAGTTCGTTTTAACGAACAGTCCTGACAACAATCCGAAAACTACTGTATTTTTAGAATCATCATAATATAAAAAAAATTTATCAAATATTCAAGACTAAAACTATTAATATTTCGTTTTTCTGATTTCTAAATTTTTTTCGACGCAGCAAAGTCATTGTTTTTACATGTTTCTCGTTGTATTCTTAACAAAACAAAAAAAATTAGAAAAAAATCCAGGCATTTAAAATAAAAAGTCGCAGGCTTCGGGATCGGACTTTCCCGTTTAGAATTTCTTAGGATCAGTGAGATAGCCGACTACCTCACTGACACTTCCTCAAGCCGAGTACCCCGACAAGAAACTTAAAGTTTGTGAAAACAAACAGGAAGTAAACACAAAACAAACGCACGAAACACATGTTAAAAGGCGGATGGATGTTAGTCTGTCTAGACTGCCTAAACTAGAAACTTTTATTCAACTTTCATTTGTCTATCTGTTTCTGGGCTTGTTTTGTTTTAGTCTACTGCTGGTTCCCATAATTAATTTTGTTTTGCACACGGCAATCTGGATAAATTGTTAAGCTTTTTTGCTATTTCGCGAACTTTTCATGAATTCTTATGGTTTGGGCAATTCTTCTCTCTACTTCGCTACAATGACAATTTCTTCACATATTTTTTTAAAATATTTATAGTTATTTATAATATAACTTTAATCCAAAATACAAATATTCTGACCGTCTTATGTAAAGATAAGCCAAAAATTAAAAATACATAAAAGAATTAAAATTCTTTAAACAAAATGAGAAATTAGTAAAGTTTTTTGTGTTTCAAATCAAGCCGTTTATTTAAATCAACTTAAATGCACTTTGCTAGACGAAACTCTTAATGAAAAAATTATTATATTTATAAAATATTTCTAAAGTTAGCGTCGGTTTAATATCGCCTTATAAGCTGTATCTATTGTTTGAAGCAGGTCTGTAGTTCTAAAGCCGAATAAAGAATGGAGAATGAAATTTTTTAAATCTTTATTTTTTTTTATTTTTATTCCTACAAAGCAGGAAAAGTTTAATCTGTGTAATTATTGTGGGTTATTATTATGATCTTAATAATCTTTGATTTTATGTAAATAAGCTTTTTGTTTTAACAAATAATAACATTTTTGTTCCATTATTTATTTGAATAAAATTGGTTGATC
The DNA here is from genome assembly GCA_956483585.1 of Gymnocheta viridis. Classification (NCBI taxonomy): domain Eukaryota; kingdom Metazoa; phylum Arthropoda; class Insecta; order Diptera; family Tachinidae; genus Gymnocheta; species Gymnocheta viridis. Next base: position 84,813,395 of record OY101440.1, on the reverse strand, counting down.
GGTTAAGCGGTGTTCAAACGAATTTCGCCTATTTTCAGAAAACCCGATAACCGATTCAAATGTCAAATGTCGATATCCCTAATGAAACCCAAGTAGAAAAATTAACGGGAATAAAAGGGTGCCAGCTTAGCATTTAATATGGTCCCAAATAAATATTCTAGAAACTATGTAAACTATTAACGACGACTATTAAATGACGAAAAAACAAAAAATAATTAAACAACAGTTTATTAAACGAATACATATGTATGTATTATATGTAGTATATACTTTATCATAAATAAGTACATACATATAAATACATTTGTAGTGATTTTTGCAAAAAATATATTTCTTAGGTTTAACACTTTTTGAAACTAACGCCACATGTTTCTTTATATTTGCTACTAAATACTCCAGAGAAATTTCGTTCCACCGATTTATCAAATACCTAAAAGGTGGAAAGATATAAATATACAAGTTAATAAAATATGAAAAACCATATACAGTGCTAGCTCGCTAATCCGAAGCTATGTAATCCGAATTATCCAGTAATCCGAATTGAATTTATGACGAATTGGTTGCAAGCTCGTTAAACCGAATATTTATTATTTTTATTTTTCTGCTTTTTTGTCTGTTTTTTTTCTTACAAAACCATGTGTGCGATTTTAAAACTAACGGGAGGTACATCATTATGATGCAGAGCCTTCTATGATTGATATTGTAGGTATGTATTTATTTATATGTACATATGTATGCTTTATGTCTTGTTGCAATTCTTCTCTGAATTCTTGGTGGAAGCATATTCATTCTCAGAGGTGGGCTTCAGATTATAACATCCCACTATCATTATTACAACAAGAATTGCCTGAGAATGATTGTGTTGAAGAAACAGAAGATTTTCGCACAATAACTAACTTATTTCACCGCAATTAATAACGTGTGAATTTCTGAAGATGAAATTATTCTTAGCTGGAATATTAATTCTGACAATACTTCGTGTTTCAGAGTCAGACACAGAAAGAGCATATAATTATGAAACACGTTAAAATCGTGCAGCTGTGCAGACCTTAAATAGTTCAATAGATAGGGCAAAGGAACGAGGTATGCAAACAGATAACATATTAATGCTAAAAGAATTGCGGAACAATGCTTTGGAAGCATGTGCAAAGAAAGATAAGCAGCTCTACATCACAAATTAGAGTAAAAAAAACATAATATTTAAAAAAAGCTTTAATTTTTTCTTTCTTGATTAATATAAATAAAATAAATTAGTTTTGAAATCCTGGCTTATGTTCTATTTTCGAATATAGTGAATCATAATACATAATACCAGCACATCCAGTAATCCGAATATCTCGTAAATCTGAATCAGGGTCTACAATCATTAATTCGGATTAGCGAGCTGGCACTGTACATACACATGCATATTCATACAGACATATTTGATAAATTTTAGTTAAAATATGGGAAAATTTTGAATGCAAAACGTCACTTACCCCATTCATGGAAATTGAGGGAACAAATGAAATGTTAGCGGTAAGCGTTTTGTCACCATATTTCTTTAAAATGTCATTGACAGTGCGAGTATTTTTACAATTTTTCGCCACGCTTACATCGATATGTAATCGTTTCGAACACTGAAAAATTTGATTTCGTGAGATATATATCTTTATTATTATTACAGATTATTTTTTAAACCACTACTTACTACATCCACATCAGTCCGATAGCCTTCTAGCAAACAGTTAATCATTTCCAACTGCTCCTCAACTGTATTGTATTCCACGATGCAGGCATGCAGAGCATTTAACTCGCATTCCCGTTTACCATGTTGGCAATAAAGATTGGTTATGTTAGTGGAGGGATCGGTCCAAGACTTTTGTAAATTGAAAAATTAATGCATTTACATAATATTCTTTTATAGAATAGAAATTTGTATGTATAGCACTCACAGAAACTTTTCCGTAGGGTATAAAATCTAAAACGGTGTAAGGTAGCCAACCGTTCGATTTCATTGTTTGCGTATAAAACGAATGCTATATGGACATTCCGCTTCGTAAAATACTTCCACTTGCAAACGACAGAACGTGTTTGCGGCCTTAAATAAATGAAAATATACATAAATATGCAGAGGGGTTGACCTTGCCGGCTATCGCTGCAAGTTCCCACTAAGCTCAACCCCAAAGCGGTCAAAATTTATAAATTGTCTGTCACTCCAATCTTTTGAGACAAAAAAAAGAAAAAAGAAAATCTTTCTCGAAAAATTTCGAACGCGATAACTTTTGAACCATATAAACGATTTAGATGCGGCACTCGACGCAGTTTTCAAGTCCAGAAAGGTAAATGAATTCTGCAAATCGAGCTGATAAAGCGTCTCTTGCGAAATTTTTCGTTAACGATAGATATCTCTCGAACGGATTAAACAATTTTATCAAAAATTTAAATGTTCATCCTAAATATAGTAAGATTAGATTCTCATGACCTCAAAACGACGAGACCTGGTGAAAACTCTAAATTCTGCAATTGGGGTGAAATCAGCAATAACTTCCTATTTTGATAGCATGAAGTTAAAAATATCAGAAATACTGTTTCTGAATGGATGACACATATTCTAAAACGTACAAGGTAGACGTGGCAAATGAAATTTCTTTTGAAAAGGGTTCACGTATCACCCAACTCAGGGCTAGAAAACAATGTTAAAGTATTTACATACAATCGACCGATTCATGGATGTTTTTTGCTAATATAACGTACACAATATATTACATAATTTGAAAGGATATCGAAAGCCTCTTCCAACTTTATATTCCAAGATACATTACTTTTGCTTGAAAAATGATTCATTCGAAATTGCACATATAATACAGGAATTACTGTGATCTTTTTTACAAATCTTTAATGGCAAATTGTACTTAAAATATTTCACTGTTGTTTTCCAAAAGTTTATAATTAAAGAAACACAACTAAAAGAATTAATTTTTATTTTTTTGTCAATCAAGTTACGTGTTTTCCGAAAAGTAATAATCAGCCTGTTCATAGAATTTGTTACATAAGTGGGCGGACATAAAAGCGTAACGAAATCAATAATAATGAACAAATTAAAAAATACCACGTCAGTTTTTGTACCAAAAATGGTTTTTGAAATCACTCGATTGTAAGTTTCATACGCAAAATGGAGATTTAATGGATTTTTATAGGTTGAAAAAAAAATTCATTTCTAGTTTAAAAAGAAAATCAATTCAAGCGCCTATTTAAAATGTATTTTTAAAAACTCTGTTTATATTTATTTTTAAAGTTGACCAAGGAAATAAAACTTATTCATCTATGGAATAAGAAATTCTTTTTTAATTAAATTTATGGAAATGGAAACAATAAACCCCAATTTCTTTTGTTCCATATAAATATGTATATTTTCTTAAATTTGCATTGACACAGTCAAATAAATTCGTTACTGCACAATGAACAAACAACAATAAAACACTGAATTTCATTTTTGCAAAAACACAGATCATGAATTTTAATACAATTGAACTAATAATAGTATAAATAAAAAGTGGGAAATAGATATTTTAATTCAAAAACGTCTCGCCACAAAGAGCTTAAAGCTTAAACTTAAAAAAAAAAATGGCAGAATCTATTTCCTCCCATTAATCGTTGGCTTGGTTCTGTGTCATTTTGTTGTTAAACTAATAGTTCTGAAAATATAAATTTATTTACTACCTGGTGTAATAAAATGCAAACAAATTTTGTAAATATGTAAAAACAAATTTTTGTTTTTGATTGTTGTTTTCAATCTAAATTCTCAAACGAAATTTTGTTTGCATTTTATGAAAACAGACTATTCATTATTGTACATACTAATAAAACAAAATGTTACGTAAAAAAACACACACTCACACACGTATTTTCAGCAAGTTCAAGTTTTTTTTTAAATTTTAAAAATATTTATTCTCAAATGAACATTAATTTTCATAATTTTTTTTCTTTCAAACCACTATCTAGTACAAAGCACAGTGGAATTTTGGTGTCAAAAATCCTGTTTTACGACTGCTCAATTTCAAAAACCGATTTATGAACTTTTGTAGAGAAATATTTAAATGAAATTTTAAGTCAAGTTCATGCAAGGGTTCTTAGCAAGAAATGTCTTGTATTTTCAGGCAATTCAGTGGTTAACGTATAATTATTTTTAATGATACCATTTGAATTTAATATTATTATTATTCTTAAAGTGATTATTATTTTTTGGCTAATGATCGTAACGTTTTTAGTCAGAAAGAATTGGACATGAGACAATATTCCAAAGGAACAAGGAACAATTTAAACACTAATTAATTCCAACTTACACGGCAGAACAGAAACAACGTTGTTTTTCGAGAGCCGCTACACTCCCATCATCAGTGTTCATGTGTGTTTCCATGTATCCGCCACTGTTTAGGTGGGTCGGTTGAATGTGATTTCAAATTTGTATTTATACAAATAATGTCTAGAAAAAGCATACGCGAGTTATTTGTATTATTAGCTGTTATTACAGTAAACACTGCTTTACGACTATCAATATTCAAATTTTACCATCACTTATTAACGTTAAATTAACCCATTGTTACACGTTGGTTTTTTTATTATACTTGATTAACGAGTTTGAGGTAACTTTTCTATAGAAAACATCCAAATTTTATTCTCAATATTTCGTTAACCCTTTGTGTAACTTCTTCAGGAGGAGAACTCGTTAAACAATTCAAATAACAATAAATTAACAAATATTATAAATTATTGATTTCCTTTTCCGTTTTTTTGTATTTAAAATTGGTTGTCAATTGAAATTTTTTATTTTGAAAAATTAGAAAATGAACTAAATGATAAAACAGTACAAATCTGCAACTTCAGGAACAATCGCTTGGTGGCCCATAACAAAACCGACATCAGTAACTTCAAATTCTCTCTTATTATTGCTTGATTTTCTTTTGTTTGCTTTTTTTGTATGAAAAATTTATGTGATTTCATGAAAACACGGTAACGTTGTTGAGAGAAAGAGTGTCTAAAATTGAGAGTATGAGAAAAAAACGCTGTCAAAATAAAATTGATTCTATTTCAGGACCGCATTCTCTGGCATAATTTTATGTCAAATTGTATGGAAAACAAACGTAAGCCCCAGTTCTGTTTCATCATTAATTCTGAAAATTTGAAATTTAATTTTTGTTTTTTTCCCATACAAATATAAAATTTTACATAATGAGTCCCAAAATCGAAAGCTCTCTTAACATATTTCAAAACAAAATGTTGCAATTATTTTTAATTCATTTTTAGTTGGGTAAGTGTCAAAGTGAGACGAAAATGGGAAAGAGCAGAATAATTTCGCTGAATGAAAAAAATTACAAGTTTGAATGAATGTAAAAAGAAATTCATAACGAAAAATTTTTAATACTCCAGTATTAAAAATAACCTCTATGGTCGGTTCCTCAACCAATGGTAATAAACATTTTCTAATAAATGGAATTGCGTTAAAATCAATAATATTTTTTGGGTAAAAAGAATGCGCTTGACTCCTTTAGCCTTGTATATTATGCAACACTATCAGTATCAGCTCTAAAATTAATTCTTAAGTCTGACGGTACCTAAATTATCTGCTAAACGCAATGTTCAGAATAAGTCAAACTCAATGCCTAGAGGCACATTTACTACGGCCCTTTAGAAATGCGTTCAAATCTTTTAAGACTGAACGGATTTGTTGCTTTTTAATACGCAGCGTTCAGAGCGTAAATATAAATTTGGTTTCTACTGAACGTAAAAAGTATGCTTCTCCATGCGCGAACTAAATGTTGTGTTCAGATATTTTATACGGTGGCGGATCAATAAGTCTGTGACTTTTAGAACTTCCTTCGCAGTTATATGAACTGCAACACCGTTCCCATCAAGACTACTGTCAAAGCTCGATAAATACTATGGGGACTCTGCACCATCGATTTCAATGGTAAAAAAGTGGTTTACTGACTTTTGTTGTGGTCGCACAATTACAAATGACGTTGAAAGTTCTGGACGGCTAATTGAGATCAGTACACCCGAAAATGTCGAAAAAATCCACGATATGGTGTTGGCCGATCGAAGAGTAAAAGTGCGTGACATTGTTGATGCCATAGGCATTTCATAATTAACCTTAATTAACCATTTTGGGTAGCCGATTATATGGTTTTGCTTGCTACTTTAAGCGGGCAGTCCTGCTGGTTTAATCTTAAACTAGAACTGCCAGCATACATACATATGCTTAACATAAACAGCTGTTGAACCAATAAAAACAGAATTTTAAGAAAACCAAATAAAAATTGATTATTCTAGTGGAGAGGAAGATTTTAGTGATTCCGAAATATATTAAAAAAACAATTACGAGAAAATCAAGAATCACTTCAATTTGCATAATTAACACAGAGTTCATTCAAAGGTTTGGTTGTCCAAACATTAATCGTACATAGTTTTAGAACAAATTAACAAGGTATTCCACCTCACTAGTTGTGAAATTTGCAGATCTTCTTGAATCCACATTCATATCACTTGTAAAAATAATTAATTCGTTCAACACTCTAAAATTGTCGAGCTTGTAAATATGATCAAATTCGCACTTTTTCTTCTTCTTGTCTAAATAAAACCCTGTTGATTTAATAAGAAATTTGACATTTGCAAAAAAACGTTGCCATTTTTTTTTACTCAATACGGTAATATGTAGTACAGGGCTTAAACCACCACCCAAAAACACTACATTCATTTGATACTAGATTAATTTAATTGCCAGATTAGCTAATTAACGAATAAAATTAGGTTTAATCTCAAAGTCAAAAAGTTGCTCTTAATAGGAACTTGGCCATATTTTGCACATCTATGTTTTTGTACGGATTTAAATTACTTAGCAACTGGCGTTTTTTCCAACATAAAATTTCAATCTAAAGACTTCCCGTTTTCCCGGGATTTTTCATGCGGGATCCCGGGAAATAATAAAAAAAATAATTGGCAACTTAACGGGAAAAAGGGAGCGGTCGTTTTCGATAGCAGGGCAATTTGTTAATAAAATTAGAAATAGGCTTTCTGACGAGTCCATAAGCCAAAAAATATGAATTATATTATTTTTTATTTTAAGAATTTAATATTTTTACTTTGGAATTGAAACCTCGAGTACCTTTGTATTATTTTTTTATATTATTTTATGTTTGTTCTTATTACCTGAATTTTTATGTTTCTGTTTATGTTCACCTATATTTATAAGTTTACTTTGATCTCATATAATAAAAATACACGTTGTCCGTGTTGGAAATAACCTCTAAGAAATTTAAAAACTAAAAGTTAAAAAAATAAAGTTCCCGTGGTAATACCCAATTTAAATTAACATATTAATGTATTATTAAAACATAAGGTATGTTTTACTAAAGGCCGTGATACACAATCCTACTTGGTCGTGCGATCTGCCAAAACAGTGATGAGTGTTCAAAAAGTATGATAGTGTGGCCATAAAATGCACTTGTGAGGCAGATTCTTTGACAAGTCTGTCCGACTTGCATATAATTATGAAAATTTTCATAAAATGATCGATTTCATGCGATCACAGATGCATCTTTTTAAGAAATTAAGTTGCAACGAAAGAAAATTAAACTAAAACTATTTATTTTGTAAATCTGCAACTATTTAGGCGCAAAAAATCAATAAAATCTAAAATTACTTGAGCGAAAAATACACATGTATGTGTTTGCATCTTTTTTGTGTGATAGTGTGGCAAATTCAATGCGGTTTTTAAAAGTGGGTCAGGGGGCCAGAAAACACTTTCGAAACACAATGTATAAGCTGTACAAATTCGAAAGATTTCCGTTTCAAATCGAAATACATAATAACCACCAGAATTCTGTCAGATTTTCCAGTGAATAAATCGTAGGACTGTGTATGATAGTGTATCACGGGCTTAAGTGTTTCAAACTCTCTAATACTATTTTTGTTAATGCCTAGCAAATTTAATTTTTATTATTTCATGGAGGGGTATCCCGGGAAATTTAAAAAGATTTCCCGGGGGGGAAAAAACTCTATTAACAACAAATCAAGTTCACTGCACTTTCGACATTGACAACTCAATCAAGCAAAGAAAAATAAAAATACACATTCATTATTTTCCTTGTTTTTGTTTAAAGTTTAAAGCTTGTTAAGTAAATAAGACTTTGATTGGAAGGCGAAGATATAATTAAATATTATGAAACATGAAACATGCTGTATATAATTGACAGTTGCGAGACAACATTAAACAAAAGACAAACATTTTTGAATCAATACATCCATTCACGTACTCTCTGGGACGCATTCCTTAAAAGTGCACAGTAAAAATAAACTTAAACATATAAACATACCATACGTACCATACAATGAATGATTCCCTCCCTGGCTTTTAGCCATTCATTTGCAGCAACCTGATTTATATGCATTTTTTTAACTGGTTCAACTTTAAAATATTTTGAGTGGCAGACCAGTAATACTTTGCAATATAACAGAAAAAATCAACTTGTTTAACGGTGATTTAAAAATATTTATAGCGTATGTTATGTATGTAAGTATACGTATATTCATAACAAGTGATAACATACATAGTATGTAACTACATGTACGACACTTATGTTATAATTACACATACATACACTAACGGACAACTTGTATGGAACATTTTTCAATGACAAGTGTGACATGCTGTTGTGTCTTGCTTTTCGTTTTCCTTATGTTGCGTGCGACATTGACCAGTTTTTCATTAACCAGTCTGCATAATGGGTGCATTAAGGAAAGAAAAAAAAGCTTCACTCAGTATAAATTTTTAACCGGTTGCCGGCATTTGAAATTTACTGTTAAATTGCTACAAGCGAAATAACAAAAAAGAACCATTAAATAAACATAGTTTTTCAATTGGTTAATATCTGTAACTTAAAAAAAATTGTATCTGGTTTTCACTGTCAAGGTGATTAGTTATCGCTCTGCTCTGCATAAAGTAATTGCTGCCAGAGATAGATTTTATTATTTATATCTTTATGTACAAATTTGTAGGTTAAAAATTTCCAGAAATTTGAAAAAGGTGAGAAAATAAGTAAGTTTTTTTTTATGGAGTAGAATTTATATATATATTATATGTATTGCGATGATGAAGCTCTAGTTGGGCTCAGCTAAAGGTTCCCAATGGCATTACAACAAATTAATAATTAGTACATATACGGATTTATAGAAACGTGTTTGCCTATTAATTATATAGATGAGAACATTGTTATCAGTGTTGGTATCTCTAGAAATAGCAAAAGCACTGTAAGCTGTTCCAAAAAGGGTAAATAGCGCCAAAACAGCGGTAAAAACACCATAAATAATATTTTAAAAATTTTAGTTATTCCAAAAAATATTAAGCAATTTATATAAATAAAACTGGAGGTAAATACCCAAAATAAAATTTAAAGGTTTTGCTTCAAAATTAATCAAATAGCAGAATTTATTAACATATTAATTAAATAAAATCACAATTCATTTAATAAAATTTAAGAAAAACGTAACAAAACAAAAACAGGAGTAAAAGAATATATACATGTACATACATTAGGTATATATATAAAAATAAAATAATTTTGATTTATTCGACCTTTTTATAAAATTTTGTTAAATAATTTATTCAAGCTTTAGGTCCAGAAAATAAATATAAATTATTTATTTATTTGGATGAAATATTTAATAAAATAATTTATAAATTATTTAATAAAAATAAAATAAATAAAATAGCTTGTTTAGACAAAACTAAAAAAGTATATGTATGTATGTACATTAGGGGTCTAACCAAATTTTGGACCCTAGCACTATGCGATAGCGAATATTGTGTTATTTACGAAAACTAATATTTTGGGTCGTAAATTCTAAATAATAAGGAATCGATTAAAAAAAAGGGAATTCAAAGTCGAATGAAATTCTTGATTGCATTTCAATCGATTGTTATATAATTTTAGTTTATTTTGCTATCAAAAATATTCATTTCGTCTTTGCAATCAGGCTACAAAACAGTTGTAATAAAATATTGAAATATGATTCGTTCGAACATTTAAAAGCAGTTGAAAATTGCTACAATATGCATTTTCAAATTTTAAACCGTATTTAATATGCAGTAACGCATTTACTGAATTTAAAGGTAACCAGTTTCTAATTTTTGTTTTAAACAAATTCATCAAACTGAATGTTCTTTTGGTTTCAGCGGAAAAAATTCATGGTTGCTTAAAAAGTACTATTTGCGCTTAAAAGAAGTAGCATTGTGAGAAATTGCGAAAAGCACTGTAAATACCCACTTTTGACAAAATTTCGCGCTTATGAAGAGGCAAAAAGCACCAAAAAATATCCGAAAAGCACCAAAATGCCATCACGGAAGCAAACGCAATTTAGTAAAATACAGCAAAGTTCAGTAAAAATTTTTAAAAACTTTTGGGTACTCGAACGCAAAGCACCTAATGCTTAACACCTGTCTGCAAAACATTGAAGTATAGTTGATAAATAATAAAGCTAATTTTTAATTATCTCTTTCGGAATAGGCACTCAAGCCTTTTAAATTTGACTTTTTCGTTCTTGCAAAATGGCAACGGTTGTATTAATAATATAAGTTTGATATCGATAGTAATTTTGAGTTTCTTACAATCGTCGATTTTCTCTCATCATGGTGGCAACATACGCCATCAATCAATCATTTCCATAATCATTAGATTAATTTTAACATAATTTGCACTATTGTAACACGAAGAAAAAAATCAAATTCGCCATCATGTCATTATGGATTTAATATTCGTATACATGTCTAATAACGTCAATTTGAATTAAACTCGAATATTTTCATACGTATTAAAATCAAATTATTTTATAATTATTTTATAATTAAGCATAAAAAACACTTACAATGAACGCATACCTATGACAAAGCTGTTGAGCTCAACAGTTATGAAACTGTTGCCAACTGTTCAGTAAAGAAATTTGTCGCTTGTATTTGTTTATCAATCTATTATGTAAATAGGCAAATAAAAATTTTTAGATCCCTTTTTATACTTTGTTTTCCAACCGATTTTCTTCATTCTTTTACCAAACGGTAAACATTGTTGAGCTTTAGTGACCCGACTATATATTATTTTAATCGGTATTGTATTAAAGGCATTAAAGGCTCATAAAGTTAACACCACTACAAATGCTAAAAATACTCACGTACCTTTACTAATGTAAGCATTGGTACAAGTAAAAACATAAGGAAAACAATAACAGTGTTTAAGAGCACCTCCATATTTATATGAGTAATAAGGTTTCAGAGATGAGAATTGAATATTGATGTACATGTTCATTACGTATGGATGTGTTAGCTTCAAGCAAAAACTTAACAAAAAAATGTGCGTGTTTGTATGCAATTTTATTTTGTTTATTCTTTTTTTATACGGGGTAGTTAATATGCTATTAGGTATATGTTTAATTATGCTGGCAGTCGAATTTCGACCAATAGGCGAACTCTAGTGTATATAAATTTATTTCTTTTTCAATCAATAAATTTTTAAGCAACATATTAAAAAAGTAAACTGATAATGAAATATTTGGAATCTTTTGAGAATGAGTTTTATCAATGAGAGTTCAACAAAAAAGCTCTATGACAATTTATTAGGATGAGGAAGATATCGTCCCTATTATTTTTTCCGACACCGTTGATTTGCTATTTATGACACGTTGTATAAGAATTTTAAATCGTATTCTTTGAAATGTGTAAGAAAAATAATTCCGCATGAAATTCAGATTTGAAATTTTGGTTTTATTTCTACACGGGGAAAAAACGAGCAATTCAGTATTTATTCATATTAAAGAGGACACAAAAATTCCTTGGCCAAAAAATTAGATGAATATTAAACGAAGTCCTGTAGTTCCCCAAAATTAATTTCGAAATTGTTTAATGAAATCCCATATGTTTCAAATACTGTAGTGTGATACCTGAGAAAACAAAAACGCATCTGTATTTCTGTTCCTTCAGCAATTACTATTGTGGATTTGACAATTTTTTTTTAGGATTAAGCAAATATTTTTTAGGTCCGATTTTTTAAAGCAATTTTCACAATTTACATTACTGCCTAAACAAAATCTAATTAAATTGACGACGAAAATTCCTTTTGTAAGAGTCCTTGAATTTATCAAGCTAAAAGGATCTATGTTGATTATATGGGCTTGAAATAAATGTTGTAGAAACTACTATCAACTTAATTATAACCTTTGTTTCTGTGATGAGTTGACACTGTTATGGAATAAACGTTTTTTTTTTGTGCCAAATTTAAAAGGCTTCACGTTTACATGCAACTAGCCCACGTAACAAAATTGTGTTTCATCCGCAGATTGGTAAAAAAACAAATTCTTACCCGTATTTCACTTGTTTACGCCCAGTCAACAAATGTATTTATTCATCCTATCTCGTTATCCTTTGATGCATTCAAAAATACAAGCATCCACAATGCGGATTTTACATTCACACAAACTGTTATACGAAATATTGGTTAAAAGCGGATTAAATGCCAAAAAAAACACAAATTTAAGAATTTAAGTCAAACGTTAAAAACTGTGTTAAATCGATTGAAAGACCACATGTTAACTGCAGAATACACTTAAATCTCTATTTTGTTGTTTGTTTTTGTTGAATTCTTTGTTTTTCTTCTGGTCGCTGATAAACCAATTTGGCAGTTTAATATTTTTGTAACCAAATAACTGAAATTTGTTGTGTTGTTTTTTTTTTTTTTTTGCTAAAGTAAATAAGCAAATTTGCGATATTTTTCACGCTTCTTTTGTAAAGCACGTAAATAAGCAGACAGACCGAAAATATGCAATTGCATGTTTTTTCTTGTCCAACCTGTGCAGGCGGACAATAAATATTTATCCTTTTCACACATTATTAATGAATTTTGGCATCAATTTATTTTGCATATTTTGCATATTACAGCATTTTTTTGGTGCATATTTCAGTTTTAGAAGCATATTTGCTGAATTTTATGTTTATTTCAGGCATAAATAAATAATTGTTGGTACTCTGTCTGATAAATGGGATAACGTGTTAAGTAAGTCGTTAAGGGAACTTATAAAGTTGGCTTCAATAAAATACATAGTGAAACGATTTGAAAGATATAGTTGTGGATTGGTAAACAATTTAATTAACATTGTCATACTATGTGAAAGGCGAAACTGCCATAATAGTGACGATAACTGAATATTTAAATAAAATGCTTTTCTAATTGCATGAACAGAATAAACGCAAATATGCAATTGCATGTTTATTCTATTAATAGATGTGGAGGAAGCGATAAAATATTTATTAATTTCATAAATTTTTGTGAAGTATTCATCGATTTGTTAGTGCATGTTTTTGCAAATTCTACTCTACATATTTTTTCATATTTGCATATGTGCTATTTTATAGCATATTCGGCTGTTTTAGAGCAAATGTTGATGCTTATAAATGTTTTCGCAATGAAAACAAAAAATCTATTTTAAATTCTTATCAACAGATCGCTGTTCTATTTTTTATCTATTTATCTGTTGATATTCAGCTTTTTCATGGATTATTCGAGTGGGTACTAATATTTGGCAATATAATATTCATATTGTCCGTTTATATATAATATAACTAGCAGACTAAAAGAGAAAACTAACCTTAAAAAACTTGTCCAATATATTTTTTTTAATATCTTCAAAAGCTGACTGCAGTATCGTGTTTTTAGCATGCGTGTTCTTAACTCTGGCACACAGTTTAAAAAATCTATAAAAACTGAACGCAAAAAACTTATAACTACAAATCCTCCAGCAAGAAGACTGGATCACTGGACTGGTTGCATGTCGTAAGAACAGAAAAAAGTAAACAGTTTAAAATGTTCGAATATTTTCATTAGGTGTATAACTTGTCAGCTTATAAAGAAGATGTAATGTAATAATTCGGGAATATAATTTGCGAATTCATGAGATAATCAATATATCGTGCGGCCACTTGTCAAAGAGGGATTTTCCAAAATCAAGTCATAAATAGAGTAGTTATGCAATATTCTATATTTTGGCAGGCGAATAGCTCATCCGATTTTCTTAAAAATGTTCGGAATCAAATTGCAAACCTTTGAAAAAAAATTTTTAGAGTAAAATATACACACGAGTTGATTGATCCACCTTATTTTTTGAAGATGTATAAAAAAACGTAGGGATACGCGATTATCAATCATTAATCGTTAAATCTGATTATTATTTTTTCAAAATCATGATTAATTGGTTAATTGGAATAATTTAATTCTGAATATTCAAAATGATTATTATTAGGCTAAATTTCGTAACGTTTTTGGGCATAAATAATTAAGACAGCATTACTGTGTACGTTCTATTCTGTTACGAATCAGCTGTTTTGTTTCTATTCAATTGAAAATCTGAAGGTGTGATTTGCTGTTACTTTTTCGGTCCATTATGTTACGGGCAAATTTTTAGAAAATAGAATAAAACGTTAAGTGACAGTTAAGAGTACGTATGTTATTGTGGTATTAAATATAAAACATTTTTTGTTAAAATTCAGAAAATTTTATTTTAATTCAAGATTTTTAAAGATTTATGTATTTTTGTTAAATAAAAAAAATATTGCAAACATTTACAAAATTCATTCCCGTAATTTCATGATCCACATCCGAAAATTCAGACACAGAGAATAAGAATAAGAAATAAGAAAAAAATATTTTCTACAGAAAAGAACGGCACAGAACGGCAAAGTAAAAACTAATGAGGTCTTTAGATATGAGTCAATATTCCAAAGGAACAATCAATATTAATTAATTTCAACCTAAACGGCAGTGTAGAATAAAGTGGGTTTTGGAGTATACCACAACTCTATCATCAGATTTCATGAGTATTTCATGAGTAATTGGCATAAGACCACTTTTCAGATGGCAAGGCGTATTTAACAAGGTGACATTATTACAGCAGTTGACTATTTTTTGCTTTAGTTATGTTTTAGGTTGTGAATGTCAAAATACATACAAAATATTTTTATCTTTTTTAATTTTTTTTCTGATCTGTTTTCTTTGTTTTATGGGTTATCTTTTTGACGTACGCAAAGAAACTACACAAAACTACACAAACATAAATGTCTGTTATTCTTATATTGTTGTAATTGTTTTACTAATACTGCCACCTAGTTAAATACACCTTGGCTGTGGGTGTTTTTTAAAAGCCCGATAGAACTTACGGAAGGGTTGACTTATCGACGACTTCGTCGCACAGTGGCTGAAAATCGTTTTTCATTGGCCAAAAGTCAATTTTTTTTGTCACCGATTTTTAAAATTTTTACGCCCTTTTGCAGCTAATATATCCAGATTAAGGTAGCCATAAAATAAGGTTAAACTATTGATAATTGTGGACGTGGCATGCTGTCAAACTCAACTGTTTTTTTAATTTCAGAAAAAGGTGTTTTTCTTTTGTTTTTATCAAAAATAAATGGTTACTACTCGCAAGCTATCATCGCTAATAGCCTGCGGTCTTTTTTATAATGTTGGTAGGATTATAGTCTTTAGTTGTTGTAAGTGGTCAGAGATCTAGCGTTTAATATTAAGGGCATTACGGAATATTTATGAAACTGCTATATTTTTTTCAAATTTAAACTTTAGTGGAATAGAACTTCTAGGGAACAAAGGGGAACAAGAAATGTATACCACCCGGAGAAAGGCGAAAGTGTCCTCTTTACCGCTATATATACTTTTGCACCCGTGACGAGCCGTGTGTAGAACACTTTTTTCATTTTAATGAAATTACTCCAAAGTACTCGTATACAATGGTGTATATAATTTTCACTTTTTTGCCTAAAAGTTTATGTTTTTTACTTTAGACTACGTAAAACTAAAAAAATTAAATATAATACCTGCGAAAGGGTTTAATGGCTTTGTTTTGATCAGCCAAAAATTGGTAATAAAATTATCACAAATTATCACAAAATTCTACAGTAAACATATGATCTGTTACTAAATTTATCTGTTATCAAATGTTAGGGTCAACCAAAGTCATAAGCAATTTTATAACAATAATCGGGACATTAAACCACTAAAAATAAAAAAACAACCCAACATCAACAACAAATATTGGCGAGATACTAATCAGTTTTACCTGATATTAAGATCTGGACAACATGTGCAGTTTTGTGCAATTTAAGCACTACCTGCTATGAAATTAAAGATCAATGTGTGAATAACATGTATCTAAAAATGTATAAAACTACGGATTCGATAACGGATTATTCAGTAATAAGTTAATCCTCTAGGTGTACGGGTAAAACATAACAAACGCAAATAAAAATATTCAGAAAAATATGGAGAGCTTCAGTTATAAAGAACTGGCCGAAGAGTATTTTAGAAACAAAAACCAAGAAGATGTTCTTAGTTAAGTTAAAATAAAATTAAACTTAAATTCGTGTAGCACCGAAATGCAAGAGCAATTATCTAATTTCGTCAAAGCTCTAAAAAAACTCTACAAAGAAGTTCGCTACAGTAAACAAAACTTTTATATAAAAAGTGCAAACTGGTTAGAGGGCCAACTTACTGTAGCTGCAGAAACAGCAAAGCAAGATAAGGCTGGAAGACCACGCAAATCATTGGACAACTGCAGCGGTAGATCTAAGAGGCGGAAACTTAAAGATATCAACGATGCAATTGGTTCTACAAATATAAAAGAATCTTTCCTACATCAATTACGATCACAGAACCAATTAACAAAAGTGGATATCATTGAAAAAGTTGTTATAGCTAGTCCAGTGAGAACAAAACGGATTCTTAAAAGTAGACCTACTCCGAGTGATGCAATACAGTACACAAATGAGGAGGATTTGAAATTAACAAAACAGCAATATATTAAGCTCAGACTGCGTGCGATTGAAAAAGGTTCAAATATGTATCCAGCATATCATTACATAACCGCTGCTAAAATGGACTGTTTGCCATCAAAGGACACTATTACAATCACACCAATTTCGGCAGAGGTACAACTACAATATATACTTGATCACACAGCCGAACGCTTGCTACAATCAATAACAGGAAATGAGTTAAAGAAATATGGAAACACAAAGTTAATTCTTTTTTGTAAATGGGGATGTGATGGTTCTGCGGGACAAAAACAATAAAAACAAGTTGTATGTGAAAATATTTCGGACTCGGATATGTTCATGGTATCATTTGTACCATTGCGATTGAAAAAGATTTTGGAAGATTCAGAACCTTCGACTAGTATAACGCAAACAATGGATATTTGGAAAAATGAGACACCATCTTCTACGAAATACTGCAGGCCAATCAAATTTGAATTCAAAAAAGAAACTCATGATGCCATTAACAAAGAAGTTAGTGATATAAAGGCCCAAATTGCAACACTACAGCCATTACAATTACAGTTAGATGGGCAGCAAATTGAAGTAAGCTACCAATTAGTGCTGACAATGATAGATGGAAAAGTAGGTCAGGCTTTGGCTAACACGAATGCTGCATCCAGCTGCATTATATGCCAAGCAACATCAACCCAATTAAACCAAATACCGACAAAATCATTAGATAATACCGATGCATATGAATTTGGATTATCACCACTACATGCAAGAATACGACTTATGGAACACATACTAAAAATCAGTTATGATTTGGATTTCGGGTCTTCAGGATCAATAAGAAACAACGAAACCAACAAAGAGTTAAGAAGTTCAAAAAAGAAACAAATCAAGATGAATATCGCAAATTTGGATTGATTATAGATCAGGCAATACAAATGATGGCAATACCGCAAGAAGATTCTTTTCAGATCCAGAAACAGCATCTGAAATAACAGGAGTGGATTTAAACCTCATTTTCAGATTTAAAATAATCCTAGAAGTACTTGCGTGCAATGAAGAAATTGACTCTAGAAAATTTGGAGATTATGCAAAGGAAACTGCAAAAATATATGCAACCAACTACCCATGGAGAAATATGTCTGCAACAGTTCACAAAATCCTTTATCATGGAGAAGATGTCATTAAATATCATTTGGTGCCACTTGGAGATCTATCAGAGGAGGCTCAGAAAAAAAGGAACAAGGATTACAGATTTTATAGAGACCACAATACTAGAAAAATTTCACGAAATTCAACAAATGAAGATCTATTTAATATATTATTGGCAACGTCTGATCCGTTTATCTCCAGTATTCGAAATCAATGGAAAGTGGAACATCGGGATTTAGATGAAGAAGCCAAAAAACTACTAAAGAACAGAGATAGCACAGAACAAAATATGGAATATTTGCAATCAATATTTGATTCAAATGAATAATAATTAATATTGCCTTTCATTGTTATTTAAGTACGAAAAACATAATATTAGTAAAAAATAATAATAAACAGAACCTACCATTGTTGCAAATGCTATTAAAATTTATTGCAGTTTTTATTTTTAAAATGTTTTTAAAATTATCAAATTTGACAGCAAAAAATAATAAATTTTTCTGTAGTAATAGCAATATTTTTAGATAATATTATTAACGTTTTTTATTAAGTGAAACTATTCTTTGAGTGTAAACAAATTTGCAAATTTGTCAGCAAAAAATTTTTAATTTTTCTGTAATAGCAAAATCTCCAGTTGATTTTACTATTTTTTTTCAGTGTAAAATTTTTTTTAAGTGTAACATTAAAAAAATTCCATTATTACAAAAATTATTTATAATTATTATTAATTTCCAAATATTCAATTTTTTAATAAATAAAAAAATAATAAACCCATATTTCACTCTAAAAGTTAAAAAAATTCAAAAGTTCAACTTTGACCTAGAATTCCTTAAAAAGTCCTCAATCAATTTTAATGAAATTTAAACTGAGTCAAGCTGAACTAAATATCTATCCAATAAAATAAAAATTACTTCAATATTTTGATCGGTTCAAAAGTTACAGAATTTTGGCCAATGAAAAACGATTTTCAGCCACTGTGCGTCGTTCGCTCACGCTCACGTGAGTGGAAAAAAAGTTAGTCACAATCACGAAAACTGAATGCAAGTAGAAAAATCTAATATACAACTAGAAAATTAGGCAATAAAAGAGGAAAATTATGTTTAACTGAGAAATATTCTTTTCTGAAACAATTTGTTAGTTTTGAAACCCAATTTTTAAATTTTGATGTATGGATAAGCCCAAGAAACAGTCCACCAAACAAAATTATTTGCTAGTGATCCAACTTATTTCTTATCTGTTTTTTTAAGGAATATTAGACTTAATATATAATTTTATAAATAAAATAAATGTATTTCGACGATCATTAATACACAAATTATTATCAGATCCTACCCTATCTCAGGCCTTCTAATTTCATAACAGAAATTAAAAATTTTTAGGTATTCATATCATCATATCACTTTAATGTGAGTGTTAGTGAAGATCGAAAGCCATATTTTATACATTGAATTCACTTAAATTTTAGCTAAAAAATTGTGTGTTTACTATTTTGGAATCATTGAAATTAGGTATGAAATTTCAGAATAGAAATATAATAGAAAAAATGTAACGTGAGTCACGTAGGGTGCGTCACAAAGAGTTCATGTCTTCTGTCAAAAAACGACAAATTATTTGGCTGCAAATAAGTTATTTTAGAATTCTCTTATATTCACCTTTCTTTTAGGAACTATATTTTGTGTACTTTATTATGCAAAATTCGCAAAAAATTACGAAAGCATACTTTAACTTTCAAAGTTACTTCCGTTTTTTTTGTAGCGTGCGTCACAAAACTTTGTGATAAATTATTTCGCAACAAATATCTGCTAAAAAATTATTTTCATGCCATTCAAAAGTACACTTATGTGTATCCTCTTTTGAAAGACCAAAAAATTTGTATATATTATTATCATGCGATTTCAAACTTTGTAGTTAAAATTAAATTTGACAATTGAATACAATTGAAAATTCTTAAAGAAAATATAAATTTTCTTTTATTTTAAAGTTCTGAAGAGAAATTTTAAACTATGTACATATTTAAAATATTTTGATTAAAATCATTAATTTTCTTGCTCATAAGCAATCTGTGTAAAATATTAAGTTTAAGTAGGATCTTGTATTTTAGCGTTAATAGATAATATATATATGCAGAAATAAAATTTTATCTACATTTTTCCCGAGAAGTCTGTTTCACATCTCTTCAAGTATTCTTCTTGGCGTTGAAAAATCTCCTTCGCTAGTAGCTGAGCAGGATGATACACACAGTATTTGTTTAGCCAATTTTTGCAGAATTGGAAGAGTTTTAGCTTTTTTCGAAAAACTTAAAATTTGTAGGTCTTGTTCATCTGTGTGAACGCAAATGAAAAAACTATAACAACCGGCACAACGTTTTATGTCATTATGACAAAATTGAAAACCACTTACCTATTAAAAATATGAAAAAAAAAATTCCAAAATCGAAAAAATCAAGAAACAATCACGCAAAAAATCTACTCATGCACGCTCACTCACGTTAAGATTTTAATACTCACGCTCATGCACGCTCACGTGATTGAAACAAAAAACTGCATACGATCACGCATGATTCACGCTAATCACGCGAGCGATGCCCACCTCTAGTGCATATTTTTGCATATTCTACTCTTTACATAATTTTTTTTCCATATTTGCATGTGTGATTTTGTATAGCATATTCGGCTGTTTTAGAGCAAATTTTTATGCTTTAATATACTTACAAATGTTTTCGCAATGGAAACAAAAAATCTATTTTAAATTTTGATCAACAAATCGCTTTTATATTTTGTATCTTTTTATTAGTTGATATTTAGTTTTTTTATGAATTATTCGAGTGGGCACTAATATTTGGCAATATAAAATTCATATTCTGTCATATTGTCCATTTAAGCAATATAACTAGCAGAATAAAAGAGGAAACTAACCTTAACTAACTTGTCCAATTTTTTTTAATATCTTCAAAAGCTGACTGCAGTATCGTGTTCTTAGCTTTGGCACACATAATTAAATAATTTAAATTTTAATTATACAGATTTGAGTAATATTATTAAAGAAAAAATAGAAATATGAATTCGTACATACATACACACATAAAAATACGAATACTGGTAGACCTCGCTGAACACGAGCTTCCTTAAACATGGCCTCGATATAATACGGTTTATATTTTGTGACATGTTCTTCGTTAAACGCAAAAAACCACGGTTTTATATCATTCATATGTGATATTTATAACTCTGGACCCATCTTTCTAATGGCGAATAAGTTTCAAAAGAGACCTTACACAAGCCTTTCGAATTAGCAAACAAAAATAACAGATTTTTTGCAAGAAATTTATAACAATATGCAGTGATAAAAAACGAATTTTATGATGCAACAGTTTTTTATGGTTTTTTGTATCTAAAATCGAATAAAATTTAATTTTTTAAGCCGTGGAACGTAACCAGTGTTGACAGGACCAAAAAATTTTTGTAACCAAAATTTCTTTAAAAAGTAATTATATGAGAAAATAAAATACCCAAAATAAAAATGCATTTTGATTTAGTTAAAATAGATTTTAAGTTTAATTTATTTTGAAAATTTTATATGCTGAATAAAAAAAAATAAATTCTAAATTTTGAAATGAAAATCTTTATGGCTTGAGTTCAAATCTGATTTTAGCCATTTCTTCTTAATTTAAGAAATTGTTTTTGGATAAATTCATTATTTTATTAAGAGAGTTCTTTTTATTTGAAACAATTTAATTATCAGACAAGCAGAACGGATAAGTACTGGTTTCGAGGTCGCTACACCATCTCATCAGCGTTCTTTGTTCGATTTTACCACTTTTGACGGTGGATACTAGTGATTAGGAATATCAACTATTTTTAACTATTTATTTATTTTTTTATTATTATGTCAATAGATTTTTACACCCTTACTGACTTAATATGACTAACAAATATAGAACTATATATAACAATAATTGGTTCAACAATTTAGATATAAAGTAATTTTTCTCTTCAGTACATCATTACTCTCAGATAAGTCCATAATATGGTAGCATTTATTGAAGTTAACACATGCGTGACGAAAAGATTCATTATTAGCATATACAGAACGGTAGTATTTTAATGCCAAGAGTTCAAAATTCAAAGTTTAGTTGACTAAGTAGGAACTCTGAATTAACATCACCACAAATTAGACCCAGAGCAAATAAAGCACTCAGCATCAATCGTCGAGTTTTGAAAGTAGGCAATTTTATCAGAGCAAGTCTGCTATGATACGGCGGCAAGACATAAGAATTCCAACCAAGACCACGGAGACAGAAAATTAAAAATTGTTTTTGTACCGATTCAATACTATTAATATGAATAGAATAACAAGGATCGCAAACAATTAATCCATACTCAAGAATTGGTCGAACAAGGGAAGTATATAAAAGTTTTGTAATATAGGGATCTAGAAATTCCTTTGACCAGCGTTTCATGAATCCAAGGACCCCATAGGCTTTATTTACCATTATAGAAATATGATCACGAAAGTTGAGCCTATGATCCAGCAGTATGCCAAGATCCAATATGGTTAGAACTTTATTTAAAATAGCAGTATCAATATAATAAAAAGTCCCGATCGGATTGTGTCTGAAAAATGACATGTGCTTGCATTTCAAGATATTTAACTCCAATAAGTTAAATCTGCACCATTGATAAAAATTCCGAAAGTCGGCACTTAATAAAGTATGACCATTAATATCGTTAAAAGAGTTAAAAATTTTAACATCATCGGCATACATCAGTACTTTAGAATGCAAAACAACAGTAGGAAGATCATTGATGAATAAAGTGAACAAAATTGGACCCAGGTGACCGTGTTATTTAACGAATTAGAATACGAAAAGTGCAACTTATTCATTTCTTACAAGTTAAATCAATTTCGGTTAGTACGAAATTCCATTTCTGATGATTAGTTATTCGAATTATTCCTTGAATTTATCCAAAAATAATCTCTTAAATTAAGAAGAAATGGATAAAATCAGATTTGAACTCAAGCCATAAAAATTTTCATTTCAATATATACCTTAAACAGTTCAACAATTACGTATAAATATTAATAAAATTCTAAATTTTTTGACAAAAGTTAGCAAAATAAAAAAAAATACATAATATAAAAAAATTTTGGTATTTTAAATTTTTATTCGCACTTTTTTTCAATATTAATATTTTACTTATTCAGTAAAAAAAGTAAGCAAAACGTAAAAGTAAAAACCAAACAGGAAAAAATTAAAAACTAAAATTATTAAATTATTCAAAATAAAATTATTACTCAAGGTTCTAATTAACTAATTAATCATGATTATGACTGATCCAAACCAGAATTGATTGATTATTTGAACAATAAAATTTTTTGTTTATTCAAATAATTGGATAATCAGATTTTATTTATTAAAAATGTTTGGATAATGAATTAATCGTGCATAAAAAGTTGGGATTAATTAACTTTTCCCCTGTTCCTTGCAAAGTTGCCTCATGTCCAACTCTTGCTGGTTAACAAGAATAACATGTTACAAACTTTATTTAGCCTATAAGACAATTTTAGTGTTTACATTTTGATTGACTACATAATAATAACCCTACGGGAAATGTTGTACCAATTGCCCTGAACGTACCTGTCGTATGACTGGTGAAAATGGGAATGGTACAAAAAGTTCCTGCTTCGTAATTAGTAAAAAGAGGACGGACGCATCACGAAATTCCCTCACTCTGCGCAACATCGGAAGATTTACATTTTATTTTTTCGGGATCAAAAACTTTTAAGTATCGTTTTCTATATTTATATTTTTTATTTATGGTCATAGATTGCATTAAATTAGATATTATCTGATTAAAATAATAATGCATTTGGTGATTTAGACTAAAAATTTTTTCAGAAGTTATGCTAATATGAAAGTCTGCAATATTTTACAGGCCGGTTGCACAAACTTAATGCATTTACGATTTTACCCTATAAAATAAAAAATTTTATAAAATTATTATTTTTTAAACACATTTCTTACATATAGATTTATTGTTGTGAAACTTTTGGACTCGTTCGGTGAAAGGTCATCGAAGGACTAGATTTTATATCAGGCCTTTAGGAACTATTCTGTGGCATTTTCATTGAGGACTAGACTTGGACAGACTACTGTAGGATAGTTATATTACCAGTTTTTACGAAACCATTACTGGGACTGGTACGAAGAATAATACCACAGGACAATTACGTAAAGTTTAGGTCTAGAACCTGTCACCGATTATATTAATTATGTTAATTGATCCCCTCCAATGACAAAGCCATGTAAAAGTTACCGGTATATCTCATATAAAGTTCTCGAACTCGAATCGGAACCTTCACGTGGCGTGTCTTGTGAGAAGTTCTTTTCCTTCTAGGGAAGCTATGCTTAGCTACAATGCGCTACTGCGGAAACAGTGTATTTTTTGGCTAGTCCTTTTGAGTGGATGTATAGATTAGCACGAAAATCAGTAACAATAAAAGCTTTAAACTTTAGAATAGTAAAAAAGAGAACAAAGAGTAGAGTTAGATCTATCATACATACGATAGTTCGGAATTTGTAAATATTTGCTTATAAAACTTTGTATTAAAAGTTTTAATAGTATTTAAAACAAAAAATTTTAAATTTAAAAAATCGAAAAACATGCTAAATGGGCTTAGTTTATAAATATGAATATAAAAAGCACTTTTCTAATACAAGTGTGTGTATTCACTAGAAATTTTTATTTTTTAAAGTTTTGTGAAAAATTTATAAGTTATATTCAATTTTGTATTGTTTGTATACTTTTTGGTAGCAAAACGATGATTTAAAAAAATTTTTCATATAATCAATAAAATTTTTGAAAAGACTTGATATAAGTGCACAAAGATCCTAATAGTATTTTCCTTATGAGTTTTTAAACTTTTAATTTTTGGAAAAAAGTCAAAAATTCGATTAGTAACAGTATCTTAAAAATGCAAGCTGATGGAAAAAAATGGAGACTAGATTTGAAATCAGCGACCTCAATTTAGTAAAAAATTGCATAAAGTTTCAGTCAACACAAAAAAGTTAAATTTTGTTGCCTTGTGTAATTTATGTATTTTTAATTATTGAAATTAATTATTTTGGAGAACATTTTTATTGATCGGTTAACCCATTAATCTACAATTAATCGATTAAACCAAAACCTTTATTAATTAACCGAATGATTAATTGATTACAACAAAAACCCTATTAATTGCATTCCCTATTTGGTATACAGCACCTTTATATCCTTCCATCACCACGAATTTGGTTACACTCCTAATAAGCGTGCAAAATTTATTCTAACTTTGCGCTTGTTTTAACAAAAATTTTACTGATGTGTTTTAACAGTTTTATCTTTAGTTGTCAATTAGTTTTGTTTGGCACATTTAGAGTTTTTGTTTGAGTATTTTTTTATGTAGGATGCCATTTGGTCATGATTTTTTTAAATGTTGTTTTTCGTTTATAATTCTTTGAGAACTCATTGAACAAAAAATCGTTGCAACGTTAAAGTTTTAACAAACTAAATCCTGCTGTTAACATGTTTTGGAATGAGTATTTTATGTGTAATCTATTAAATATGTATTAAATACGCTCAGGGAAAAATTGGTTTATAATAACAGGAAGATATAATTCCAATTTTTATTTGGTTAAGTTCGAGTTGCCTTTACGTATTATGTGGATCTTTTTTGACATATCTAAAGTTGGGCGTGTAAGTTTCAATGAAAGCCGAGCCACTACCAAAAACTTTGATGGGAAAGTAATGATCACTATTTCTACTTTGCCATTTTAATTTATTAGTTTAACATGTTGATGGAAACTACTTATCACTTTAGTAGTGTCCGACCGAACGTTCGAGTTTGGTTACGGAGTTCGGAAAAAATGGTGTTTGGCCAATGTTCAATGTTCGGCAAAATTTTTACTGAACTTTACCGAATAGCGAACATATTTATGAATCTACATATTTATTATCATGTAAGGAAAATTCATAACAGTTAGACTCGCCGCAATTCTCTTTGAAAAATACTAACTTTCGATGTAAAAAAACGTAATGAAAAACACAAGGCAAATTCATAACAGGTGAACTTAATATTACAGTCACAACAATACAAAAACCCTAAAAATTTTTCTTTTGTAAAATCAAAGTACATTGTCAAAAATGTTTGACTGAGGGTGTGTGCCAATCGGTAGCAAAGTACTCTGGTATGGAAAATTTTGACTCTGTGAATAAAATTTCACTAGCCATGGGGGCTAGTAGAATTTTCGACAGAACTTGAAAATTTTTGACAAGCAGCAAATTAGAAGCATGGCAGCACAAAACACAGCAAGCCACCGCCGTCGTTTTTTAAAATTCGAGCCGTCACCCAATAGATTGGATTTTTACGGCTCTTAAATGTAGTTAGACTGAAAAATGCATTGTTTATTATAATTTGAGATTATGATTGTACATCACACTAAAATCCCTATTTTTCCTTACGCGTTC
The DNA here is from genome assembly GCA_956483585.1 of Gymnocheta viridis. NCBI lineage: Eukaryota > Metazoa > Arthropoda > Insecta > Diptera > Tachinidae > Gymnocheta > Gymnocheta viridis. The sequence goes on along the minus strand of OY101440.1, from coordinate 84,786,884 downwards.
AAAAAGTTGTCTCTACAAAAATCCCTACAACTTTTAAATGATGTATACATATAAATATTATTTAAATATAAAAAATTGTATGTACATGAATCAGTTATTTTTTTTCATAAGTGGTATTAGATGGTCGACCAGCTGACTTGATGCTTTTATTTTTTTTAAATGTATCCATTTGCTTGCCATTCTTACAGAATTCAGATTTTTTCTGAAAAAGACGAAAAGTTCATGCTGCAGACTATATAATTGTATAATAATTATATATAAATATAAAAGAGGCAATATTTCACAAATGTACCTTAAAATCAAAACTGGAATGGCGGCAAGCGATCAATTAAAAAAATATGACAATTTGTAATGTTCCCGTGTTAAAGATTTTATTAAAATGTTGTCACAAATCGAATAAGCTTGAAAAATTTATATATTTTTGCCACATTATTGAATTTCCCTAAATGTAAATGATTTCAATATATGTATGTATGTATGTATGTATGTATGTATGTATGTATGTATGTATGTATGTATGTATGTATGTATGTATGTATGTATGTATGTATGTATGTATGTATGTATGTATGTATGTATGTATGTATGTATGTATGTATGTATGTATGTATGTATGTATGTATGTATGTATGTATGTATGTATGTATGTATCAGTAATTTTTCCCTACGGCAATTTTTTTTTGAAGAAAATCCCTATGAATAGGTATTTTTCCCTACGTATAACATCACTGATCACACTACAATTTTTCATGGCAGTAGAGAATTTATTTAATACGTATGAAAAAGTTATTTTAAAATTTTGTTGGTAGCCGACGACTTGTAGTCAAATGTTTTCCCTCGCTGCCACCGTAATTTGTTCATCAGTTTGTTTTCACAGACATTAAAATTTTGTGTTGTCAAAAAAGATATCATTTGGCACAGCAGAAACAAGAAATTTTTTCCCCACAAGCCAATATTTTTTCACCATAGTACTTTGCTACCGATTTTGGTACACACCCTGAGGCGAAAAAATAAAATATTGAAAATTATTATTATTTCAAAGTGTTTTGTTTTTTTAAGGGTTGTTTTTTTAAATCCCTTGTAATATTTAACAAATATTATTTTGTTGAAGAAATCTGTTGCGTGGAACTGTTTTAAAGATCCGCTGGTCAATTATTGGCTCCTGCCATCCGTAATGCCGTTCAACGTCGTTGACAATCGGTGATTGCCTCACCACCCACCCAAAAAATTTCCACGGATGTAACTACACATTAAAATTCCTTTGAGGAACAAAGTGTTAATGCTGTGATTTCCTGTGCTGTGGGTACTGAATCGGAAATTAGTTTTATTTTGCACTGCAACTTAATTTAAGAAACATTCTACGATTGAAACCTAATGTTAGTAAATTGTATCACTACACGTTTGTTAAATGTATATATGTACATATGTATGTACATATGAATTCAATCTCTTCAGTTTATTAAGTTTCATAAAATGAGTATTTTTTATGGAACCTTTATTTCTTGACCCTTAATTTATACTGATATAAGAAAGTAGTTTCTAATTAAAATAAAATCACTTTAACAACTCGATATAAAAAAGCCATCATTAAACAATTTCATTTCACAATTAAATTTTTTTAATCATAAAAATTTTTAACTTCAATGTAAACAAAATAAATAAATAAATTTTAACATCCAACTATAGTTCGCCTTGAATAAAAATTAAAAAAAAATATCAGCTGCGCTATCAAGTCCACCTGAATTCGCCTTAAAAAACACGTCAGCAAAATAATCACCTGATCTGTCGAGGTCACCTGTCACGAATTCGCCTTGATTATCATGTGCATAGGAAAATATTACGAAAACAATATAACTATACTTCTATATGAATATATGTAATTCAAAAAATACAACGATGACGAATGAAAATGCTTAAATAAAATATCGTCTGTGTGGTAGAAGTCCAAAAAAATAGGACGAAGTTGTTATTCAGAAAGAAACTAAAATGAATTTGGTTGAAGCTTTAAGCCATCGAAATCCAGATACATTTGAATATTAGAACTCCAGTACATTTATAAATCTTAAGGCTGTGACCAGGAAGTACCTTCCAGCACCACCAACCAGCATTTCTAATCAGCACTTATTTAGTGCTGCTGTATGGGTATATTTACACGAGAACATTTTTTAAGCCGCACAATTTTTGTTCTTCCCAAATCACACAGACTAATTCGTCTGGCTTAAAATGTATACGTATACACAGCTTTGTATGTGTTAGTGTTTTTTTATTCATTTGCGGTTTGTTTTTCGTTATAAACATTTCGGAACATACTTGGCGGAAATTTAACGGGAATAAATTATGAAGAATTGGCAATTATTTTAGGAGGAATTTCAAGTGCCTGTAATTTAGAAGCTGCAGCATTACTGCTACATAGAAGCAGAAAAAGTAAAGAAAATCAAATCTTCTTGGGCCAAGCCATGGAGAGAGTCTCGCGATTCTGGTGGTAATATCCAGTTTCTCCTCAAAGTTTGTTGGCGCACCGACTCCCTCTTTTTTCAGATTCGTGTTAATGCGACGATAGCCAACTAAAGACTAGATACGCTCTGAAAAAAATAAAACACAGAATCTGTATTTTCGTAAGTGCGTATGTATTAATTTTGTGCTGCTAATGCGGGGTTGTAGATGGTTGAAAAATTATGCCAACCAAAAACCATTCTCTTCACCGAATTCGCCCACAAGCTGCCATGTTATGCCAGCATAATTATGCTCGCGTAAATTGGTTCTATGGCATAAATGAAAAAAATCCTTTTTTTCCTATTATAATATAGAAATATTAAATTTTCACTACTAATGTTTATATGTACACTGTCTATATTGAACTCCTGTGCTATATTGAAATTTTTTGAAAACCAAATTATGTACTAATTATTTTTTATATATAAGGTCGTTTTACTATTTTAAACTTTAAATTATCTTTTAATTTTGCATCTTTAGGAAAGTGTAAATTAAAAAAGTACAATTGTTCAGATTTAATGACAAAAAGTTCGGGTTCAGGTTCGGCTGAACTTTGCAAACTTTACCGAAGTTCGACATCGGGCTCGACCTGAAAAAGTGCGTTCGGTTGGACACTACACTTTAGCTTACATATAACGACATGGAAATGTCAATACTTAGAAGTAATTGAATACATAAAATACAATAAAAACTAAATGTCTACTATCTGTATTGAACTCGTACTTTTGAAATAACTATTGTGACCAAAAAATAACAAATCGCACGTGATTATTTCACATCAACTTTATTGAAATAAAACCAACACACAAGATGGCATCTTAGTGTAACTAAACACATTCTTTGAGTGCATCGTCATGCAATATTACAAATGCAACTGGTAAATCTTTTTGGAACTCTGATGTTTCTGTGTATGTGTCCATTTCAACACATGCATACATAAAAAATATTTTTATGCATATGATTTTAAGTTTACTAGGTCACGGTATCGAGACCAGTTTTAAAATTTTAAAAACGTTTTTTTATGTGCTTTTAGTAATTTTTGTGTGCCTTAAATCTTTATTATGCACAACTTTACTTTTTAGTATCTACACTGATTCAAACATACAAACTGATGTTGTATGCAACTTGCAAAAATAAAAAAATAAAATTAAATAAAAAATATCATAAATAATACAAATTATTATTCCGTTTATGTTGAAAAAAAAGAACTTGCAAAAAAGCTGACAAACTTAAAAAAAAGATTACAAATAATTTTGTTTACTGAATTAATATGTTTTGCACACGAATGTTAATTGAATTGTATGAGGATTAGCTTGAAAGTAAAAGCAACATCAATCATGCTTAAGGAAAGCTAAAATTTATTATTTAAAATTTAATATTTTAAGTGCGAAATTGTATAATTCTATAAAAGATTTCACTACTTAAGATTATTAGATTTTTTAATTTTTATAGAAATAAGAGCCATATTAAAGATTTGCATTTACAATCATTTCGAATTTTTAGATCAATAACGGTAAATAGAGGAAAATAAATTAAAATTAGCCAAGATTAAAATTTTAAATTAAAGTTTTAGTTGAAAGTTTTTTAATTAATTTTTTTGATGGGATATTGGTGGAGCAATATTGGTTTAAAAAAAGTGTTAAAAAAATTAATAAAAGGAATAAATTTAATTTTTATATAAATACATCACTCTGTGTACAATTGTTAATTTTTTTTTAGGAGAATAATACATTTGTAATACTTACGGAGTACGAATCTGTTCCAGTTAGATAACTGGATATAAATCAAACACTGACTGGGAGTCCAAAAGTTAGTTACTCGTATTGTTTTTTTATGAACTGGCTGCCAGTCTTGTTGAGTAATTCTTTTAAAATAAAAATTGCTAAGTTTCATTCATATCTTCAATTATTACCAATAAGTTTCGGCTTCAAACGTTTTGCTTTTAAAGGTCTAATTAACTTTAGACGATAAATCATGTTATTTGTTATATTTGAGAGATATGTATGTTAAGTTAATTAGAAGGCTGGTGATGGAGCTTATTTATTTAATAAGGATTGCAAAGTCTGAAAGATGGAGTGATTGCTGTTTGCCACTACCACTTGTTGACTCAAACGCCGTGACATTATTGCATGATAATGTTTCGCTATTCTCCAGTTGGGGAGCAAACATGATTTCCAACGGACTCTTTTGTGGGCTGTTCTTAATGCCTCGTTCCCTGAAAAGCCTACAGTAGACAGCTCACGTACGATTGCGATGCGTCAAGTTGTTTTTGGATGTCCACGGTGCCGAGAACCTTGGGGTTTGTACTACAGCGCTGGCGTGGCTACCTCGTTATCGGATCTCAATCCATCCAAATTTCCTTTTCAGGATGTCATACTAGATTGGCTGTTGGTTCGTGCTTCGAAACAGCTTAGCGTTGGTTATTGTGTTGGGGCAAAGACAACGAATAATCCTTCGTAAGCAACGGTTTGTGAAAACTTGTAGCCATCGTACGTCACTTTTGGATAGATCCCAAGTTTCACACCTGTATAGGAGTATGGATTTCACACATGTGTTGATTACTTTGGTCTTCAGTTGTGTTGATATTTCCGATCATATCCATACTTTTTTAAACAATGACGGGCCTTGTTGATTCGCGCAGAAACGTCTTTGTTTGCACCGCTGTTCGTTGTGATTGTGCAGCCTAGGTAACAGAAAGATTGTACATCTCCTATGTTGTTTTTATTGAGAATTAGACAGGTGGTATTGGTGGTGTTTATTCTCATTAGTTGGGTTTTCCGCAAGTGTATTCGCAAGCCAACTTTGGGAGTTTTGTTATGAAGAGCCTTCAGTTTGTTCTGTATATGCGCTAAGAGACACAAATCAACAGCATAGTCAAGATCGTTTAGTTTTGCGAAGGGCGTCCACTGAATGCCATCTGTTGCTTCAATATTTGTTACTGACATGACATCATCTTGGACAACAAGGAAAAGAAGTGGTGACAGAACACAATCCACATCGATAGTAAATGTTTTAGACTATTCCGCCTCGTATAGCACCTGATTATTACATGGGGGGTCTGGCTTATGACCTATCACGCTTTTGCCACCATCTGGCACAATAGAATGTTATACAAGCTCAATGCATTAGGTTTCCCATTGTATTTGCAAAAAAAATTATACAAAGTTTTCTAAAGAACCGTGCATTTATTGTGTTTGTTGACGGGGAATACTCAACAGAAAGAACAATCCCAGCGGGATTGCCACAAGTGTCAGTATTGTCACCTACACTCCTTTTATATGTACGTCTGATGTTGAGGTGCACAGAAATCAAGAAGCAGTATTTTATGCTGATGAAAGTGCTTTTATATGCAGTTGAAAACTTTCAAACGTTATCAAAGATGATATTAAATATTTAGGTATCACTTTAAATAAAAAACTTAAATTCAAACAACATGTAAATTATATTTGTGATAAAGTGCTGACGTATTCCTTACCCCATACTTAATAGAAGGTTTAAGCTTTAACCTTAAAAATAAGTTATTGTTGTATAATATGTGTATTCGACCGATAATGACTTACGGCTGTCCAGCCTGGTTTCACAAAACTGCTAAAGCACATACAAAAAGACTTCAGGTTCTTCAAAACAAAAATTTAAAAATAATTCATAATTTTCCCCCTAGATTCCCCACGAATTTACTGCACAATTTAGATTTAAATACAAAAAGATAAACACTTTAGCCAATGATTTGACACTGTCATTAATTGAAAAATGCAGATTGTCTAATTTTGAAACAATAAGAAATTTACTAAACAGAATAAAAGAATCAATAGCGTTTGTTTTACCAAATTTCATTATAACATTTTCAAAGTTTGTAAGAGGTTTTTGTGAGAAATTTTCTTCCAGACGGTATTATTAATAGTTTCCTTATTCAATTATTAGATTGTTGTAGAACGCTTAAGTAAAATCTCATAACATTGAGGCCCATACACGACTCCACATGCACGCGCAATCAAGTTGCGACAAATTTCGACAAAATCCTCTGGGGAATTTTTTGGGGAAAAAGCTCTTTTTTCGGTGGGGATTTTCGGGGATAATATATTTTATAAATCTTGTTATTTAGTTTTTCTTTTTTGTATTCAAATTCATGTACATATTGACAAATCATATTTTTCTGCTTGTTGATGGGAACATTGACAAAATTCGAAACAGAATGCAGTATGACTTATGAGAGGCTCTTCTTAGAATAAATATACACTTTAAAAATAATTCAGTTTGTTGTGCCGAATTTATTCCATCTTCTCAAAATCTAACACTTTTAAATACAACAAAATTGCATTGGATGATGAATCAAAAAATATTGATTCTGAAGTTTTTGAAATGATAAACATTGATACATGTGTATATATCTAAATATTTAGAGCTCAAAGAACAAACTACTTTCAATGATATTACACAAATGGATTTAGTTATATTTCCTTTGACGTAATATTATTTAATTTTTAAGGATGTGTGGGATTAGATTATTATGATTATTTCGATCTTTTGATTAGTATTTGTAATACGAATGCAAAAGCTTGAATTCCAATTTATAAATTAACAAATAATAAAAAGGTTGATTATATTCAATACTTTGCAAATTTTGTTAAGAAAATAAGATTTTTATTTTTAAACAAATTTTTTTACAAATAAGTGTTAAATATTCCAGAAGAATATATCATTGTGACTGCGAAATATTGAATTTGATAAAGCTTTTTGTTATAAATTGGACCTTAAGCTTTAAAATTCTTATTACAAATCTGTGGGGATTTTTGGGGACAAGAAATTAGCTCTTTTGGGGAATAGGTTAAAATAAAACTAGGAACCCTGATGACGTCCCTTACAGGGGGTCTTCACGTGGAATAAACTTGGAAATAATTATGTTTTCAACTGTCAAATTCTATTGCCAACACAATATGTTCACGTGTGGACCGCACAAACATTTATTTGCACATGTATTGCGAAATAGTTGTTCAAACTTATTTTCAAGCAATTATGTTGGAAATAAACTGTAAAATTTGGCTGTCAATTCTCTGTCATTTGTTTTTCCCGCGAATTAAATAAAAAACCGTGCAAATATGTATGTATATATTTACTTATTAGCATCTGCTAAGCTTTTTGACCAACAAAAAAATCAAACAAGCACAGAAAACGCTGAAGCTAATGTATTCATTCACAGCGAACTTTTTAATTTTATGTCCAATGTGCACTAAGTGTTCTCCACCTAAAAACATAAGCTTGTAAATTAACATATTCGTGACGTCATGCAGCCGACGTTATTGCTTATGTTCGGAAATAAATATTGAGCGTGGAGACGTGCCGTTAAGTACATAGTTTCTTTCCAAAACAATGCTTCGCGAACTGAGTTTGTATGCCTAAACATAATTGTTGATTATTACGCCCAGTTATTGGTGAAGTGGAACTGCCAACTGTATCTACCTAGGACACGAGGGTACTGGATGGTGGTCGCTTAGCATACGTTTTTTTTGGGAATTGTACATTTAACCAAACATTTTTAAATCAACGCCAATCAAATATTCAACGTATATTTTCATCGTTTTTTGGGATTAAATTTCCCTCCATCTGTAACTGCGAATGTTTTTTTCCAGTTGACACTCCTCTGATAGTGTGGCACCCGCAAAGTGCGTAGTTTTTAACTGTCAGAAAGTAATGGGATAAGTACAGTAAAATAAAACCCTTTTTTCACACAATATACCAATGAAATTGGTCATTGAAAGTAAGCTAACGAAATACTTAATTGCACAAATAAAGAATGTTTCATTGTGTTTCATTTATGTTAGATGGTTTATAAATGGAATAAAATTATTTGATTAGCTCTGCGTAACTATTTTATTAGTTCAACGAAACTATTTTATTAACTCAATGCAAGTGTTTTATAAATTCACGGAAACAGCTTCATTATTTTAATGATATTATTGAATATGTCCGATCGAACGTTAAGATTCGGTGATATAGTTCGAACACCGAGTTTTGCATACATTTTTTTACATGCTTGTATATCATCAAAGATAAACAATAATGAAACCATGTAAATAAAACACTAAACTATAAAAAGTAAAACGTTGATGAGTAAATAAAGAGATTTTGTGTGTGTTAATTCCGGTTTTATTAAGCAAAAAAGGAAAATTAAAATTATTTCTATTCCGATATCTTCGACTAGCTCAACACACAAACCCTTTTTGATTGTTTCTATTCAATAAAAAAATGTTACGTCTAAAAAATCTACCGAAGCTTGGGTCGGTCTGAAAAAGTTTGTTTGGTAAAACACTTTTCAAAATCATAAAGTTGTTTAATTAATAAATTTAATGAATGTTTCGTGTAAACAGTAGATTCATTCAATTAAGAAATTATTTTATTTGTTCAATGACATGAAAACTGGTGTATTGTCTTATGTATTATTGTGACCAGTTTACACTTTACTATTTCATTTGACAACTTATATAATTAAGAGCAAAAAACATATGTACATTTTAAAAATGTTTACTTCAATGAAATATCAAGTGGTAAGTTATACACTCTCTACATTTCTTTGTAGACGCACAGCTGTGTTTCATATGAAGAACGTTGCATTGTATAAATGAAACATTTTCATTGAATTTACGACCAAAATACGCGATAGTTTTGGTAATCACTTCTTCGTTTGAGATGAACCTTTATCCTGCGAGCCATTTGTTCAAGTTTGGAAACAGGAAAAAGTCAGTAGGAGCTAAATCTGGACTATAAGGTAGATGATCAACCAATTCGAAGTGTATTTCACGTAATTTTAGCAAGAAAGAGCACTTTTTTCTTCTTTAAACGTACATTAAGCGGAGAATAAACAGTATGACTGACTTACGAATAAGTACATGTTCCCGTAAACTTGGTAAATATAAAGTTCCTTTGAGCAATCTAACGAATTTTCTTAGTACAATTAGAAACTTATGAACAACAGAGACCGAGAAATTTTATGTATGCAATGAAATTATTTCATTGTATTAATATAATGGATAATATTTAATGAAACCATTTCATTTTGTGAATGAATAATTTTTCTTTCAATGTAGGATATATTCAATCGTCTCGAAGACTTCCCTCTGTACATGTCCTGCAAACTAAAGTCTATCTGCAAGTTCTAATCGATGAAGATATTCTTTTAATCTTGAGTGTTCTGTACATGATTCTACTTATTTCGGATTTGATTAATTTCAAGAGGATAATTGTTTAGTCCTCTCTTCAGCCACCTCAGTTCAACAAGTTTTTGTGGAGTAGCTTCACATAAATCATGAACTCATTTCTTGGAGCTTCAAAGAGATTGCTCTCTCACATTTTCCAACTGCTAGCAATTACCTAGATGTAATTCACAAACTGTTTGCATGTTCTGTATAGACGTAAACTTTTATTGGCGTCGCAGTGTCACCGAGCCACTTTGCTCATACTGTTATTGTACAAACTGTCGGCTGAAGGTCAGTGTTATGGCTTTGGCGTTGCGGGTAGAGCACAAGCTCGGTGTGGAGTTGCATTGTAACCGGGTACCGGGACCCAAAGATCGGTAGGAGTTTTAGACAGGCTCCGTTCCTTACCAAGGAGGAAAGCATGTCCAAATACGTGTCTTCGAATTGGTACTCAAATGTAGTAGCCTGTTGCACATGAGGGTGCTGGTGAACGCATTGTCTTCCCCCGGTGTTAAAAGCACTTTGGAGTAGGACCATGTTGGTTGGCACCTACACCAATCTTAGACGCATTGTGCAAATGTACAAAAAGATTATGGTGGCGTGCCAGAAATTAGAAATACGCGGTAGATCAACGTTACAGAATATAGAGATCCGCTTTCGTCAGGATAACAGTATACTTACGTACTAGTCTTTCGGAGGCTTTGAATGCTATACTAAACCTTATTCCGATCGACCTTCATGTATTGGCAGTATCCTCAAGTAGTGTGGCAAGATTAGTGGCATCTGGTGCAGATCAAGGTCGTACGAACACGCCAGAATTCTAGACCAACTACCACCTACACTGAGGAAATCTACTGATTACATGGTGTCTCATCTGAACTTTGAAAAAGCGTTCAAAGTTCTAAATCCATCCAGGCGGGAGTTGAGGAAAGCACAACTGCGGTATCGGCTCTGGAGTCTTTTTAGACGATCTAAGTATAGAACGCTCCTAACGAAGCCACTGTATTTCAAGCCGAAATTTTGGCTGTAAGGGAAGCGGCCAGTATGCTAGTCAATAGGAAGGTACAAGGTAAAGTCGTTATCTTTGTCGACAGCCAAGCAGCGCTTCTATCCCTAGCATCACATACCACTTTCTGTATTCTAGTTGGGCAGTGCATGACTGACTGTGCTATCCGAATGAACGCAGATGACGCAATATAGACACGTGCAAGGTTGCAAAGAAAATGTAGCCTTGCAATAATTATAAGGGCTCAATACAATTAGTAGTACCATTCACCGTATCCGAGTAATTAGATACGGCTATACATAGGCTGACACCGACGAGTGGAGTGGTCTTTTCAAAAAGGAATCATCAATATTCTACTTTAATGCCTACGTGTAGAGTACAGCCACGTAAACTAACCAACCAACAGGCATGTATAGATCCACCTCCAATTTTTCGATGAAGAAATCGCTGTTTGGCCATCTGACAATAATCTGTTACTCAAAAGCATCTGATCTAGAGTTTCATTAAAATTCTAAAGCTTGCGATCGCTGGATTTCCCCCTAAAACAAAAAAAATACAATTTAAAGATGGCCTACAATTGATCTCAACTTATTTCAATGTTTTTTGTAAATATTTCCGGCACTAAACAAGTAAAGCGATAACCATCTTAATACGGATAATAGTTTTTAATAAAAAAGCAAATACATAAAATGGTTGCACATTAGGGTGGTTTGTAAAATAAAAAACTCGATTCCCTTTGTTCTCACTGACCAGATTTCTGCATATTGATAAAAATTTCATCACGTATAATCACTTTAACGCATATTTTCCATCCAAATGTCTGACTTTATGTCTGTAGGTCTTACGGACATGTTATGTTATATTTTTAAGAGCTTTGGCATGGATTTCTTTGAACATATTTTTGCATATTTTCCCTTTAGCAGGATATTTTTTGCATTTAGTGAATTTTTGGTGCATATTTCTATTTTTTTGGTTACTTTTTTAATGCTTTTATTTTGCTGATTTTTCAAATTTGAAACTTTGTCATTCTGATTAAAAAAACTGAAACAAATTAAACTAAAAATCTAAAAGCCTTAAACTAGGACAGTTGTGGCAAATATAATAAAGTTTCGAAAAAATCTATAAGATCAAAAAATCCTTAAAAAGTTTTTCAAAAATCAATAAATATGTAAATAAAAATCTCGGAAAGAGAAAGAAGAAATAAATGGAAGGACCACTTAAATACAAAAGTTGTAAAGAACGCAAAATATTGTAATTAAAAAAATCATTCGAATTTATCAATATGCCATAATATACAAAAAAAATCTAAATCAGCGAAAAACAAACATGTGGAAATATTAGAACGTGTTTGAAGAAATTTTACTCATAATCATTTCATTGATTTATTCTATTTTGATGAATTCTTCTTGGCTTTGTGAAGATTATAAGATTTGATATAGAAAGCAGAGATTAGATTATGAATGACTTTTCACTCACTCTCATGCACGCTCAAGATAAAATAATTTTACTCACGCATGCTCATGCACGGCCTCATATATTTGACTCACCTTCACGCACGCTCTTGTGAGTGAAAAAAACATAGTCACAATCACGAATACTGAAGCTCACGAAAAAAAATTATAAAATAATTAAAAAAAGTAAATAAAAAAATCACAATAAAGCAAAAAAAAATCTGGAGGCAATTTTGCCGAAAGTCTACTCATGCACCCACACTCACGCTCAAATTTTTTTATACTTACTTTCATGCGCGCACATAATTGAAACGAAAAACTAATTACGATCATGCGTCATCACGCATGATTCACATTAAATACGTGAGCATTTCGTTTTTTTTAGCTTCGCGTCCCCAGGTTTTAATTCCACACGAAACATTGGTTGGGGAAGTCAGCAGTAGCGACATTTTAGTTCTATTATTTACTCTTTAATGAGACGTTAAATTTTTGAGAAAATAAAAAATTCTCTTTACAGCATATTTTTCGCATTTAAAATTTTTCATATCATATTTATGTTCATAATACATTTTTTATAGCATATATTTTATTACCCACATTTTTTCACTGAACAACTTTTTTCTTAAGTCTCGGTTTACAATATGAAAGTTTTCTTTCCGAAATTTTCTCCAATTCTCTTTTAATTTTTCATTCGTGTCTACACATTGAAAATTTTTGTAAAGAAATTCAAGATTTTTGGTTATTTAATCTCGGTTTACACTATGAAAGTATTAGATAGTGGGTGAGAAAAGAGAGATGATTGGGAACGAGAACACTCTTTCGTTTTCTTTGAAATTCTCTTGTGTTTTGTAATTCGTAATTGTCAATATTTTACTTTTCTTTTAGCAAAAAATTGTATGTATGCAAAAAAAATGTGAAGGTAAACATGCAAAAATCTTGAATTTCATTACAAAAAATTTCAAAGATTTCAAAAATTTCAATTTTAAAGTTTTAAAAGAGAATTCAGAAAGAAAACCTTCATAATGTGAACCGAAACTTACATTCATTTCTTTTGTACACAAATTTTTGCTGTTACCACCATGAAAGAAAATAAAATCTAAAATAAAGCGGTAGCCAACTTCTGCCTGACAATTAAGAATTACAAAATACAAGAGAATTTCAAAGAACATGAAAGATCTTCTTCTCTCCCCTCTCACCAACAAACTAAGACTTCTTTCAGAAAGAAAACTTTCATATGTGAACCGAGACTAATCTCATATTTAAAAATAATCTAAAAAGTATAGAAAATTTCGAAATTAATTTCATTATACTTTTTTTAAATAAAATTAATGTTTGTTAAGTTCTGAGATATAAATGCAGGACTTTGTGCATTTTTCCAATCATTGATGGCCGCAAGGCACGCCTTAATCTGAGAATAAAGAATATATGTAGGAAAATAAAAGTTTCCATATAGTTGAGGTGGGTGACCCTAATGTACATACATAATATTATGTATCAAATTGCATTAAATTCAAGCAAAAGTGTGAATTTTGTTTTCCTACATGTCTTGCATAATAATGTGAAGATTTAAATCACACTCTGTGCCTTCACGTTCACTTGGTGGTTTCATGATTCATGTAACACTTCTTTTGCCTTTGTAATGTTCAGTTTTATTTTTATTGTTGCTTCTAACTGTATAAATTATTTTTTATTGTTGTAGTTTTATTTATGTCATTGTTGTTGATGCATGCGTTCGTTCATACTCTATTCGTTTGTTTGTTTGAATTTTGTAACTTTATTCATAATTCTAATTCAAAGTCATTATAAATGTTTGATTTTTTATGCCATCCAACAGTGGGTGGGTGGAGTCTTAAAGTTACTGAAAGGAAAGCGTTTGACAGTGGCTGATTTGTTAGGTACACTTTATGAGGCTCGTTAATATTTGATCGCCACGATCGATCACTTTGCCCACATTAAGTCAAAAGTGGAAGCAGCAAGTTATTTTCTATTTCTGGCAAATACTGTTTTATTTAAATAGTAGTAATATCATGTTGATCTATGAAAGCATTTTGTGTTTATTGTCCAGGATCAACAAATTAAAAGATGATCTGAAACGCATACATTCTATGTATCATAAGAATGTATTATAGATTATTTAAAGATCGTTTTCAACTTCACTGTTTGATTTTTACTCGGATCTGTATTTTCTGTCTTTACATTTCATGGTTATCGTTTGTTATCTTTTCGAACAGTTATACAACTTTATATAAATTAATATTTTCTTTTTATAGAAAATAAAAAAATAAATTTTTGTTGCGCCGCTACCGACGCGTTTATTGGTAATTATCGTAAATAATTGACAAATGATTACTTAAAATTAGTTTTACTTATACCCTATTCTTAGCTTACTTCCAAATGTGGCGTGATTTGGAATTCCTGATAATTTTGCAATCGCAAAATTTACAAATAATATTTATTTAGTTGATCCAAATAAAATTCCAAATAATTTTATGTTGCAACTGCTTGTGTAAAAGTTGCAAAGTTGCAGTTTGTCTGGCTATTGCCCTTTTCTTAATAATTTTAACAATATGAAAAAAGTTACAATATTTTTTATTTATTGATTTCCTGCTTTTTGATTTGGCAAACGTTGCAATATTAATTATATTATTTTTAATTATTGTTTACCATAACTCTTCCCCTCTTATATCGATTGTCCCCAATCGATTAATTTATTTGGGGTGTCATAATTTGCAAAAATGGTCCACTTTTTTCACCTGTTATTATTTGTGGTTTTGACAAATTATACCATTTTTTCCTATGCTTAATAATAATTACAAATGCTATAACGATGATTATTATTGCCACATCTGTGCCTAGACTAATGATATTACTATTTTTACTCTTATGAACTAGAATCTTAATATTGTTCTCATGTTCTAGTTGCTTTAAATATAGATTTTCGAGTTTGAAATCATGATTTGTTACATTATTTTGTTTAATTTTTGTGATTAGGTTTGGTAGGACAAAAGTATCGTGTACCTTCATATTAACATTAGTATAAGTTCTATTCAATACATTAATTTTACAATTTTCAAATTTAATTAGGAATGTCCCATTTTGTTTTATTTTCATTCTACCGCAGTCATGAATTATGTTTCCTTCAAAGTGTTTTAATATAATAATCCCTTGTACAATTTCTTTTACTGGAAAATCCTCAAATTCTACTAACTCGCATTGTGCTTCTTTAAATTCTAATATATTAGTGATACACTTATCTTTTAAGGCAACTAAGTTCCTTTCTAAATTATCTTTTACATTAATGTCAAAAATATTATTATCGTCATCCGCTAATATTTCATATTGGTTCAGAATTATTGATTTGTTGAAGATGTTTGGCAATGGCTCAAAAATTATTCTAGATAGTAAATTAGAAGAGAATTGAGGTATAAATAGTGTCAGGATTATATTATTATCATGAAAAAGCACCACGACCCTTATTTTACTATAGCTGTTAAAGTCTGTAATTAAGTCAATTTCTTTTTGTGTTAATATATCGGTAGGAATTACGCCTAATTTGCATGAAAATATAATTCGTCCGATGTCCTCTATGTGATTGTTCAATAGCAGTACGTCATTGTTAATTCTGTATATGTGTTGCATAAATTGTACCTCATCGTCTATCATTTGAATTTTATTTTGAATATAATCTTTAAATTTATTAATATAGTCACTAATAAGGATTTGTTGAGAGTTTATGTGGTTAGTTATATTTTTAATGTGTTCTGTCATTAAACTATTTACAAGTATTAATTTATTCATTGTTTCGTTACTAGTCTTTTCATTGTTCTGTATTTTTTCTATAGCGTCTGTTATTTCCTTCTCGTCATCGCTGTCCATTGAACCCGCGATATATTTTAGTCCTTTACCCAATACGTTAATGAGTCCGCGTTTTTCCCTACGAAAACTGTGTAAGTTGTTTATCCTTGTCTTGAGCAAGAGAAAATTTCCTTTCACGGCGTTCAAGAGCTGATTGTCCTCAAATGTTGCAGTTTTCAAATTTCCTATGTTTGTGGAGATAAGGTCTATCGTTTCTTCGTATGTAGTTAAATTAATAAAATGTAAGACTTTGTCGTAGTGGTCAATGGTCTGTACCTCACCAGTCTTAATGGGAATGTACCCATTGTTATTAGTCAGGTCTTGTACGTCCAACTGCTGAGCATTCGTCATTAGTGTCCAAGCAGCGATAATCGACAAGATTTTCGTCATCTTTCCTTTTGGTCCTGTAAAAAGAGGTATTAGTCTGTTATACTTTTCTTAGGTGCGTTTAATATTGCTTTTGTGCACTATTCTTCCCGATTTAGTTTTAACTGTTGTATTGTAGTTCTGAGCAACTATTTCTTTTTTATACCTAGGTGACAACTTATTTCCTAGCCTTCGATTTATTTTTATGAATATTTCGTCTCCCTCCGAATATTCCCTTGGTGGTTCCCTATTTGCATTATGATAGGTAAGGTCACTTTTTTGTTTTTCTATCAGTTTTTTTATATTTTCTTCCCTATCTTCTTGGAGTTGCTCTGGATTGGTGCTGACTCGTCTACCGAAAAAAACTTCTATTGGTTTTCTTCCCGTAACATTATGAATAGAGAAATTATACTCTTTTACTGAGGAGTCTAGTAATTCCTGGAATGACCGGTACGCTTGCTCTTTTTGGAGGCAACGCATAATTTCTTGGAGAGTGGAGTGGAACCGCTCTACTTGTCCGTTAGAACAGCTTGTATATGGGGCTGTTCGAAAAATTTGTATCCCCATCTCATTCTCAATCATAAATTTAATAGATTCCGAGTTAAACGATTTCTCGTTATCCATAACCAAAGTTTCAGGACAGAATGAGAAAAGAATATCCCTCAGGGGTTGTCTTATATCCTCAGTCGCTTTGGATCTTATAGGCCGTGCAATGGCGTATTTGGAGAATTTGTCCATTGCGGTCAGTACTAATTCCTTTCCAACTAAAAATATATCCAAATGGACTATTTGCCCTGGGAATTGTGGTATAGGCGTAGCCTGTATCTGTTGCTTCATGGGGTGACGGTCGTACTTGTTCTCCTTACATATTACGCATTTTTTAATAAGGTTCTTTACCTTTCTGGCCATGGCAGGAAAATAATAATTCTCAAGTATTTGTATCTTATTTTCTCTTGCGTTTCTGTGCGCTCGCTTGTGAAAACTTACGATTATTTCTTCCTGTTCTTGTTCACTTCTGACATCAGTTACTTGTTTATTTGCAAACCTAACTTTGTAATTCGTAAAGTGATCCGTATATACCTCTTGTATTACTCCCATGACAGGTTCTGTTGTTTTTATTCCGTTTATAATAGATGGATACATATATTTTTTTAAAATTCTAACTAGATTTTCTGTATTAAAGTATGGCTGGGTTATTGTGTGTCTGTGATACGTTGGGAAAATGATTTCAAATTTGTAGTCGGGTGTGGGTCCAATATTCAGAAAAATTTGATTCTTGAAAGCGTTTATCGGTGAATCTACATGTCTTACCAAATTGTGGGATGAACTCTCGGCGCTGTTTGTAGCGATAGACAGGGTGTTAATGTCACCTTCAACTGGTATTCTTGAAAGGGCATCGGCTACGAAATTTGCTTTGCCTGGCTTGTATAAGAGCTCATAATCGTACTCCTCCAAGATGGCTTTCCACCGCTTCATCTTGCTATTATTGTTTTTGTTACTTAAGGCATAGATCAGCGGCTGATGATCTGTGTATATTTTTACTTTTACAGAGCCATAAAGGTAATTTCGAAACGAGTTAAGTGCCCAAATAATAGCAAGGAGCTCCTTTTCGTTGGCAGCATAGTGCTCTTCCGCCTTATGCAAAGTTCTGGAGATAAATGCGATAGGTTTGTCGTTTTGTGACAAAACGGCGCCTAACGCGAATTTGGACGCATCGGTTGTGAGTTCCAAATCCTTTGTAAAATCGGGATATGCCAATACTATATCATCCGAAACCAAGGAATGTTTTATCTTCCTAAATGCTTCTTTGGCTTCAAAGTCTAATTTTATCGGCACTTGAGAGGATTTTCTTTTCGATATTCGCCCATCTTCCCCTCTTAAAAGCGACGTTAGGGGCTTGGCTAACTTAGCGTAATTCCTTACGAATTTCCTATAATACCCCGATAGTCCTAGGAAGGATCGAAGTTCCTTCAGGGTTTTAGGTTCAGGAAAGTCTGATATCGCCTTGACTTTAGCGGGGTTTGTACGTATACCTTTCTCGGAGATAATATGACCCAAAAACTCAACTTCCTTCTGCAGGAACTTACATTTGTCCAGCTGAACCTTTAGGTTTGCTTCCTCTAAGGTTTTGAAAATTTTCTCTATGTTATCGAAGTGTTCGCTCTCTGTTTTGCTAAAGATGATTATATCATCAATGTATACATAGCAAATTTTTGCTATATACTTATGTAAAATATCGTCAAGGGCTCGTTGGAAAATTGACGGCGCGTTCTTAAGGCCAAAGGGTAGGCGAGTAAATTCAAATTTGCCATTACAAATGGAAAACGCTGTTTTTTCGCGATCGCTTGGTTTTAGTGGTATCTGGTGAAAGCCACTTTTTAAGTCGATTACAGAAAAGAAAGAATTCTCACCTAGCTGAGATGTTACAATATTTATTTCGGGTATTGGGTAACGGTCTGGAATAGTTACAGAATTGAGTTTTCTGTAATCTATTACCATTCTGTACTGTTTATTGCCTTCCGAATCAGGTTTCTTGCCGACTATCCACACGGGAGAGTTGTATGGAGAGCGTGAGGGCTTAATGATGCCATCATGTAGCAGTTTATCAACCTGTTTTTCAATCTCGGTTTTCAACGATGCCGGATAAGGGTAAAGTCTGGTGTAGACAGGGGTGTCCGTATTAGTGCGTATTTCACCGACTACCTTCGTTGTAAATGTCAGGCTTTCGTCCGGGTCCGCGAAAAGTTTAGGGTGCTTCCCGGCTATATATTTTAGTTTTTCTTTCTGTAATGGGGTTAGGTTATCGTCATGAATTTCTATCGAGTTAATAGGAGAGTGGGTCCTTAGTTGTTTGATTTTGATTCTAACGCCGTCTTTAACTTGTAAGAAGTTTTTACTGGTATGAATGACTGCCTCAAGTTCTTGTAATGTTTCATTCCCTATTATGCCATCAAAAGATTTCAATGTAGGCATTAAATAAAATTTTATTTTATCATTTAAGTTAAACAAATTAGCAAAAGTGTGTTCCCTGATTTCTACATCACCTGCTACAGATTTTGCATAAAAGAGTTCTTTATTCGCTAGGGGTTTTTCAACAAATTGTGGTTGTATGTAGTTCTTTGTCGACCCTGTATCAATAAGAATTTTCAAAATGTCACCGCTCCTCGTTTTACACTCTATATAGGGCAACGAGGGGCTTGTTATCCTAAAAAATGAATGTCACTAAATTCTAAGTGCTGGCTTTCAAGCATTGTCGGTTCTTGCGTGGAGGCCAAGTAATCCTCGAAAGTCTCCTCCTCTTGATTTCTTTCTTGATTTGCGTTTGCCTCATATTGTGAATACTCAGAATTTATGTGAAAATTCCGTGCGATTTTACGTTGAGGTTGATTAACTGATGCCGGTGGCCTATCAAAGGTATAACCTGGCTTCGGTCTATTCATATAGTTGATTCTCCTGCTATTCATAGATTCGTCAATCTCCATCGGTTCTGCTCTAGGTTGTGGTTTCGGAACTAGAGGTCTAGGTGGGGCCTGTGGCTGGTGGCCGAAAGATTTGCCAAAACTAAGATCCTGATGGTTAGAAGATCTGAATTGCTCCTGGGAACTTCGTGGTACATGAGCTAGCTGGGGATAAAATGCCATTGGTTGGGAGCGAGATGGTATTTGTGAATTTCTGTTATAATGGGATTGCTGAAATCCTGGCCGGCTGCGAGGTGGTAGTGGAGGGGATTGCATTCGGAAATTGCTGCCCCTTCCGCTGAAATTAGTATTCTGAGCATAGTTTGCTCGATACGTCTGGTTTTCGAGCTTTAAACATAAATGGAGGGCCTGCGGGAGGTCCGATGGCTCTCTCATTCCGAGAAGCTTAGGTAGGTCACCGTTCAGACCTCTAATAAAGGTGTCCAGTGCCTTATCTCTATACGTTTGCGTAAGTAGGCATATTGATTCATTTGATGCACTCAAGCATCCTAATTTGTTTAATATTAATGAAAGGTGTTTATAAACACGCTGATAAAATTCTTGTACCGACGACTTGCCTTGTATAAGCGAAGTCATTTGGTACTCGAGAGTCGCAAGATCTCTCTTGTCCGCATAATGCGTTGCTAAACATTTTGAAATTGCCACCCAGTCCAGGGGCGTATTATAAGATTCGAGGACTATGTCCGCGTCTCCCACTATCTTGTTTCTGACCGTATTCAAAATGCCATAATACCTCGGTGTACCCCTTGTACTTTCGTATATCTGTAAAACGCGCTCCACACTCTTCCTCCAAGAGCCAAACTCACCTTGTCTTCCTGAGAATTCGCGCAAACCTTTTACGATATCGGGGATCTTATCAAGATCCCCAAGGTTGTTTCTATACTCTTCATTTATTACCTGATCTCTAACTATACCATGTCCCGCTTCAGGGTTGAGGGTTTCCTGTATAATTCCCGGTCCTTGCCTCCTAAAAACTTCTGTCGCTACATTTGCTATTAAAGCGTTTAAATCCTCTAAACTTAACTGCGCATTGGCAGGACGGTTATTAGCCTGGGAAAGGACGGGTGGTCTAACTAAATTCTCTGGGTTTGACATGTCTTAAAAAATTTCCCCTATAGGTACAATCTACACTTTTTTACTTAATTCTTTTTCCCAAGAAGCTTTTTCCAGTTTATTGTACAAGGTTTTATTTAAATTTTCATATGGATTATCTCCTCTTTTCTTTATTTTCCTTTTTTTTCCTATTAAATACTATTTTCAAGTGTATAACAATTTTTTATTTAATTCTTCTTCCCAAGGGGCACTTTTTCTAATTTATTTTACAAGGATTTATTTTCATATAGATTGTCTCTTTTTTCCTTTTTTTCATATATTAAATATTATTTCCAAGTATATAATAACTTTTTATTTAAAACTTTTGACACAATAATGTAAATTTAGAGTATTGTCAATAAAATAAAAATTAAAGATCTACTACAACTTATATTATATTCTACCTTGATTTAATATAGTTTCTTTGTTGTCTTCTTTATGGTATGGCTGCGGCTGTTGCAATGTTGTATGTTGCTGAGGGTGTTGTTTTGTTTCCTAGGGCTCCCTATTTAACACGGCGATTGATACTTCGGTTTCCTGCTTTGCGTTCTTTCCTCAATCAATTTTGATTCGACTTCGATACAAGTGACTCTTTATAATATATTATTTTAGCTTAATCGTTTCTGTATTTCATTTGCAATTTTATTGTTAGAGTTTTTATAATTATTTTACAGATAGTTCGTCACGTTTACGCTTTAATATTTTATCTTAATTGTTTCTGTAATTTAGCATGCACTTCTTTACTCGTCTTTTTATTAATTCACAGATAGTTGGTACTTTTCTGTTCGTAAGTCACTTTTACACTTTAATATTATAGCTTAATTGCCTTTGTATTCTAGCATGCACTTCTTTACTCGTCTTTTTATTGTTCAAAATTAATTTACAGATAGTTCATATAGGATATTGTTATTACTAGTAAGGCTGGTACGTAATACCTCCCTTTTTGCTAAGCTACTCAGGAGCCTTTTTACTAGATTTTTCTTTTTTTCACTACTGATCACTTTCCGATACTCGAGGATATAATTTTCCCTTCTATTACCGCACTACTTCAGGGCTTATTGTAATAAAGGATACGCGTTTGATTTTTATCTTCGTCCTTGCTTTACACTACAAGGATACGCGAGGATAATTTTTACTTTCGTTACCGCACTACTTCAGGGCTTTTCGTAATGAAAGATACGCGTTTAGATTTGCTCGGGCGCCAATTAATATTTTCTTTTTATAGAAAATAAAAAAAATAAATTTTTGTTGCGCCGCTACCGACGCGTTTATTGGTAATTATCGTAAATAATTGACAAATGATTACTTAAAATTAGTTTTACTTATACCCTATTCTTAGCTTACTTCCAAATGTGGCGTGATTTGGAATTCCTGATAATTTTGCAATCGCAAAATTTACAAATAATATTTATTTAGTTGATCCAAATAAAATTCCAAATAATTTTATGTTGCAACTGCTTGTGTAAAAGTTGCAAAGTTGCAGTTTGTCTGGCTATTGCCCTTTTCTTAATAATTTTAACAATATGAAAAAAGTTACAATATTTTTTATTTATTGATTTCCTGCTTTTTGATTTGGCAAACGTTGCAATATTAATTATATTATTTTTAATTATTGTTTACCATAACTTATATCAACTTCATGCTGAGCTTCTATGAATCGCACACACACACACATGTAAAGTTGTGTGGAAAATTAAGTACTTCCGCTGAAATGTCAGTTTAAATGTGAGAGTGCTTGTGTGCAAAAGAATTATGCATTGTCGGTTAATCGTATGAATATGTATGCGAGTGTGTTATATGGGAAGGCAGGTAGTCTGGGAAGTCCCTTTAAAACTTAAAATATCTTCCTCGAATTGTCAATTAATATTTTTTTATTATTGGCTGTACAACTTAAAAAGGCCTGATTTACTACAGACATTTCGAGGGGTACATATCTGACATGTATTTTCATTTATTTCTATTGTAAACAGCAACGTGTTTTTGCTTCGAAAATGTCGAATTTTATGCCAACAAAGCGTCATATGTTGGACGTTTTGCTTTGCTTCTTTAATTTGAAAAAAGTGCTGCTGAAGCACACCGTTTGTTCACCGAAGCTTGTGGTGAATGCTTTCCATCGGTTCGATAGATGGTTTGCGCTGTTCAGAAGCGATGATTTTGTCATGGAAGACAGATATCGACCAGGCCAGCCAAACAAGTTTGAAGAATTGAACGCACTACTTCATGAAGATTGTTGTCAAACTCAACAAGAGCTTGCAAATTTATTGGGAGCTACTCAAGCAGTAATTTTAAAACGTTTGCAAACAGCAGGATTCATCCAAAAGTAGTGAAATCCTTGAAAGACGATTTTGCATGTCCAAAATGCTGCTTGAACTTTATAAAAGAAAATCATTTTTGCCTCGTATCATTACTTGTGGTAAGAAATGAATTCATTACGACAACACAAAACATTCATTACGACAAAACATAAGTGACCGTATATTAAGTATGTTGGGGGCATGAAAAGAGTCCTATCGATTATGAGCTGCTGAAATATGGCCAGACCATCACAGGGACTTGTGCCGAACAGAACCGATTTATTTGAAGCGAGCATTGGCCCACAATATTCGGCCTGACATGAAACTGTGGCATGCCACCATGACAGCGCTCGGACAGAAAGAAGTGGTTCGGAAATTTTGCCTCACCTGCCTTATAGTTCAGACCTTGCCCTGTCCGTCTACTATTTGTTTTGTCGATACAGAACGCTCTCCATGCGATAGGCTTTTCTTCAGAACAGTGTATCCGAAATTTCCTTGCTTCCTTCTTGGCTTCAAAAGAAGAGCAATTATTTTGGAGCGGAATCCATATGCTGCCAGAAAGATGGGGCAAAGTCACAGCTAACAATGGCCAATAATTTGAAAAAATTAATGTTGCACAAGTGTTTGAAAATAAAAGCTGAAAATTTGAAAAATTAAATTTAATAATTTTTTTACAAAACAATAATTTTTTACTTTTTTAATCCAAAGTGATTATTATTTTTTGGCTAATGTTCGTAACGTTTTTAGTCAGAAAGAATTGGACATGAGACAATATTCCAAAGGAACAAGGAAAAATTTTAACACTAATTAATTTCAACTTACACGGCAGAACAGAAACAACGTTGTTTTTCGAGAGCCGCTACACTCGCGAACGCGTTATTCGCTTCAGCCAACAGGACCCTCAAATTGAATGTCACCAATTCAAATCATTTTTTGGATTTTTTGTTCTTAGAGAGACAAATTAAAATATGTCAGCTCCATTATTCTCTTAAGGAGTACATATGTAAATAACTTTTGAGTGGAACAAATAAATGATGCCCAGCTAGAGTGAGTGCTTTTCGTTCTACCCTATGGTTGCTGGCAATTGTCTCGTCTTGCCTTGCACAATGGGAGGAAATATAGATATTTCCAACACCTAAGCAAAGTGTTTGCTGGTATATAAAAATAGAATGCAGGGACAGGGATTGACATACGAAGTTCAGCCGGTGCTTAAGTCGTAGTTATCCACTTCTAGGCCTTATATTGACAATCTAAAGATAATTTATATATTGGCTGTTAAATGATGAGGACTTCTAAGAGGAATTTTTCACCTGCCAACGTTTTTAAATCCATCAAAATGATTTTACAGCTAAAAACATTATCTGAATGTTTATGCAAATTTTTGCCCGTTTATTTCTATGAGTTGCTTTTTATGTGGCATTTGACTTTATATCTTCATTGTTTGTTTCTTCAGTATGATAGTATGTTTTAATGTTCCTTTTGTTATATCCGTTTTAGATTCATATTTCCACTATATACGAGTAGTAATATGTTTTATTCAAGTTCTCTGTTTGTTTTTGTTTTCACATTGATTTATGTTTTTCGGACAGTGTTAAACTGTTTCATATATTTTTCTTATACGCTTAACAATTTAAAGTGTAGAGGACTTCCAGTTAACAAGAAAAAGAACATTATTTGAAACTTCAGTTCAATTTAAATTAATTCGACTAACACTAGTAAGTGAAATGTGTATGTACGTTTTTTTTAAGATTTTAATTTATTGAGTTGTCACTTGCGCATTTTCCTTTTTTTATTAATTCACAGGGAGTTGTTTTTAACGTATAACGCGAGAAAATGAATCAATTAAGCACTTTGTTACAATTTTTGAACATGTTTGCAACTGTTTTAAAAGCAACAGAAACCATTATTATATTATTAGGATGACAAAAGCTTCACTTTGAACCAGCATCTAAAGCGGTCAATATGATTCTGATTCTATGCCTTCCATTTCAATGAGTTGGAACCTCTGTTATCCGGCAAGCCCTCAATGTTTTAAAACATCTATTAAATAATGCAGAAATTCATAAGAAGCGAGAACTGGACTCTGCAACTATCCCGCATTATCAAAACATATGTACATTTCAGTCCTTAATTTTGCAAGTGGGACACTTCCTTTTATCAACAAATTTTCCAGCAGTCAGCAAGTTGGTGTAAATTGAAATACATTCGATTGTATACTATTATATCAATAGGAACATTTAAAATAAAATAGTTAAGCGTATACAACTTGCACCCGATTCGGATTAGTATTTTCCTATCGAATTGTAACATTAGATGTACACTAAATGAAAAGAATAAAAAGAAGGAATAAAATAAAATTTAGTCTTCGCACTAGCATTTGATTTGAATGCCTCCATATTATATCATATTGTTATTTTAGCTTCAATTATTAATTTCGTTTGTTTTCTGCTGTCTTTTGTTCCGTGATTTTTTTCCAATTTGTTCTTTTTCAGTCAAGCCCTTGTTGATCTGCTTTTTTTTATTCTTCCAAAGTAAAATGTCAAAATTTAAATTTAAATTAAAAAATTAGAAATTGTTTTAAAATTTATAATGCCAGGCACTTCCGCAAGCTTTCCTAAAATAAAAAAAAAAAACAGAAAAAAATAATTAATTATATTGTTTTACCAATTAATGTGATAAATAAATATAATAATACTAATAAAACTATCTAAAAAAATGTAATTGGATTTCGTGTTTATTTAATTATTTGGTTCTTCAAACCCATCATATGATCGATCCTAATTGGGTCCATCTAATATTAATATAATGTCTGCTACAAAAGACTAATTGATCGGTTCTTGGGCCTTTATTATTTATTCTGTATGTTAATGATTTACCTGGGAATGTAAACTCAATGATGTCTTTCTATTATTTTCGGATGATCACTAGGCATCGGCACCTTTTTCAAGTGATGTTAATACCACTCTCGCTTGTGTATTGCGATGGTCCTCTGAAAATGGACTCAAAATAAATCCTTCAAAGTCTAAGGCACTTATTTTTGGTACCGCTGATGATACTCGCCCTGAGCTTTTCCTTGGACTGCATCCAGTGGAAGTAATGTACGATCATAAGTGTTTGGGTCTGACTCTTGATACCGGTCTGTTATTTGTGAGTCATATTAACTCTTTGTTTGGTAGTATATTGTCTTTGCTGCGACGAATTAACTCGATTAGGTTATTCTTACCTTTTGGCATCAGCAACCGTTTGGCACATGCCTTGTTGATGCCTCAAATACGATATTGTCTGGAAGTTTTTTCAGGTTCTTCCATTTCTAATCGAAGCAGATTGCGTTGTTTCATCTAGAAGGTTTGTCGCAGTTCTCATATCTCTTCATATGTACGTGAATTTCTCGGTTGCTTCTTTGCTGACTTTGTGAAACTTTCAAATCTTTTTTTATTTCATAGTGTTGTGAGAAATGGATTCCCCTCGTCTTTGCGAAATAGATTTACATTCCTCAGGTCTTCAAGGAACCCGCAGATTTGTATACCAAGAATATATAAACGAATGTTTGAAAGGTTTTATCTTGTGAGGATTGCACGTTGGTGGAATTTTTTGCCGTATGAGCTTCGTGATTTTTTTCAATCTAACAATGTGTTTCGGCGTAAACTTCTGGAGTACTTCGGTACCCTGTCGCAATAAATTATGTCGGGATAAGTGTTTTTGCAGCCGCTGTAAGGACTTGTCTATATAATCAGATAGTTGTCCTATTTTTAACCGACTTCAAAAAGAAAATGTTATCAATTCATTTGAATATTTTAAGTTTCTATGTTTATGAACCGATTTGAAAATTTTTTGCTTTGTTTGGAGGGACTCACTTTTAGATTCATGTCATTTTTATAAATTTTTATTTCGCATTAAATGTCCGTTCGGCTACATGTCTGACTGTCTTTTCGTCCTTCTGCTTTGGTGCCGTTTTCTTTTTACTAGAATTGTATATAAATGCTTTATTTTATAGTCAGAGTATTATAATAAGTTATCTTATTGTGATTAAATATATTTATTTAATTCAAAATATAGTATCTCACAATTGTATATAATGCTGAATGGCTCCAGTGAGCTAAGATTTTCTGCATAACTGAGCTCCGACCGGGCTTAATGGTTTTCCGACTTTGGTAAGTAATAATGTTCCGCCAAAAGGTATCAGGGAAGCTCCAAAGAAATGTTACTGTTTGGAGACGATTTTTGGCCAGCGTCATCATTTGATAACGTCTTGGCAACACATTAATGAGTTCATTACCGTCAGCGGCTACCGCTACAGATCAATGACAAACAATCACTTTTGAGACTAAAAATGTTCTCTAGTATATTTTGAGTCAAATAATACCAAAAAATTTATTTTTGAAAAAATGCACATTTTGCTCTGCAACTTTTCCAAATATGCATTTATACAATACAAATCAATGGTCAAAAACTACCAGTTAAAACAAAGACATAAATGTTCCCATTGGAGATAGGCACTTTTTTTACTACTACCATTTATAATACTTTAAAGTG
The DNA here is from genome assembly GCA_956483585.1 of Gymnocheta viridis. NCBI lineage: Eukaryota > Metazoa > Arthropoda > Insecta > Diptera > Tachinidae > Gymnocheta > Gymnocheta viridis. The sequence goes on along the minus strand of OY101440.1, from coordinate 84,759,125 downwards.
TAGTTTTAATCTTTAAGCTAAATTTTTGAAAATCTTAATAAAACTGCACAACAAAATAAATCAAAGTTTACAAGGCTTTCTAATATCTTAATTTGACAGATGGGCAAAATAAAAACAATAAAAAAACGTGTACCGGCGTTTTAAAAGGTTGCATCTGAGTATTATTATAAGGGGAGCAAAAAAAGTTCGCTTCTTTTCCGGCGAATTCGCTATAGTGTGTTCAGCAGTTTAAAGTAAAATGTAAAACAATACGAAAAATATTTTTGTGAAAATCCTGGAATTTTTGTGTTGTACAGTGTAATAGAGCAGAGGCCCGCGACCAAAGATCCAAACAATTAGGAAAGAGATTTAGAAAAAGTAAGAAGGTTCATATTAGAAATAGAAAAGTGAGCAACTTTTCACTCCCGCTCTTCCACGCTCACGATAAAACTATTTTACTCATGCACGTTCTTGGACGAACTCACAAGTTAGTAATAATCACGAAAACTCACACTCACGAAATACTTACGAAAAAAATTATGAAAGAATTAAAAAAAATAAAAGAATGATATGAAGAAAATTAAAATAAAGCAAAAAAATCACGCTAAAAATCTACTTATGCACGCTCACTCACATTCGATCTTTTATACTCACGCTCATGTACGCTGACGTAATTGAAGCAAAAAACTAGAGAAGCCAAATATTAAAACAAATCCATCGATTGCAGCAATCATAGCAACCCCCAAATCCATAAACTTCTATACGAATTTCGATTAAACCTGCTTGATATCTTCGCCTAAT